>CAUYWW010000141.1:0-356000 GCA_963576845.1 Megachile leachella | reverse complement strand
AGTTCTAGCGATAATAACTGCATTGTATGGGTAATAATGCACGTTATATTGCTAATAATATAAGTAATAAGTATAATTATTTCAGTTCTAGCGATAATAACTGCATTATATGGGTAATAATGCATGTTATATTGATAATATTGGGAGTAATAAGTATAATTATTATGGTTCTAGAGATAATAACTGCATTATATGGGTAATAATGCATGTTATATTGATAATAATAAAAGTAATAAATATATTTATTACTGTTCTATCGATAATAACTGCATAATATGGGTAATAATGCATGTTATATTGATGATAATAAAAGTAATACGTATATTTATTATAGTTCTAGCGATAATAACTGCATAATATGGGTAATAATGCATGTTATATTGATAATAATCTAAGTAATAAGTATAATTATTACAGTTCTAGCGATAATAACTGCGTTATATGGGTAATAATGCACGTTATATTGCTAACAATATAAGTAATAAGTATAATTATTACAGTCCTAGCGATAATAACTGCATTATATCGGTAATAATGCATGCTATATTGATAATATCGGGAGTAATAAGTATAATTATTATAGTTCTAGCGATAATAATAGTAAAATATGGCAAATAGTGCATGTTATATTGATAATAATAAAAGTAATACGTATATTTATTACAGTTCTATCGATAATAACTGCATAATATGGGTAATAATGCATGTTATATTGATGATAATAAAGGTAATACGTATATTTATTATAGTTCTAGCGATAATAACTGCATAATATGGGTAATAATGCATGTTATATTGATAATAATATAAGTAATAAGTATAATTATTACAGTTCTAGCGATAATAACTGCATTATATGGGTAATAATGCACGTTATATTGCTAACAATATAAGTAATAAGTATAATTATTACAGTTCTAGCGATAGTAACTGCATTATATGGGTAATAATGCATGTTATATTGATAATATTGGGAGTAATAAGTATATTTATTATGGTTCTAGAGATAATAACTGCATAATATGGGTAATAATGCATGTTATATTGATAATAATATAAGTAATAAGTATAATTATTACAGTTCTAGCGATAATAACTGCATTATATGGGTAATAATGCATTTTATATTGATAATATTGGGAGTAATAAGTATATTTATTATAGTTCTAGCGATAATAACTGCATAATATGGGTAATAGTGCATGTTATATTGATAATAGTATAAGTAATAAGTATAATTATTACAGTTCTAGCGATAATAACTGCATTATATGGGTACTAATGCACGTTATATTACTAACAATATAAGTAATAAGTATAATTATTACAGTTCTAGCGATAATAACTGCATAATATGGGTAATAATGCATGTTATATTGATAATATTGGGAGTAATAAGTATATTTATTATGGTTCTAGAGATAATAACTGCATAATATGGGTAATAATGCATGTTATATTGATAATAATATAAGTAATAAGTATAATTATTACAGTTCTAGCGATAATAACTGCATTATATGGGTAATAATGCATTTTATATTGATAATATTGGGAGTAATAAGTATATTTATTATAGTTCTAGCGATAATAACTGCATAATATTGGTAATAAGGCATGGTATATTGATAATATCGGGAGTAATAAGTATAATTATTATAGTTCTAGCGATAATAATAGTAAAATATGGCTAATAGTGCATGATATATTGATAATAGTAAAAGTAATAAGTATAATTATTACAGTTCTAGCGATAATAACTGCATAATATGGGTAATAATGCATGTTATATTGATAATCATCTAAGTAATAAGTATAATTATTACAGTTCTAGCGATAATAACTGCGTTATATGGGTAATAATGCACGTTATATTGCTAACAATATAAGTAATAAGTATAATTATTACAGTTCTATCGATAATAACTTCTTAATATGGGTAATAATGCATGTTATATTGATGATAATGAAAGTAGTAAGTATAATTATTACAGTTCTAGCGATAATAACTGCATAATATGGGTAATAATGCATGTTATATTGATAATAATATAAGTAATAAGTATAATTATTACTGTTCTAGCGATAATAACTGCATTATATGGGTAATAATGCATGTTATATTGATAATATTGGGAGTAATAAGTATATTTATTATGGTTCTGGAGATAATAACTGCATAATATGGGTAATAATGCATGTTATATTGATAATAATATAAGTAATAAGTATAATTATTACAGTTCTAGCGATAATACCTCCATTATATGGGTAATAATGCATGTTATATTGATGATAATGAAAGTAATACGTATATTTATTATAGTTCTTGCGATAATAACTGCATAATATGGGTAATAATGCATGTTATATTGAGAATAATATAAGTAACAAGTATAATTATTACAGTTCTGGCGATAATAACTGCATAATATGGGTAATAATGCATGTTATATTGATAATAATATAAGTAATAAGTATAATTATTACAGTTCTAGCGATAATAACTGCATTATATGGGTAATAATGCACGTTATATTGCTAACAATATAAGTAATAAGTATAATTATTACAGTCCTAGCGATAATAACTGCATTATATCGGTAATAATGCATGCTATATTGATAATATCGGGAGTAATAAGTATAATTATTATAGTTCTAGCGATAATAATAGTAAAATATGGCAAATAGTGCATGTTATATTGATAATAATAAAAGTAATAAGTATATTTATTACAGTTCTATCGATAATAACTGCATAATATGGGTAATAATGCATGTTATATTGATGATAATAAAAGTAATACGTATATTTATTATAGTTCTAGCGATAATAACTGCATAATATGGGTAATAATGCATGTTATATTGATAATAATATAAGTAATAAGTATAATTATTACAGGTCTATCGAAAATAACTTCTTAATATGGGTAATAATGCATGTTATATTGATGATAATGAAAGTAGTAAGTATATTTATTACAGTTCTAGCGATAATAACTGCATTATATGCGTAATAAGGCATGGTATATTGATAATATCGGGAGTAATAAGTATAATTATTATAGTTCTAGCGATAATAACTGCATTATATGGGTAATAATGCATGTTATATTGATGATAATAAAAGTAATACGTATATTTATTATAGTTCTAGCGATAATAACTGCATAATATGGGTAATAATGCATGTTATATTGAGAATAATATAAGTATTAATTATAATTATTCCAGTTCTGGCGATAATAACTGCATAATATGGGTAATAATGCATGTTATATTGATGATAATAAAAGTAATACGTTTATTTATTATAGTTCTAGCGATAATAACTGCATAATATGGGTAATAATGCATGTTATATTGATAATAATATAAGTAATAAGTATAATTATTACAGTTCTAGCGATAATAACTGCATTATATGGGTAATAATGCACGTTATATTGCTAACAATATAAGTAATAAGTATAATTATTACAGTTCTAGCGATAATAACTGCATTATATGGGTAATAATGCATGTTATATTGATAATATTGGGAGTAATAAGTATATTTATTATGGTTCTAGAGATAATAACTGCATTATATGGGTAATAATGCATGTTATATTGATAATAATAAAAGTAATAAATATATTTATTACTGTTCTATCGATAATAACTGCATAATATGGGTAATAATGCATGTTATATTGATGATAATAAAAGTAATACGTATATTTATTATAGTTCTAGCGATAATAACTGCATAATATGGGTAATAATGCATGTTATATTGATAATAATCTAAGTAATAAGTATAATTATTTCAGTTCTAGCGATAATAACTGCGTTATATGGGTAATAATGCACGTTATATTGCTAACAATATAAGTAATAAGTATAATTATTACAGTTCTATCGATAATAACTTCTTAATATGGGTAATAATGCATGTTATATTGATGATAATGAAAGTAGTAAGTATATTTATTACAGTTCTAGCGATAATAACTGCATTATATGCGTAATAAGGCATGTTATATTGATAATATCGGGGGTAATAAGTATAATTATTATAGTTCTAGCGATAATAATAGTAAAATATGGCTAATAGTGCATGATATATTGATAATAGTAAAAGTAATAAGTATATTTATTACAGTTCTATCGATAATAACTGCATAATATGGGTAATAATGCATGTTATATTGATAATAATATAAGTAATAAGTATAATTATTACAGTTCTAGCGATAATAACTGCATTATATGGGTAATAATGCACGTTATATTGCTAACAATATAAGTAATAAGTATAATTATTACAGTTCTAGCGATAATAACTGCATTATATGGGTAATAATGCATGTTATATTGCTAATAGTATTTAATAAGTATAATTATTACAGTTCTAGCGATAATACCTCCATTATATGGGTAATAATGCATGTTATATTGATAATGATATAAGTAATAAGTATAATTATTACAGTTCTAGCGATAATAACTGCATAATATGGGTAATAATGCATGTTATATTGATAATATCGGGAGTAATAAGTATAATTATTATAGTTCTAGCGATAATAATAGTAAAATATGGCAAATAGTGCATGTTATATTGATAATAATAAAAGTAATAAATATATTTATTACAGTTCTATCGATAATAACTGCATAATATGGGTAATAATGCATGTTATATTGATGATAATAAAAGTAATACGTATATTTATTATAGTTCGAGCGATAATAACTGCATAATATGGGTAATAATGCATGTTATATTGATAATAATCTAAGTAATAAGTATAATTATTACAGTTCTATCGATAATAACTTCTTAATATAGGTAATAATGCATGTTATATTGATGATAATGAAAGTAGTAAGTATATTTATTACAGTTCTAGCGATAATAATAGTAAAATATGGCTAATAGTGCATGATATATTGATAATAGTAAAAGTAATAAGTATATTTATTATAGTTCTAGCGATAATAACTGCATAATATGGGTAATAATGCATGTTATATTGAGAATAATATAAGTAATAAGTATAATTATTACAGTTCTGGCGATAATAACTGCATTATATGGGTAATAATGCACGTTATATTGCTAATAGTATAAGTAATAAGTATAATTATTACAGTTCTAGCTATAATACCTCCATTATATGGGTAATAATGAATGTTATATTGATAATAATATAAGTAATAAGTATAATTATTACAGTTCTAGCGATAATAACTGCATTATATGGGTAATAATGCATGTTATATTGATAATATCGGGAGTAATAAGTATAATTATTATAGTTCTAGCGATAATAATAGTAAAATATGGCTATTAGTGCCTGTTATATTGATAATAATAAAAGTAATAAGTATATTTATTATACTTCTCTCGATAATAACTGCATTATATGGGTAATAATGCATGTTATATTGATAATAATATAAGTAATAAGTATAATTATTACAGTTCTAGCGATAATAACTGCATTATATGGGTAATAATGCATGTTATATTGATAATATTGGGAGTAATAAGTATATTTATTATGGTTCTGGAGATAATAACTGCATAATATGGGTAATAATGCATGTTATATTGATAACAATATAAGTAATAAGTATAATTATTACAGTTCTAGCGATAATACCTCCATTATATGGGTAATAATGCATGTTATATTGATGATAATGAAAGTAATACGTATGTTTATTATAGTTCTTGCGATAATAACTGCATAATATGGGTAATAATGCATGTTATATTGAGAATAATATAAGTAATAAGGATAATTATTACAGTTCTAGCGATAATAACTGCATTATATGGGTAATAATGCACGTTATATTGCTAACAATATAAGTAATAAGTATAATTATTACAGTTCTAGCGATAATAACTGCATTATATGGGTAATAATGCATGTTATATTGATAATAATAAAAGTAATAAGTATATTTATTATCGTTCTATCGATAATAACTTCTTAATATGGGTAATAATGCATGTTATATTGATAACAATATAAGTAATAAGTATAATTATTACAGTTCTAGCGATAATAACTGCATTGTATGGGTAATAATGCACGTTATATTGCTAACAATATAAGTAATAAGTATAATTATTTCAGTTCTAGCGATAATAACTGCATTATATGGGTAATAATGCATGTTATATTGATAATATTGGGAGTAATAAGTATAATTATTATGGTTCTAGAGATAATAACTGCATTATATGGGTAATAATGCATGTTATATTGATAATAATAAAAGTAATAAATATATTTATTACTGTTCTATCGATAATAACTGCATAATATGGGTAATAACGCATGTTATATTGATAATAATATAAGTAATAAGTATAATTATTACAGTTCTAGCGATAATAACTGCATTATATGGGTAATAATGCACGTTATATTACTAACAATATAAGTAATAAGTATAATTATTACAGTTCTAGCGTTAATAACTGCATAATATGGGTAATAATGCATGTTATATTGATAATAATATAAGTAATAAGTATAATTATTACAGTTCTAGCGATAATAACTGCATTATATGGGTAAAAATGCATGTTATATTGATAATAATAAAAGTAATAAATATATTTATTACTGTTCTATCGATAATAACTGCATAATATGGGTAATAATGCATGTTATATTTATGATAATAAAAGTAATACGTATATTTATTATAGTTCTAGCGATAATAACTGCATAATATGGGTAATAATGCATGTTATATTGATAATAATCTAAGTAATAAGTATAATTATTTCAGTTCTAGCGATAATAACTGCGTTATATGGGTAATAATGCACGTTATATTGCTAACAATATAAGTAATAAGTATAATTATTACAGTTCTATCGATAATAACTGCATTATATGGGTAATAATGCATGTTATATTGATAATATTGGGAGTAATAAGTATATTTATTATGGTTCTAGAGATAATAACTGCATTATATGGGTAATAATGCATGTTATATTGATAATAATAAAAGTAATACGTATATTTATTATAGTTCGAGCGATAATAACTGCATAATATGGGTAATAATGCATGTTATATTGATAATAATCTAAGTAATAAGTATAATTATTACAGTTCTATCGATAATAACTTCTTAATATAGGTAATAATGCATGTTATATTGATGATAATGAAAGTAGTAGGTATATTTATTACAGTTCTAGCGATAATAATAGTAAAATATGGCTAATAGTGCATGATATATTGATAATAGTAAAAGTAATAAGTATATTTATTATAGTTCTAGCGATAATAACTGCATAATATGGGTAATAATGCATGTTATATTGAGAATAATATAAGTAATAAGTATAATTATTACAGTTCTGGCGATAATAACTGCATTATATGGGTAATAATGCACGTTATATTGCTAATAGTATAAGTAATAAGTATAATTATTACAGTTCTAGCTATAATACCTCCATTATATGGGTAATAATGAATGTTATATTGATAATAATATAAGTAATAAGTATAATTATTACAGTTCTAGCGATAATAACTGCATTATATGGGTAATAATGCATGTTATATTGATAATATCGGGAGTAATAAGTATAATTATTATAGTTCTAGCGATAATAATAGTAAAATATGGCTATTAGTGCCTGTTATATTGATAATAATAAAAGTAATAAGTATATTTATTATACTTCTCTCGATAATAACTGCATTATATGGGTAATAATGCATGTTATATTGATAATAATATAAGTAATAAGTATAATTATTACAGTTATAGCGATAATAACTGCATTATATGGGTAATAATGCATGTTATATTGATAACATTGGGAGTAATAAGTATATTTATTATGGTTCTAGCGATAATAATAGTAAAATATGGCAAATAGTGCATGTTATATTGATAATAACAAAAGCATTAAGTATATTTATTACAGTTCTATCGATAATAACTGCATAATATGGGTAATAATGCATGTTATATTGATGATAATAAAGGTAATACGTATATTTATTATAGTTCTAGCGATAATAACTGCATAATGTGGGTAATAATGCATGTTATATTGATAACAATATAAGTAATAAGTATAATTATTACAGTTCTAGCGATAATAACTGCATTATATGGGTAATAATGCACGTTATATTGCTAATAATATAAGTAATGAGTACAATTATTACAGTTCTAGCGATAATAACTGCATTATATGGGTAATAATGCATGTTATATTGATAATAATATAAGTAATAAGTATAATTATTACAGTTCTAGCGATAATAACTGCATTATATGGGTAAAAATGCATGTTATATTGATAACATTGGGAGTAATAAGTATATTTATTATGGTTCTAGCGATAATAATAGTAAAATATGGCAAATAGTGCATGTTATATTGATAATAATAAAAGTATTAAGTATATTTATTACAGTTCTATCGATAATAACTGCATAATATGGGTAATAATGCATGTTATATTGATGATAATAAAGGTAATACGTATATTTATTATAGTTCTAGCGATAATAACTGCATAATGTGGGTAATAATGCATGTTATATTGATAACAATATAAGTAATAAGTATAATTATTACAGTTCTAGCGATAATAACTGCATTATATGGGTAATAATGCACGTTATATTGCTAACAATATAAGTAATAAGTATAATTATTACTGTTCTAGCGACAATAACTGCATTGTATGGGTAATAATGCATGTTATATTGATAATATTGGGAGTAATAAGTATATTTATTATGGTTCTAGAGATAATAACTGCATAATATGGGTAATAATGCATGTTATATTGAGAATAATATAAGTAATAAGTATAATTATTACAGTTCTAGCGATAATAACTGCATTATATGGGTAAAAATGCATGTTATATTGATAATATTGGGAGTAATAAGTATATTTATTATGGTTCTAGCGATAATAATAGTAAAATATGGCAAATAGTGCATGTTATATTGATAATAATAAAAGTAATAAGTATATTTATTTCAGTTCTATCGATAATAACTGCATAATATGGGTAATAATGCATGTTATATTGATGATAATAAAGGTAATACGTATATTTATTATAGTTCTAGCGATAATAACTGCATAATATGGGTAATAATGCATGTTATATTGATAATAATATAAGTAAGAAGTATAATTATTACAGTTCTAGCGATAATAACTGCATTATATGGGTAACAATGCACGTTATATTGCTAACAATATAAGTAATAAGTATAATTATTACAGTTCTAGCGATAATAACTGCATTATATGGGTAATAATGCATGTTATATTGATAATATTGGGAGTAATAAGTATATTTATTATGGTTCTAGAGATAATAACTGCATAATATGGGTAATAATGCATGTTATATTGATAATAATATAAGTAATAAGTATAATTATTACAGTTCTATCGATAATAACTGCATAATATGGGTAATAATGCATGTTATATTGAGAATAATGTAAGTAATAAGTATAATTATTACAGTTCTTGCGATAATAACTGCATTATATGGGTAAAAATGCATGTTATATTGATAATATTGGGAGTAATAAGTATATTTATTATGGTTCTAGCGATAATAATAGTAAAATATGGCAAATAGTGCATGTTATATTGATAATAATAAAAGTAATAAGTATATTTATTACAGTTCTATCGATAATAACTGCATAATATGGGTAATAATGCATGTTATATTGATGATAATAAAGGTAATACGTATATTTATTATAGTTCCAGCGATAATAACTGCATAATATGGGTAATAATGCATGTTATATTGATAATAATATAAGTAAGAAGTATAATTATTACAGTTCTAGCGATAATAACTGCATTATATGGGTAATAATGCACGTTATATTGCTAACAATATAAGTAATAAGTATAATTATTACAGTTCTAGCGATAATAACTGCATTATATGGGTAATAATGCATGTTATATTGATAATATTGGGAGTAATAAGTATATTTATTATAGTTCTAGCGATAATAACTGCATAATATGGGTAATAGTGCATGTTATATTGATAATAATATAAGTAATAAGTATAATTATTACAGTTCTAGCGATAATAACTGCATTATATGGGTAATAATGCATGTTATATTGATAATATTGGGAGTAATAAGTATATTTGTTATGGTTCTAGAGGTAATAACTGCATTATATGGGTAATAATGCATGTTATATTGATAATATTGGGAGTAATAAGTATATTTGTTATGGTTCTAGCGATAATAACTGCATTATATGGGTAATAATGCATGTTATATTGATAATAATATAAGTAATAAGTATAATTATTACAGTTCTAGCGATAATAACTGCATTATATGGGTAATAATGCATGTTATATTGATAATATTGGGAGTAATAAGTATATTTATTATAGTTCTAGCGATAATAACTGCATAATATGGGTAATAGTGCATGTTATATTGATAATAATATAAGTAATAAGTATAATTATTACAGTTCTAGCGATAATAACTGCATTATATGGGTAATAATGCATGTTATATTGATAATATTGGGAGTAATAAGTATATTTGTTATGGTTCTAGAGATAATAACTGCATTATATGGGTAATAATGCATGTTATATTGATAATATTGGGAGTAATAAGTATATTTGTTATGGTTCTAGAGATAATAACTGCATAATATGGGTAATAATGCACGTTATATTGCTAACAATATAAGTAATAAGTATAATTATTACAGTTCTAGCGACAATAACTGCATTGTATGGGTAATAATGCATGTTATATTGATAATATTGGGAGTAATAAGTATATTTATTATGGTTCTAGAGGTAATAACTGCATAATATGGGTAATAATGCATGTTATATTGATAATAATATAAGTAAGAAGTATAATTATTACAGTTCTAGCGATAATAACTGCATTATATGGGTAATAATGCACGTTATATTGCTAACAATATAAGTAATAAGTATAATTATTACAGTTCTAGCGATAATAACTGCATTATGTGGGTAATAATGCATGTTATATTGATAATATTGGGAGTAATAAGTATATTTATTATGGTCCTAGAGATAATAACTGCATAATATGGGTAATAATGCATGTTATATTGATAATAATATAAGTAATAAGTATAATTATTACAGTTCTATCGATAATAACTGCATAATATGGGTAATAATGCATGTTATATTGAGAATAATATAAGTAATAAGTATAATTATTACAGTTCTAGCGATAATAACTGCATTATATGGGTAAAAATGCATGTTATATTGATAATATTGGGAGTAATAAGTATATTTATTATGGTTCTAGCGATAATAATAGTAAAATATGGTAAATAGTGCATGTTATATTGATAATAATAAAAGTAATAAATATATTTATTACAGTTCTATCGATAATAACTGCATAATATGGGTAATAATGCATGTTATATTGATGATAATAAAAGTAATACGTATATTTATTATAGTTCGAGCGATAATAACTGCATAATATGGGTAATAATGCATGTTATATTGATAATAATCTAAGTAATAAGTATAATTATTACAGTTCTATCGATAATAACTTCTTAATATAGGTAATAATGCATGTTATATTGATGATAATGAAAGTAGTAAGTATATTTATTACAGTTCTAGCGATAATAATAGTAAAATATGGCTAATAGTGCATGATATATTGATAATAGTAAAAGTAATAAGTATATTTATTATAGTTCTAGCGATAATAACTGCATAATATGGGTAATAATGCATGTTATATTGAGAATAATATAAGTAATAAGTATAATTATTACAGTTCTGGCGATAATAACTGCATTATATGGGTAATAATGCACGTTATATTGCTAATAGTATAAGTAATAAGTATAATTATTACAGTTCTAGCTATAATACCTCCATTATATGGGTAATAATGAATGTTATATTGATAATAATATAAGTAATAAGTATAATTATTACAGTTCTAGCGATAATAACTGCATTATATGGGTAATAATGCATGTTATATTGATAATATCGGGAGTAATAAGTATAATTATTATAGTTCTAGCGATAATAATAGTAAAATATGGCTATTAGTGCCTGTTATATTGATAATAATAAAAGTAATAAGTATATTTATTATACTTCTCTCGATAATAACTGCATTATATGGGTAATAATGCATGTTATATTGATAATAATATAAGTAATAAGTATAATTATTACAGTTCTAGCGATAATAACTGCATTATATGGGTAATAATGCATGTTATATTGATAATATTGGGAGTAATAAGTATATTTATTATGGTTCTGGAGATAATAACTGCATAATATGGGTAATAATGCATGTTATATTGATAACAATATAAGTAATAAGTATAATTATTACAGTTCTAGCGATAATACCTCCATTATATGGGTAATAATGCATGTTATATTGATGATAATGAAAGTAATACGTATGTTTATTATAGTTCTTGCGATAATAACTGCATAATATGGGTAATAATGCATGTTATATTGAGAATAATATAAGTAATAAGGATAATTATTACAGTTCTAGCGATAATAACTGCATTATATGGGTAATAATGCACGTTATATTGCTAACAATATAAGTAATAAGTATAATTATTACAGTTCTAGCGATAATAACTGCATTATATGGGTAATAATGCATGTTATATTGATAATAATAAAAGTAATAAGTATATTTATTATCGTTCTATCGATAATAACTTCTTAATACGGGTAATAATGCATGTTATATTGATAATAATCTAAGTAATAAGTATAATTATTACAGTTCTAGCGATAATAACTGCGTTATATGGGTAATAATGCACCTTAAATTGCTAACAATATAAGTAATAAGTATAATTATTACAGTTCTATCGATAATAACTTCTTAATATGGGTAATAATGCATGTTATATTGATGATAATGAAAGTAGTAAGTATATTTATTACAGTTCTAGCGATAATAACTGCATTATATGCGTAATAAGGCATGTTATATTGATAATATCGGGGGTAATAAGTATACTTATTATAGTTCCAGCGATAATAATAGTAAAATATGGCTAATAGTGCATGATATATTGATAATAGTAAAAGTAATAAGTATATTTATTACAGTTCTATCGATAATAACTGCATAATATGGGTAATAACGCATGTTATATTGATAATAATATAAGTAATAAGTATAATTATTACAGTTCTAGCGATAATAACTGCATTATATGGGTAATAATGCACGTTATATTACTAACAATATAAGTAGTAAGTATAATTATTACAGTTCTAGCGTTAATAACTGCATAATATGGGTAATAATGCATGTTATATTGATAATAATATAAGTAATAAGTATAATTATTACAGTTCTAGCGATAATAACTGCATTATATGGGTAAAAATGCATGTTATATTGATAACATTGGGAGTAATAAGTATATTTATTATGGTTCTAGCGATAATAATAGTAAAATATGGCAAATAGTGCATGTTATATTGATAATAATAAAAGCATTAAGTATATTTATTACAGTTCTATCGATAATAACTGCATAATATGGGTAATAATGCATGTTATATTGATGATAATAAAGGTAATACGTATATTTATTATAGTTCTAGCGATAATAACTGCATAATGTGGGTAATAATGCATGTTATATTGATAACAATATAAGTAATAAGTATAATTATTACAGTTCTAGCGATAATAACTGCATTATATGGGTAATAATGCACGTTATATTGCTAATAATATAAGTAATGAGTACAATTATTACAGTTCTAGCGATAATAACTGCATTATATGGGTAATAATGCATGTTATATTGATAATAATATAAGTAATAAGTATAATTATTACAGTTCTAGCGATAATAACTGCATTATATGGGTAAAAATGCATGTTATATTGATAACATTGGGAGTAATAAGTATATTTATTATGGTTCTAGCGATAATAATAGTAAAATATGGCAAATAGTGCATGTTATATTGATAATAATAAAAGTATTAAGTATATTTATTACAGTTCTATCGATAATAACTGCATAATATGGGTAATAATGCATGTTATATTGATGATAATAAAGGTAATACGTATATTTATTATAGTTCTAGCGATAATAACTGCATAATGTGGGTAATAATGCATGTTATATTGATAACAATATAAGTAATAAGTATAATTATTACAGTTCTAGCGATAATAACTGCATTATATGGGTAATAATGCACGTTATATTGCTAACAATATAAGTAATAAGTATAATTATTACTGTTCTAGCGACAATAACTGCATTGTATGGGTAATAATGCATGTTATATTGATAATATTGGGAGTAATAAGTATATTTATTATGGTTCTAGAGATAATAACTGCATAATATGGGTAATAATGCATGTTATATTGAGAATAATATAAGTAATAAGTATAATTATTACAGTTCTAGCGATAATAACTGCATTATATGGGTAAAAATGCATGTTATATTGATAATATTGGGAGTAATAAGTATATTTATTATGGTTCTAGCGATAATAATAGTAAAATATGGCAAATAGTGCATGTTATATTGATAATAATAAAAGTAATAAGTATATTTATTACAGTTCTATCGATAATAACTGCATAATATGGGTAATAATGCATGTTATATTGATGATAATAAAGGTAATACGTATATTTATTATAGTTCTAGCGATAATAACTGCATAATATGGGTAATAATGCATGTTATATTGATAATAATATAAGTAAGAAGTATAATTATAACAGTTCTAGCGATAATAACTGCATTATATGGGTAACAATGCACGTTATATTGCTAACAATATAAGTAATAAGTATAATTATTACAGTTCTAGCGATAATAACTGCATTATATGGGTAATAATGCATGTTATATTGATAATATTGGGAGTAATAAGTATATTTATTATGGTTCTAGAGATAATAACTGCATAATATGGGTAATAATGCATGTTATATTGATAATAATATAAGTAATAAGTATAATTATTACAGTTCTATCGATAATAACTGCATAATATGGGTAATAATGCATGTTATATTGAGAATAATATAAGTAATAAGTATAATTATTACAGTTCTTGCGATAATAACTGCATTATATGGGTAAAAATGCATGTTATATTGATAATATTGGGAGTAATAAGTATATTTATTATGGTTCTAGCGATAATAATAGTAAAATATGGCAAATAGTGCATGTTATATTGATAATAATAAAAGTAATAAGTATATTTATTACAGTTCTATCGATAATAACTGCATAATATGGGTAATAATGCATGTTATATTGATGATAATAAAGGTAATACGTATATTTATTATAGTTCCAGCGATAATAACTGCATTATATGGGTAATAATGCATGTTATATTGATAATATTGGGAGTAATAAGTATATTTATTACAGTTCTAGCGATAATAACTGCATTATATGGGTAATAATGCATGTTATATTGATAATATTGGGAGTAATAAGTATATTTGTTATGGTTCTAGAGGTAATAACTGCATTATATGGGTAATAATGCATGTTATATTGATAATATTGGGAGTAATAAGTATATTTGTTATGGTTCTAGCGATAATAACTGCATTATATGGGTAATAATGCATGTTATATTGATAATAATATAAGTAATAAGTATAATTATTACAGTTCTAGCGATAATAACTGCATTATATGGGTAATAATGCATGTTATATTGATAATATTGGGAGTAATAAGTATATTTATTATAGTTCTAGCGATAATAACTGCATAATATGGGTAATAGTGCATGTTATATTGATAATAATATAAGTAATAAGTATAATTATTACAGTTCTAGCGATAATAACTGCATTATATGGGTAATAATGCATGTTATATTGATAATATTGGGAGTAATAAGTATATTTGTTATGGTTCTAGAGATAATAACTGCATTATATGGGTAATAATGCATGTTATATTGATAATATTGGGAGTAATAAGTATATTTGTTATGGTTCTAGAGATAATAACTGCATAATATGGGTAATAATGCATGTTATATTGATAATAATATAAGTAATAAGTATAATTATTACAGTTCTAGCGATAATAACTGCATTATATGGGTAATAATGCACGTTATATTGCTAATAATATAAGTAATGAGTACAATTATTACAGTTCTAGCGATAATAACTGCATCATATGGGTAAAAATGCATGTTATATTGATAATATTGGGAGTAATAAGTATATTTATTATGGTTCTAGCGATAATAATAGTAAAATATGGCAAATAGTGCATGTTATATTGATAATAATAAAAGTAATAAGTATATTTATTACAGTTCTATCGATAATAACTGCATAATATGGGTAATAATACATGTTATATTGATGATAATAAAGGTAATACGTATATTTATTATAGTTCTAGCGATAATAACTGCATAATATGGGTAATAATGCATGTTATATTGATAATAATATAAGTAATAAGTATAATTATTACAGTTCTAGCGATAATAACTGCATTATATGGGTAAAAATGCATGTTATATTGATAACATTGGGAGTAATAAGTATATTTATTATGGTTCTAGCGATAATAATAGTAAAATATGGCAAATAGTGCATGTTATATTGATAATAATAAAAGTATTAAGTATATTTATTACAGTTCTATCGATAATAACTGCATAATATGGGTAATAATGCATATTATATTGATGATAATAAAGGTAATACGTATATTTATTATAGTTCTAGCGATAATAACTGCATAATGTGGATAATAATGCATGTTATATTGATAACAATATAAGTAATAAGTATAATTATTACAGTTCTAGCGATAATAACTGCATTATATGGGTAATAATGCACGTTATATTGCTAACAATATAAGTAATAAGTATAATTATTACAGTTCTAGCGACAATAACTGCATTGTATGGGTAATAATGCATGTTATATTGATAATATTGGGAGTAATAAGTATATTTATTATGGTTCTAGAGGTAATAACTGCATAATATGGGTAATAATGCATGTTATATTGATAATAATATAAGTAAGAAGTATAATTATTACAGTTCTAGCGATAATAAATGCATTATATGGGTAATAATGCACGTTATATTGCTAACAATATAAGTAATAAGTATAATTATTACAGTTCTAGCGATAATAACTGCATTATGTGGGTAATAATGCATGTTATATTGATAATATTGGGAGTAATAAGTATATTTATTATGGTTCTAGAGATAATAACTGCATAATATGGGTAATAATGCATGTTATATTGATAATAATATAAGTAATAAGTATAATTATTACAGTTCTATCGATAATAACTGCATAATATGGGTAATAATGCATGTTATATTGAGAATAATATAAGTAATAAGTATAATTATTACAGTTCTAGCGATAATAACTGCATTATATGGGTAAAAATGCATGTTATATTGATAATATTGGGAGTAATAAGTATATTTATTATGGTTCTAGCGATAATAATAGTAAAATATGGTAAATAGTGCATGTTATATTGATAATAATAAAAGTAATAAGTATATTTATTACAGTTCTATCGATAATAACTGCATAATATGGGTAATAATGCATGTTATATTGATGATAATAAAGGTAATACGTATATTTATTATAGTTCTAGCGATAATAACTGCATAATATGGGTAATAATGCATGTTATATTGATAATAATATAAGTAAGAAGTATAATTATTACAGTTCTAGCGATAATAACGGCATTATATGGGTAATAATGCACGTTATATTGCTAACAATATAAGTAATAAGTATAATTATTACAGTTCTAGCGATAATAACTGCATTGTATGGGTAATAATGCATGTTATATTGATAATATTGGGAGTAATAAGTATATTTATTATGGTTCTAGAGATAATAACTGCATAATATGGGTAATAATGCATGTTATATTGAGAATAATATAAGTAATAAGTATAATTATTACAGTTCTAGCGATAATAACTGCATTATATGGGTAAAAATGCATGTTATATTGATAATATTGGGAGTAATAAGTATATTTATTATGGTTCTAGCGATAATAATAGTAAAATATGGCAAATAGTGCATGTTATATTGATAATAATAAAAGTAATAAGTATATTTATTACAGTTCTATCGATAATAACTGCATAATATGGGTAATAATGCATGTTATATTGATGATAATAAAGGTAATACGTATATTTATTATAGTTCTAGCGATAATAACTGCATAATATGGGTAATAATGCATGTTATATTGATAATAATATAAGTAAGAAGTATAATTATTACAGTTCTAGCGATAATAACTGCATTATATGGGTAACAATGCACGTTATATTGCTAACAATATAAGTAATAAGTATAATTATTACAGTTCTAGCGATAATAACTGCATTATATGGGTAATAATGCATGTTATATTGATAATATTGGGAGTAATAAGTATATTTATTATGGTTCTAGAGATAATAACTGCATAATATGGGTAATAATGCATGTTATATTGATAATAATATAAGTAATAAGTATAATTATTACAGTTCTATCGATAATAACTGCATAATATGGGTAATAATGCATGTTATATTGAGAATAATATAAGTAATAAGTATAATTATTACAGTTCTTGCGATAATAACTGCATTATATGGGTAAAAATGCATGTTATATTGATAATATTGGGAGTAATAAGTATATTTATTATGGTTCTAGCGATAATAATAGTAAAATATGGCAAATAGTGCATGTTATATTGATAATAATAAAAGTAATAAGTATATTTATTACAGTTCTATCGATAATAACTGCATAATATGGGTAATAATGCATGTTATATTGATGATAATAAAGGTAATACGTATATTTATTATAGTTCCAGCGATAATAACTGCATTATATGGGTAATAATGCATGTTATATTGATAATATTGGGAGTAATAAGTATATTTATTACAGTTCTAGCGATAATAACTGCATTATATGGGTAATAATGCATGTTATATTGATAATATTGGGAGTAATAAGTATATTTGTTATGGTTCTAGAGGTAATAACTGCATTATATGGGTAATAATGCATGTTATATTGATAATATTGGGAGTAATAAGTATATTTGTTATGGTTCTAGCGATAATAACTGCATTATATGGGTAATAATGCATGTTATATTGATAATAATATAAGTAATAAGTATAATTATTACAGTTCTAGCGATAATAACTGCATTATATGGGTAATAATGCATGTTATATTGATAATATTGGGAGTAATAAGTATATTTATTATAGTTCTAGCGATAATAACTGCATAATATGGGTAATAGTGCATGTTATATTGATAATAATATAAGTAATAAGTATAATTATTACAGTTCTAGCGATAATAACTGCATTATATGGGTAATAATGCATGTTATATTGATAATATTGGGAGTAATAAGTATATTTGTTATGGTTCTAGAGATAATAACTGCATTATATGGGTAATAATGCATGTTATATTGATAATATTGGGAGTAATAAGTATATTTGTTATGGTTCTAGAGATAATAACTGCATAATATGGGTAATAATGCATGTTATATTGATAATAATATAAGTAATAAGTATAATTATTACAGTTCTAGCGATAATAACTGCATTATATGGGTAATAATGCACGTTATATTGCTAATAATATAAGTAATGAGTACAATTATTACAGTTCTAGCGATAATAACTGCATCATATGGGTAAAAATGCATGTTATATTGATAATATTGGGAGTAATAAGTATATTTATTATGGTTCTAGCGATAATAATAGTAAAATATGGCAAATAGTGCATGTTATATTGATAATAATAAAAGTAATAAGTATATTTATTACAGTTCTATCGATAATAACTGCATAATATGGGTAATAATACATGTTATATTGATGATAATAAAGGTAATACGTATATTTATTATAGTTCTAGCGATAATAACTGCATAATATGGGTAATAATGCATGTTATATTGATAATAATATAAGTAATAAGTATAATTATTACAGTTCTAGCGATAATAACTGCATTATATGGGTAAAAATGCATGTTATATTGATAACATTGGGAGTAATAAGTATATTTATTATGGTTCTAGCGATAATAATAGTAAAATATGGCAAATAGTGCATGTTATATTGATAATAATAAAAGTATTAAGTATATTTATTACAGTTCTATCGATAATAACTGCATAATATGGGTAATAATGCATATTATATTGATGATAATAAAGGTAATACGTATATTTATTATAGTTCTAGCGATAATAACTGCATAATGTGGATAATAATGCATGTTATATTGATAACAATATAAGTAATAAGTATAATTATTACAGTTCTAGCGATAATAACTGCATTATATGGGTAATAATGCACGTTATATTGCTAACAATATAAGTAATAAGTATAATTATTACAGTTCTAGCGACAATAACTGCATTGTATGGGTAATAATGCATGTTATATTGATAATATTGGGAGTAATAAGTATATTTATTATGGTTCTAGAGGTAATAACTGCATAATATGGGTAATAATGCATGTTATATTGATAATAATATAAGTAAGAAGTATAATTATTACAGTTCTAGCGATAATAACTGCATTATATGGGTAATAATGCACGTTATATTGCTAACAATATAAGTAATAAGTATAATTATTACAGTTCTAGCGATAATAACTGCATTATGTGGGTAATAATGCATGTTATATTGATAATATTGGGAGTAATAAGTATATTTATTATGGTTCTAGAGATAATAACTGCATAATATGGGTAATAATGCATGTTATATTGATAATAATATAAGTAATAAGTATAATTATTACAGTTCTATCGATAATAACTGCATAATATGGGTAATAATGCATGTTATATTGAGAATAATATAAGTAATAAGTATAATTATTACAGTTCTAGCGATAATAACTGCATTATATGGGTAAAAATGCATGTTATATTGATAATATTGGGAGTAATAAGTATATTTATTATGGTTCTAGCGATAATAATAGTAAAATATGGTAAATAGTGCATGTTATATTGATAATAATAAAAGTAATAAGTATATTTATTACAGTTCTATCGATAATAACTGCATAATATGGGTAATAATGCATGTTATATTGATGATAATAAAGGTAATACGTATATTTATTATAGTTCTAGCGATAATAACTGCATAATATGGGTAATAATGCATGTTATATTGATAATAATATAAGTAAGAAGTATAATTATTACAGTTCTAGCGATAATAACGGCATTATATGGGTAATAATGCACGTTATATTGCTAACAATATAAGTAATAAGTATAATTATTACAGTTCTAGCGATAATAACTGCATTATATGGGTAATAATGCATGTTATATTGATAATATTGGGAGTAATAAGTATATTTGTTATGGTTCTAGAGATAATAACTGCATAATATGGGTAATAATGCATGTTCTATTGATAATAATATAAGTAATAAGTATAATTATTACAGTTCTAGCGATAATAACTGCATTATATGGGTAATAATGCATGTTATATTGATAATATTGGGAGTAATAAGTATATTTATTATAGTTCTAGCGATAATAACTGCATAATATGGGTAATAGTGCATGTTATATTGATAATAATATAAGTAATAAGTATAATTATTACAGTTCTAGCGATAATAACTGCATTATATGGGTAATAATGCATGTTATATTGATAATATTGGGAGTAATAAGTATATTTGTTATGGTTCTAGAGATAATAACTGCATTATATGGGTAATAATGCATGTTATATTGATAATATTGGGAGTAATAAGTATATTTGTTATGGTTCTAGAGATAATAATAGTAAAATATGGCAAATAGTGCATGTTATATTGATAATAATAAAAGTAATAAGTATATTTATTACAGTTCTATCGATAATAACCGCATAATATGGGTAATAATGCATGTTATATTGATGATAATAAAGGTAATACGTATATTTATTATAGTTCTAGCGATAATGACTGCATAATGTGGGTAATAATGCATGTTATATTGATAACAATATAAGTAATAAGTATAATTATTACAGTTCTAGCGATAATAACTGCATTATATGGGTAATAATGCACGTTATATTGCTAGCAATATAAGTAATAAGTATAATTATTACAGTTCTAGCGACAATAACTGCATTATATGGGTAATAATGCATGTTATATTGATAATATTGGGAGTAATAAGTATATTTATTATGGTTCTAGAGATAATAACTGCATAATATGGGTAATAATGCATGTTATATTGATAATAATATAAGTAATAAGTATAATTATTACAGTTCTATCGATAATAACTGCATAATATGGGTAATAATGCATGTTATATTGAGAATAATATAAGTAATAAGTATAATTATTACAGTTCTTGCGATAATAACTGCATTATATGGGTAAAAATGCATGTTATATTGATAATATTGGGAGTAATAAGTATATTTATTATGGTTCTAGCGATAATAATAGTAAAATATGGCAAATAGTGCATGTTATATTGATAATAATAAAAGTAATAAGTATATTTATTACAGTTCTATCGATAATAACTGCATAATATGGGTAACAATGCATGTTATATTGATGATAATAAAGGTAATACGTATATTTATTATAGTTCTAGCGATAATAACTGCATAATATGGGTAATAATGCATGTTATATTGATAATAATATAAGTAAGAAGTATAATTATTACAGTTCTAGCGATAATAACTGCATTATATGGGTAATAATGCACGTTATATTGCTAACAATATAAGTAATAAGTATAATTATTACAGTTCTAGCGATAATAACTGCATTATATGGGTAATAATGCATGTTATATTGATAATATTGGGAGTAATAAGTATATTTGTTATGGTTCTAGCGATAATAACTGCATTATATGGGTAATAATGCATGTTATATTGATAATAATATAAGTAATAAGTATAATTATTACAGTTCTAGCGATAATAACTGCATTATATGGGTAATAATGCATGTTATATTGATAATATTGGGAGTAATAAGTATATTTATTATAGTTCTAGAGATAATAACTGCATTATATGGGTAATAATGCATGTTATATTGATAATATTGGGAGTAATAAGTATATTTATTATGGTTCTGGCGATAATAACTGCATTATATGGGTAATAATGCATGTTATATTGATAATATTGGGAGTAATAAGTATATTTATTATAGTTCTAGAGATAATAACTGCATTATATGGGTAATAATGCATGTTATATTGATAATATTGGGAGTAATAAGTATATTTATTATGGTTCTAGAGATAATAACTGCATAATATGGGTAATAATGCATGTTATATTGATAATAATATAAGTAATAAGTATAATTATTACAGTTCTATCGATAATAACTGCATAATATGGGTAATAATGCATGTTATATTGAGAATAATATAAGTAATAAGTATAATTATTACAGTTCTAGCGATAATAACTGCATTATATGGGTAAAAATGCATGTTATATTGATAATATTGGGAGTAATAAGTATATTTATTATGGTTCTAGCGATAATAATAGTAAAATATGGCAAATAGTGCATGTTATATTGATAATAATAAAAGTAATAAGTATATTTATTACAGTTCTATCGATAATAACTGCATAATATGGGTAATAATGCATGTTATATTGATGATAATAAAGGTAATACGTATATTTATTATAGTTCTAGCGATAATAACTGCATAATATGGGTAATAATGCATGTTATATTGATAATAATATAAGTAAGAAGTATAATTATTACAGTTCTAGCGATAATAACTGCATTATATGGGTAACAATGCACGTTATATTGCTAACAATATAAGTAATAAGTATAATTATTACAGTTCTAGCGATAATAACTGCATTATATGGGTAATAATGCATGTTATATTGATAATATTGGGAGTAATAAGTATATTTATTATGGTTCTAGAGATAATAACTGCATAATATGGGTAATAATGCATGTTATATTGATAATAATATAAGTAAGAAGTATAATTATTACAGTTCTGGCGATAATAACTGCATTATATGGGTAATAATGCACGTTATATTGCTAACAATATAAGTAATAAGTATAATTATTACAGTTCTAGCGATAATAACTGCATTATATGGGTAATAATGCATGAGATATTGATAATATTGGGAGTAGTAAGTATATTTGTTATGGTTCTTGCGATAATAACTGCATTATATGGGTAATAATGCATGTTATATTGATAATAATATAAGTAATAAGTATAATTATTACAGATCTAGCGATAATAACTGCATTATATGGGTAATAATGCATGTTATATTGATAATATTGGGAGTAATAAGTATATTTATTATAGTTCTAGAGATAATAACTGCATTATATGGGTAATAATGCATGTTATATTGATAATATTGGGAGTAATAAGTATATTTGTTATGGTTCTAGCGATAATAACTGCATTATATGGGTAATAATGCATGTTATATTGATAATAATATAAGTAATAAGTATAATTATTACAGTTCTAGCGATAATAACTGCATTATATGGGTAATAATGCATGTTATATTGATAATATTGGGAGTAATAAGTATATTTATTATAGTTCTAGCGATAATAACTGCATAATATGGGTAATAGTGCATGTTATACTGATAATAATATAAGTAATAAGTATAATTATTACAGTTCTAGCGATAATAACTGCATTATATGGGTAATAATGCATGTTATATTGATAATATTGGGAGTAATAAGTATATTTGTTATTGTTCTAGAGATAATAACTGCATTATATGGGTAATAATGCATGTTATATTGATAATATTGGGAGTAATAAGTATATTTGTTATGGTTCTAGAGATAATAACTGCATAATATGGGTAATAATGCATGTTATATTGATAATAATCTAAGTAATAAGTATAATTATTAGAGTTCTAGCGATAATAACTGCATAATATGGGTAATAATGCATGTTACATTGATAATAATATAAGTAATAAGTATAATTATTACAGTTCTAGCGATAATAACTGCATTATATGGGTAATAATGCACGTTATATTGCTAATAATATAAGTAATGAGTACAATTATTACAGTTCTAGCGATAATAACTGCATTATATGGGTAAAAATGCATGTTATATTGATAATATTGGGAGTAATAAGTATATTTATTATGGTTCTAGCGATAATAATAGTAAAATATGGCAAATAGTGCATGTTATATTGATAATAATAAAAGTAATAAGTATATTTATTACAGTTCTATCGATAATAACTGCATAATATGGGTAATAATGCATGTTATATTGATGATAATAAAGGTAATACGTATATTTATTATAGTTCTAGCGATAATAACTGCATAATATGGGTAATAATGCATGTTATATTGATAATAATATAAGTAAGAAGTGTAATTATTACAGTTCTAGCGATAATAACTGCATTATATGGGTAATAATGCACGTTATATTGCTAACAATATAAGTAATAAGTATAATTATTACAGTTCTAGCGATAATAACTGCATTATATGGGTAATAATGCATGTTATATTGATAATATTGGGAGTAATAAGTATATTTATTATGGTTCTAGAGATAATAACTGCATAATATGGGTAATAATGCATTTTATATTGATAATAATATAAGTAATAAGTATAATTATTACAGTTCTATCGATAATAACTGCATAATATCGGTAATAATGCATGTTGTATTGAGAATAATATAAGTAATAAGTATAATTATTACAGTTCTAGCGATAATTACTGCATTATATGGGTAAAAATGCATGTTATATTGATAATATTGGGAGTAATAAGTATATTTATTATGGTTCTAGCGATAATAATAGTAAAATATGGCAAATAGTGCATGTTATATTGATAATAATAAAAGTAATAAGTATATTTATTACAGTTCTATCGATAATAACTGCATAATATGGGTAATAATGCATGTTATATTGATGATAATAAAGGTAATACGTATATTGATTATAGTTCTAGCGATAATAACTGCATAATATAGGTAATAATGCATGTTATATTGATAATAATATAAGTAAGAAGTATAATTATTACAGTTCTAGCGATAATAACTGCATTATATGGGTAATAATGCACGTTATATTGCTAACAATATAAGTAATAAGTATAATTATTACAGTTCTAGCGATAATAACTGCATTATATGGGTAATAATGCATGTTATATTGATAATATTGGGAGTAATAAGTATATTTGTTATGGTTCTAGAGATAATAACTGCATAATATGGGTAATAATGCATGTTATATTGATAATAATATAAGTAATAAGTATAATTATTACAGTTCTAGCGATAATAACTACATTATATGGGTAACAATGCATGTTACATTGATAATATTGGGAGTAATAAGTATATTTATTATAGTTCTAGCGATAATAACTGCATAATATGGGTAATAGTGCATGTTATATTGATAATAGTATAAGTAATAAGTATAATTATTACAGTTCTAGCGATAATACCTCCATTATATGGGTAATAATGCATGTTATATTGATAATAATATAAGTAATAAGTATAATTATTACAGTTCTAGCGATAATAACTGCATAATACGGGTAATAATGCACGTTAAATTGCTAATAATATAAGTAATGAGTATAATTATTACAGTTCTAGCGATAACTGCATTATATGGGTAATAATGCATGTTATATTGATAATAATAAAAGTAATAAGTATATTTATTATAGTTCTAGCGATAATAACTGCATTATATGGGTAATAATGCATGTTATATTGATAATATTGGGAGTAATAAGTATATTTATTATGGTTCTAGCGATAATAATAGTAAAATATGGCAAATAGTGCATGTTATATTGATAATAATAAAAGTAATAAGTATATTTATTACAGTTCTATCGATAATAACTGCATAATATGGGTAATAATGCATGTTATATTGATGATAATAAAGGTAATACGTATATTTATTATAGTTCTAGCGATAATAACTGCATAATATAGGTAATAATGCATGTTATATTGATAATAATATAAGTAAGAAGTATAATTATTACAGTTCTAGCGATAATAACTGCATTATATGGGTAATAATGCACGTTATATTGCTAACAATATAAGTAATAAGTATAATTATTACAGTTCTAGCGATAATAACTGCATTATATGGGTAATAATGCATGTTATATTGATAATATTGGGAGTAATAAGTATATTTGTTATGGTTCTAGAGATAATAACTGCATAATATGGGTAATAATGCATGTTATATTGATAATAATATAAGTAATAAGTATAATTATTACAGTTCTAGCGATAATAACTGCATTATATGGGTAAGAATGCATGTTATATTGATAATATTGGGAGTAATAAGTATATTTATTATAGTTCTAGCGATAATAACTGCATAATATGGGTAATAGTGCATGTTATATTGATAATAGTATAAGTAATAAGTATAATTATTACAGTTCTAGCGATAATACCTCCATTATATGGGTAATAATGCATGTTATATTGATAATAATATAAGTAATAAGTATAATTATTACAGTTCTAGCGATAATAACTGCATAATACGGGTAATAATGCACGTTAAATTGCTAATAATATAAGTAATGAGTATAATTATTACAGTTCTAGCGATAACTGCATTATATGGGTAATAATGCATGTTATATTGATAATAATAAAAGTAATAAGTATATTTATTATAGTTCTAGCGATAATGACTGCATAATATGGGTAATAATGCATGTTATATTGATAATAATATAAGTAAGAAGTATAATTATTACAGTTCTAGCGATAATAACTGCATTATATGGCTAATAATGCACGTTATATTGCTAACAATATAAGTAATAAGTATAATTATTACAGTTCTAGCGATAATAACTGCATTATATGGGTAATAATGCATGTTATATTGATAATATTGGGAGTAATAAGTATATTTATTATGGTTCTAGGGATAATAACTGCATAATATGGGTAATAATGCATGTTATATTGAGAATAATATAAGTAATAAGTATAATTATTACAGTTCTAGCGATAATAACTGCATTATATGGGTAATAATGCACGTTATATTGCTAACAATATAATTAATAAGTATAATTATTACAGTTCTAGCGATAATAACTGCATTATATGGGTAATAATGCATGTTATATTCATAATATTGGGAGTAATAAGTATATTTATTATAGCTCTAGAGATAATAACTGCATTATATGGGTAATAATGCATGTTATATTGATAATATTGGGAGTAATAAGTATATTTATTATGGTTCTAGAGATAATAACTGCATAATATGGGTAATAATGCATGTTATATTGATAATAATAAAAGTAATAAGTATAATTATTACAGTTCTAGCGATAATAACTGCATTATATGGGTAATAATGCACGTTATATTGCTAATAATATAAGTAATGAGTACAATTATTACAGTTCTAGCGATAATAACTGCATTATATGGGTAAAAATGCATGTTATATTGATAATATTGGGAGTAATAAGTATATTTATTATGGTTCTAGCGATAATAATAGTAAAATATGGCAAATAGTGCATGTTATATTGATAATAATAAAAGTAATAAGTATATTTATTAGAGTTCTATCGATAATAACTGCATAATATGGGTAATAATGCATGTTATATTGATGATAATAAAGGTAATACGTATATTTATTATAGTTCTAGCGATAATAACTGCATAATATGGGTAATAATGCATGTTATATTGATAATAATATAAGTAAGAAGTGTAATTATTACAGTTCTAGCGATAATAACTGCATTATATGGGTAATAATGCACGTTATATTGCTAACAATATAAGTAATAAGTATAATTATTACAGTTCTAGCGATAATAACTGCATTATATGGGTAATAATGCATGTTATATTGATAATATTGGGAGTAATAAGTATATTTATTATGGTTCTAGAGATAATAACTGCATAATATGGGTAATAATGCATGTTATATTGATGATAATAAAAGTAATACGTATATGTATTATAGTTCTAGCTGTAATAACTGCATAATATGGGTAATAATGCATGTTAAATTGATAATAATATAAGTAATAAGTATAATTATTACAGTTCTATCGATAATAACTGCATAATATGGGTAATAATGCATGTTATATTGATGATAATAAAAGTAATAAGTATATTTATTATAGTTCTAGCGATAATAGCAGTAAAATATGGCTAATTGTGCATGTTATATTGATAATAATAAGAGTAACAAGTATATTTATTATAGTTCTATCGATAATAACTGCATAATATGGGTAATAATGCATGTTATATTGATGATAATAAAGGTAATACGTTTATTTATTATAGTTCTAGCGATAATAACTGCATAATATAGGTAATAATGCATGTTATATTGATAATAATATAAGTAAGAAGTATAATTATTACAGTTCTAGCGATAATAACTGCATTATATGGGTAATAATGCACGTTATATTGCTAACAATATAAGTAATAAGTATAATTATTACAGTTCTGGCGATAATAACTGCATTATATGGGTAATAATGCATGTTATATTGATAATATTGGGAGTAATAAGTATATTTGTTATGGTTCTAGAGATAATAACTGCATAATATGGGTAATAATGCATGTTATATTGATAATAATATAAGTAATAAGTATAATTATTACAGTTCTAGCGATAATAACTGCATTATATGGGTAATAATGCATGTTATATTGATAATATTGGGAGTAATAAGTATATTTATTATAGTTCTAGCGATAATAACTGCATAATATGGGTAATAGTGCATGTTATATTGATAATAGTATAAGTAATAAGTATAATTATTACAGTTCTAGCGATAATACCTCCATTATATGGGTAATAATGCATGTTATATTGATAATAATATAAGTAATAAGTATAATTATTACAGTTCTAGCGATAATAACTGCATAATACGGGTAATAATGCACGTTAAATTGCTAATAATATAAGTAATGAGTATAATTATTACAGTTCTAGCGATAACTGCATTATATGGGTAATAATGCATGTTATATTGATAATAATAAAAGTAATAAGTATATTTATTATAGTTCTAGCGATAATAACTGCATAATATGGGTAATAATGCATGTTATATTGATAATAATATAAGTAAGAAGTATAATTATTACAGTTCTAGCGATAATAACTGCATTATATGGGTAATAATGCACGTTATATTGCTAACAATATAAGTAATAAGTATAATTATTACAGTTCTAGCGATAATAACTGCATTATATGGGTAATAATGCATGTTATATTGATAATATTGGGAGTAATAAGTATATTTATTATGGTTCTAGGGATAATAACTGCATAATATGGGTAATAATGCATGTTATATTGAGAATAATATAAGTAATAAGTATAATTATTACAGTTCTAGCGATAATAACTGCATTATATGGGTAATAATGCACGTTATATTGCTAACAATATAAGTAATAAGTATAATTATTACAGTTCTAGCGATAATAACTGCATTATATGGGTAATAATGCATGTTATATTCATAATATTGGGAGTAATAAGTATACTTATTATGGTTCTAGAGATAATAACTGCATAATATGGGTAGTAATGCATGTTATATTGATAATAATATAAGTAATAAGTATAATTATTACAGTTCTAGCGATAATACCTCCATTATATGGGTAATAATGCATGTTATATTGATAATCATATAAGTAATAAGTATAATTATTACAGTTCTAGCGATAATAACTGCATAATATGGGTAATAATACACGTTATATTGCTAATAATATAAATAATAAGTATAATTATTACAGTTCTAGCGATAATACCTCCATTATATGGGTAATAATGCATGTTATATTGATAATGATATAAGTAATAGGTATAATTACTACAGTTCTAGCGATAATAACTGCATTATATGGGTAATAATGCACGTTATATTGCTAACAATATAAGAAATAAGTGTAATTATTACAGTTCTAGCGATAATAACTGCATTATATGGGTAATAATGCACGTTATATTGCTAACAATATAAGTAATATGTATAATTATTACAGTTCTAGCGATAATAACTGCATTATATGGGTAATAATGCATGTTATATTGATAATATTGGGAGTAATAAGTATACTTATTATGGTTCTAGAGATAATAACTGCATAATATGGGTAATAATGCATGTTATATTGATAATAATATAAGTAATAAGTATTATTATTACAGTTCTAGCGATAATACCTCCATTATATGGGTAATAATGCGTGTTATATTGATGATATTGAAAGTAATACGTATATTTATTATAGTTCTAGCGATAATAACTGCATAGTATGGGTAATAATGCATGTTATATTGAGAATAATATAAGTAATAAGTATAATTATTACAGTTCTGGCGATAATAACTGCATTATATGGGTAATAATGCACGTTATATTGCTAATAGTATAAGTAATAAGTATAATTATTACAGTTCTAGCGATAATAACTGCATTATATGGGTAATAATGCACGTTATATTGCTAATAATATAAGTAATAAGTATAATTATTACAGTTCTAGCGATAATAACTGCATTATATGGGTAATAATGCACGTTATATTGCTAACAATATAAGTAATAAGTATAATTATTACAGTTCTAGCGATAATAACTGCATTATATGGGTAATAATGCATGTTATATTGATAATATTGGGAGTAATAAGTATATTTATTATGGTTCTAGAGATAATAACTGCATAATATGGGTAATAATGCATTTTATATTGATAATAATATAAGTAATAAGTATAATTATTACAGTTCTATCGATAATAACTGCATAATATCGGTAATAATGCATGTTGTATTGAGAATAATATAAGTAATAAGTATAATTATTACAGTTCTAGCGATAATAACTGCATTATATGGGTAAAAATGCATGTTATATTGATAATATTGGGAGTAATAAGTATATTTATTATGGTTCTAGCGATAATAATAGTAAAATATGGCAAATAGTGCATGTTATATTGATAATAATAAAAGTAATAAGTATATTTATTACAGTTCTATCGATAATAACTGCATAATATGGGTAATAATGCATGTTATATTGATGATAATAAAGGTAATACGTATATTTATTATAGTTCTAGCGATAATAACTGCATAATATAGGTAATAATGCATGTTATATTGATAATAATATAAGTAAGAAGTATAATTATTACAGTTCTAGCGATAATAACTGCATTATATGGGTAATAATGCACGTTATATTGCTAACAATATAAGTAATAAGTATAATTATTACAGTTCTAGCGATAATAACTGCATTATATGGGTAATAATGCATGTTATATTGATAATATTGGGAGTAATAAGTATATTTGTTATGGTTCTAGAGATAATAACTGCATAATATGGGTAATAATGCATGTTATATTGATAATAATATAAGTAATAAGTATAACTATTACAGTTCTAGCGATAATAACTGCATTATATGGGTAATAATGCATGTTATATTGATAATATTGGGAGTAATAAGTATATTTATTATAGTTCTATCGATAATAACTGCATAATATGGGTAATAGTGCATGTTATATTGATAATAGTATAAGTAATAAGTATAATTATTACAGTTCTAGCGATAATACCTCCATTATATGGGTAATAATGCATGTTATATTGATAATAATATAAGTAATAAGTATAATTATTACAGTTCTAGCGATAATAACTGCATAATACGGGTAATCATGCACGTTAAATTGCTAATAATATAAGTAATGAGTATAATTATTACAGTTCTAGCGATAACTGCATTATATGGGTAATAATGCATGTTATATTGATAATAATAAAAGTAATAAGTATATTTATTATAGTTCTAGCGATAATAACTGCATAATATGGGTAATAATGCATGTTATATTGATAATAATATAAGTAAGAAGTATAATTATTACAGTTCTAGCGATAATAACTGCATTATATGGGTAATAATGCACGTTATATTGCTAACAATATAAGTAATAAGTATAATTATTACAGTTCTAGCGATAATAACTGCATTATATGGGTAATAATGCATGTTATATTGATAATATTGGGAGTAATAAGTATATTTATTATGGTTCTAGGGATAATAACTGCATAATATGGGTAATAATGCATGTTATATTGAGAATAATATAAGTAATAAGTATAATTATTACAGTTCTAGCGATAATAACTGCATTATATGGGTAATAATGCACGTTATATTGCTAACAATATAAGTAATAAGTATAATTATTACAGTTCTAGCGATAATAACTGCATTATATGGGTAATAATGCATGTTATATTCATAATATTGGGAGTAATAAGTATACTTATTATGGTTCTAGAGATAATAACTGCATAATATGGGTAGTAATGCATGTTATATTGATAATAATATAAGTAATAAGTATAATTATTACAGTTCTAGCGATAATACCTCCATTATATGGGTAATAATGCATGTTATATTGATAATCATATAAGTAATAAGTATAATTATTACAGTTCTAGCGATAATAACTGCATAATATGGGTAATAATACACGTTATATTGCTAATAATATAAATAATAAGTATAATTATTACAGTTCTAGCGATAATACCTCCATTATATGGGTAATAATGCATGTTATATTGATAATGATATAAGTAATAGGTATAATTACTACAGTTCTAGCGATAATAACTGCATAATATGGGTAATAATGCACGTTATATTGCTAATAATATAAGTAATGAGTACAATTATTACAGTTCTAGCGATAATAACTGCATTATATGGGTAATAATGCACGTTATATTGCTAACAATATAAGAAATAAGTGTAATTATTACAGTTCTAGCGATAATAACTGCATTATATGGGTAATAATGCACGTTATATTGCTAACAATATAAGTAATATGTATAATTATTACAGTTCTAGCGATAATAACTGCATTATATGGGTAATAATGCATGTTATATTGATAATATTGGGAGTAATAAGTATACTTATTATGGTTCTAGAGATAATAACTGCATAATATGGGTAATAATGCATGTTATATTGATAATAATATAAGTAATAAGTATAATTATTACAGTTCTAGCGATAATACCTCCATTATATGGGTAATAATGCGTGTTATATTGATGATATTGAAAGTAATACGTATATTTATTATAGTTCTATCGATAATAACTGCATAATATGGGTAATAATGCATGTTATATTGATGATAATAAAAGTAATACGTTTATTTATTATAGTTCTAGCGATAATAACTGCATAATATGGGTAATAATGCATGTTATATTGATAATAATATAAGTAATAAGTATAATTATTACAGTTCTAGCGATAATAACTGCATTATATGGGTAATAATGCACGTTATATTGCTAACAATATAAGTAATAAGTATAATTATTACAGTTCTAGCGATAATAACTGCATTATATGGGTAATAATGCTTGTTATATTGATAATATTGGGAGTAATAAGTATACTTATTATGGTTCTAGAGATAATAACTGCATAGTATGGGTAATAATGCATGTTATATTGAGAATAATATAAGTAATAAGTATAATTATTACAGTTCTAGCGATAATACCTCCATTATATGGGTAATAATGCATGTTATATTGATAATCATATAAGTAATATGTATAATTATTACAGTTCTAGCGATAATAACTGCATAATATGGGTAATAATACACGTTATATTGCTAATAATATAACTAATAAGTATAATTATTACAGTTCTAGCGAAAATACCTCCATTATATGGGTAATAATGCATGTTATATTGATAATGATATAAGTAATAGGTATAATTACTACAGTTCTAGCGATAATAACTGCATAATATGGGTAATAATGCACGTTATATTGCTAATAATATAAGTAATGAGTACAATTATTACAGTTCTAGCGATAATAACTGCATTATATGGGTAATAATGCATGTTATATTGATAATAATGTAAGTAATAAGTAGAATTATTACAGTTCTAGCGATAATAACTGCATTATATGGGTAATAATGCACGTTATATTGCTAACAATATAAGAAATAAGTGTAATTATTACAGTTCTAGCGATAATAACTGCATTATATTGGTAATAATGCATGTTATATTGATAATATCGGGAGTAATAAGTATAATTATTATAGTTCTAGCGATAATAATAGTAAAATATGGCTAATAGTGCATGTTATATTGATAATAATAAAAGTAATAAGTATATTTATTATACTTCTGTCGATAATAACTGCATTATATGGGTAATAATGCATGTTATATTGATAATATTGTGAGTAATAAGTATATTTATTATGTTTCTAGAGATAATAACTGCATAATATGGGTAATAATGCATGTTATATTGATAATAATATAAGTAATAAGTATAATTATTACAGTTCTAGCGATAATACCTCCATTATATGGGTAATAATGCATGTTATATTGATAATCATATAAGTAATAAGTATAATTATTACAGTTCTAGCGATAATAACTGCATAATATGGGTAATAATACACGTTATATTGCTAATAATATAAGTAATAAGTATAATTATTACAGTTCTAGCGAAAATACCTCCATTATATGGGTAATAATGCATGTTATATTGATAATGATATAAGTAATAGGTATAATTACTACAGTTCTAGCGATAATAACTGCATAATATGGGTAATAATGCACGTTATATTGCTAATAATATAAGTAATGAGTACAATTATTACAGTTCTAGCGATAATAACTGCATTATATGGGTAATAATGCATGTTATATTGATAATAATATAAGTAATAAGTATAATTATTACAGTTCTAGCGATAATAACTGCGTTATATGGGTAATAATGCACGTTATATTGCTAACAATATAAGTAATAAGTATAATTATTACAGTTCTATCGATAATAACTTCTTAATATGGGTAATAATGCATGTTATATTGATGATAATGAAAGTAGTAAGTATATTTATTACAGTTCTAGCGATAATAACTGCATTATATGCGTAATAAGGCATGTTATATTCATAATATCGGGGGTAATAAGTATAATTATTATAGTTCTAGCGATAATAATAGTAAAATATGGCTAATAGTGCATGATATATTGATAATAGTAAAAGTAATAAGTATATTTATTACAGTTCTATCGATAATAACTGCATAATATGGGTAATAATGCATGTTATATTGATAATAATATAAGTAATAAGTATAATTATTACAGTTCTAGCGATAATAACTGCATTATATGGGTAATAATGCACGTTATATTGCTAACAATATAAGTAATAAGTATAATTATTACAGTTCTAGCGATAATAACTGCATTATATGGGTAATAATGCATGTTATATTGCTAATAGTATTTAATAAGTATAATTATTACAGTTCTAGCGATAATACCTCCATTATATGGGTAATAATGCATGTTATATTGATAATGATATAAGTAATAAGTATAATTATTACAGTTCTAGCGATAATAACTGCATAATATGGGTAATAATGCATGTTATATTGATAATATCGGGAGTAATAAGTATAATTATTATAGTTCTAGCGATAATAATAGTAAAATATGGCAAATAGTGCATGTTATATTGATAATAATAAAAGTAATAAATATATTTATTACAGTTCTATCGATAATAACTGCATAATATGGGTAATAATGCATGTTATATTGATGATAATAAAAGTAATACGTATATTTATTATAGTTCGAGCGATAATAACTGCATAATATGGGTAATAATGCATGTTATATTGATAATAATCTAAGTAATAAGTATAATTATTAGAGTTCTAGCGATAATAACTGCATAATATGGGTAATAATGCATGTTATATTGATAATAATATAAGTAATAAGTATAATTATTACAGTTCTAGCGATAATACCTCCATTATATGGGTAATAATGCATGTTATATTGATAATCATATAAGTAATAAGTATAATTATTACAGTTCTAGCGATAATAACTGCATAATATGGGTAATAATACAATTTATGTTGCTAATAATATAAGTAATAAGTATAATTATTACAGTTCTAGCGAAAATACCTCCATTATATGGGTAATAATGCATGGTATATTGATAATGATATAAGTAATAGGTATAATTACTACAGTTCTAGCGATAATAACTGCATAATATGGGTAATAATGCACGTTATATTGCTAATAATATAAGTAATGAGTACAATTATTACAGTTCTAGCGACAATTACTGCATTATATGGGTAATAATGCATGTTATATTGATAATAATATAAGTAATAAGTATAATTATTACAGTTCTAGCGATAATAACTGCGTTATATGGGTAATAATGCACGTTATATTGCTAACAATATAAGTAATAAGTATAATTATTACAGTTCTATCGATAATAACTTCTTAATATGGGTAATAATGCATGTTATATTGATGATAATGAAAGTAGTAAGTATATTTATTACAGTTCTAGCGATAATAACTGCATTATATGCGTAATAAGGCATGTTATATTCATAATATCGGGGGTAATAAGTATAATTATTATAGTTCTAGCGATAATAATAGTAAAATATGGCTAATAGTGCATGATATATTGATAATAGTAAAAGTAATAAGTATATTTATTACAGTTCTATCGATAATAACTGCATAATATGGGTAATAATGCATGTTATATTGATAATAATATAAGTAATAAGTATAATTATTACAGTTCTAGCGATAATAACTGCATTATATGGGTAATAATGCACGTTATATTGCTAACAATATAAGTAATAAGTATAATTATTACAGTTCTAGCGATAATAACTGCATTATATGGGTAATAATGCATGTTATATTGAAAATATTGGGAGTAATAAGTATATTTGTTATGGTTCTAGAGATAATAACTGCATAATATGGGTAATAATGCATGTTATATTGATAATAATATAAGTAATAAGTATAATTATTACAGTTCTATCGATAATAACTGCATAATATGGGTAATAATGCATGTTATATTGAGAATAATATAAGTAATAAGTATAATTATTACAGTTCTAGCGATAATAACTGCATTATATGGGTAAAAATGCATGTTATATTGATAATATTGGGAGTAATAAGTATATTTATTATGGTTCTAGCGATAATAATAGTAAAATATGGCAAATAGTGCATGTTATATTGATAATAATAAAAGTAATAAGTATATTTATTACAGTTCTATCGATAATAACTGCATAATATGGTTAATAATGCATGTTATATTGATGATAATAAAGGTAATACGTATATTTATTATAGTTCTAGCGATAATAACTGCATAATATGGGTAATAATGCATGTTATATTGATAATAATATAAGTAAGAAGTATAATTATTACAGTTCTAGCGATAATAACTGCATTATATGGGTAATAATGCATGTTATATTGATAATATTGGGAGTAATAAGTATATTTATTATGGTTCTTGCGATAATAATAGTAAAATATGGCAAATAGTGCATGTTATATTGATAATAATAAAAGTAATAAGTATATTTATTACAGTTCTATCGATAATAACTGCATAATATGGGTAATAATGCATGTTATATTGATGATAATAAAGGTAATACGTATATTTATTATAGTTCTAGCGATAATAACTGCATAATGTGGGTAATAATGCATGTTATATTGATAATAATATAAGTAATAAGTATAATTATTACAGTTCTAGCGATAATAACTGCATTATATGGGTAATAATGCACGTTATATTGCTAACAATATAAGTAATAAGTATAATTATTACAGTTCTAGCGACAATAACTGCATTATATGGGTAATAATGCATGTTATATTGATAATATTGGGAGTAATAAGTATATTTATTATGGTTCTAGAGATAATAACTGCATAATATGCGTAATAATGCATGTTATATTGATAATAATATAAGTAATAAGTATAATTATTACAGTTCTATCGATAATAACTGCATAATATGGGTAATAATGCATGTTATATTGAGAATAATATAAGTAATAAGTATAATTATTACAGTTCTAGCGATAATAACTGCATTATATGGGTAAAAATGCATGTTATATTGATAATATTGGGAGTAATAAGTATATTTATTATGGTTCTAGCGATAATAATAGTAAAATATGGCAAATAGTGCATGTTATATTGATAATAATAAAAGTAATAAGTATATTTATTACAGTTCTATCGATAATAACTGCATAATATGGGTAATAATGCATGTTATATTGCTAACAATATAAGTAATAAGTATAATTATTACAGTTCTAGCGATAATAACTGCATTATATGGGTAATAATGCATGTTATATTGATAATATTGGGAGTAATAAGTATATTTATTATGGTTCTAGAGATAATAACTGCATAATATGGGTAATAATGCATGTTATATTGATAATAATATAAGTAATAAGTATAATTATTACAGTTCTAGCGATAATAACTGCATTATATGGGTAATAATGCATGTTATATTGATAATATTGGGAGTAATAAGTATATTTATTATAGTTCTAGCGATAATAACTGCATAATATGGGTAATAATGCATGTTATATTGATGATAATAAAGGTAATACGTATATTTATTATAGTTCTAGCGATAATAACTGCATAATATGGGTAATAATGCATGTTATATTGAGAATAATATAAGTAATAAGTATAATTATTACAATTCTAGCGATAATACCTCCATTATATGGGTAATAATGCATGTTATATTGATAATAATATAAGTAATAAGTATAATTATTACAGTTCTAGCGATAATAACTGCATAATATGGGTAATAATGCACGTTATATTGCTAATAATATAAGTAATGAGTACAATTATTACAGTTCTAGCGATAATAACTGCATAATATGGGTAATAATGCATGTTATATTGATAATATCGGGAGTAATAAGTATAATTATTATAGTTCTAGCGATAATAACAGTAAAATATGGCAAATAGTGCATGTTATATTGATAATAATAAAAGTAATAAATATATTTATTACAGTTCTATCGATAATAACTGCATAATATGGGTAATAATGCATGTTATATTGATAATAATATGAGTAAGAAGTATAATTATTACAGTTCTAGCGATAATAACTGCATTATATGGGTAATAATGCACGTTATATTGCTAACAATATAAGTAATAAGTATAATTATTACAGTTCTAGCGATAATAACTGCATTATATGGGTAATAATGCATGTTATATTGATAATATTGGGAGTAATAAGTATATTTATTATAGTTCTAGCGATAATAACTGCATAATATGGGTAATAGTGCATGTTATATTGATAATAGTATAAGTAATAAGTATAATTATTACAGTTCTAGCGATAATAACTGCATTATATGGGTAATAATGCATGTTATGTTGATAATATCGGGAGTAATAAGTATAATCATTATAGTTCTAGCGATAATAATAGTAAAATATGGCTAATAGTGCATGTTATATTGATAATAATAAAAGTAATAAGTATATTTATTATACTTCTGACGATAATAACTGCATTATATGCGTAATAAGGCATGTTATATTGATAATATCGGGGGTAATAAGTATAATTATTATAGTTCTAGCGATAATAATAGTAAAATATGGCTAATAGTGCATGATATATTGATAATAGTAAAAGTAATAAGTATATTTATTACAGTTCTATCGATAATAACTGCATAATATGGGTAATAATGCATGTTATATTGATGATAATGAAAGTAATACGTATATTTATTATAGTTCTAGCGATAATAACTGCATAATATGGGTAACAATGCATGTTATATTGAGAATAATATAAGTAATAAGTATAATTATTACAGTTCTGGCGATAATAACTGCATTATATGCGTAATAAGGCATGTTATATTGATAATATCGGGAGTAATAAGTATAATTATTATAGTTCTAGCGATAATAATAGTAAAATATGGCTAATAGTGCATGATATATTGATAATAGTAAAAGTAATAAGAATATTTATTACAGTTCTATCGATAATAACTGCATAATATGGGTAATAATGCATGTTATATTGATGATAATAAAGGTAATACGTATATTTATTATAGTTCTAGCGATAATAACTGCATAATATGGGTAATAATGCATGTTATATTGAGAATAATATAAGTAATAAGTATAATTATTACAATTCTAGCGATAACAACTGCATTATATGGGTAATAATGCACGTTATATTGCTAATAGTATAAGTAATAAGTATAATTATTACAGTTCTAGCGATAATACCTCCATTATATGGGTAAAAATGCATGTTATATTGATAATATTGGGAGTAATAAGTATATTTATTATGGTTCTAGAGATAATAACTGCATAATATGGGTAATAATGCATGTTATATTGATAACAATATAAGTAATAAGTATAATTATTACAGTTCTAGCGATAATAACTGCATTATATGGGTAATAATGCATGTTATATTGATAATATTGGGAGTAATAAGTATATTTATTATAGTTCTAGCGATAATAACTGCATAATATGGGTAATAGTGCATGTTATATTGATAATAGTATAAGTAATAAGTATAATTATTCCAGTTCTAGCGATAATACCTCCATTATATGGGTAATAATGCATGTTATATTGATACTAATATAAGTAATAAGTATAATTATTACAGTTCTAGCGATAATAACTGCATAATACGGGTAATAATGCACGTTATATTGCTAATAATATAAGTAATGAGTATAATTATTACAGTTCTAGCGATAATAACTGCATTATATGGGTAATAATGCATGTTATATTGATAATAATAAAAGTAATAAGTATATTTATTATCGTTCTATCGATAATAACTTCTTAATATGGGTAATAATGCATGTTATATTGATGATAATGAAAGTAGTAAGTATATTTATTACAGTTCTAGCGATAATAACTGCATTATATGCGTAATAAGGCATGTTATATTGATAATATCGGGGTAATAAGTATAATTATTATAGTTCTAGCGATAATAATAGTAAAATATGGCTAATAGTGCATGATATATTGATAATAGTAAAAGTAATAAGTATATTTATTACAGTTCTATCGATAATAACTGCATAATATGGGTAATAATGCATGTTATATTGATAATAACATAAGTAATAAGTATAATTATTACAGTTCTAGCGATAACAACTGCATTATATGGGTAATAATGCACGTTATATTGCTAATAATATAAGTAATAAGTATAATTATTACAGTTCTAGCGATAATAACTGCATTATATGGGTAATAATGCATGTTATATTGATAATATTGGGAGTAATAAGTATATTTATTATAGTTCTAGCGATAATAACTGCACAATATGGGTAATAATGCATGTTATATTGATAATAATATAAGTAATAAGTATAATTATTACAGTTCTAGCGATAATAACTGCATTATATGGGTAATAATGCACGTTATATTGCTAATAATATAAATAATAAGTATAATTATTACAGTTCTAGCGATAATAACTGCAGTATATGGGTAATAATGCATGTTATATTGATAATATCGGGAGTAATAAGTATAATTATTATAGTTCTAGCGATAATAGTAGTAAAATATGGCTATTAGTGCCTGTTATATTGATACTAATAAAAGTAATAAGTATATTTATTATACTTCTGTCGATAATAACTGCATTATATGGGTAATAATGCATGTTATATTGATAACAATATAAGTAATAAGTATAATTATTACAGTTCTAGCGATAATAACTGCATTATATGGGTAATAATGCACGTTATATTGATAATAATATAAGTAATAAGTATAATTATTACAGTTCTAGCGATAACAACTGCATTATATGGGTAATAATGCACGTTATATTGCTAATAATATAAGTAATAAGTATAATTATTACAGTTCTAGCGATAATAACTGCATTATATGGGTAATAATGCATGTTATATTGATAATATCGGGAGTAATAAGTATAATTATTATAGTTCTAGCGATAATAATAGTAAAATATGGCAAATAGTGCATGTTATATTGATAATAATAAAAGTAATAAGTATATTTATTATAGTTCTATCGATAATAACTGCATAATATGAGTAATAATGCATGTTATATCGATGATAATAAAAGTAATACGTATATTTATTATAGTTCTAGCGATAATAACTGCATAATATGGGTAATAATGCACGTTACATTGCTAATAATATAAGTAATGAGTATAATTATTACAGTTCTAGCGATAATAACTGCATTATATGGGTAATAATGCATGTTATATTGATAATATCGGGAGTAATAAGTATAATTATTATAGTTCTAGCGATAATAATAGTAAAATATGGCTATTAGTGCCTGTTATATTGATAATAATAAAAGTAATAAGTATATTTATTATACTTCTGTAGATAATAACTGCATTATATGGGTAATAATGCATGTTATATTGATAATATTGGGAGTAATAAGTATAATTATTACAGTTCTAGCGATGATAACTGCAATTTATGGCTAATAATGCACGTTATATTGCTAATAATATAAGTAATAAGTATAATTATTACAGTTCTAGCGATAATAACTGCATAATATGGGCAATAATGCATGTTATATTGATGATAATGAAAGTAGTAAGTATATTTATTACAGTTCTAGCGATAATAACTGCATTATATGCGTAATAATGCATGTTATATTGATAATATCGGGAGTAATAAGTATAATTATTATAGTTCTAGCGATAATAATAGTAAAATATGGCTATTAGTGCCTGTTATATTGATAATAATAAAAGTAATACGTATATTTATTATACTTCTGTCGATAATAACTGCATTATATGGGTAATAATGCACGTTATATTGCTAATAATATAAGTAATAAGTATAATTATTACAGTTCTAGCGATAATAACTGCATTATATGGGTAATAATGCATGTTATATTGATAATATTGGGAGTAATAAGTATATTTATTATAGTTCTAGCGATAATAACTGCACAATATGGGTAATAATGCATGTTATATTGATAATAATATATGTAATAAGTATAATTATTACAGTTCTAGCGATAATAATAGTAAAATATGGCTATTAGTGCCTGTTATATTGATAATAATAAAAGTAATAAGTATATTTATTATACTTCTGTCGATAATAACTTCATTATATGGGTAATAATGCATGTTATATTGATAATAATATAAGTAATAAGTATAATTATTACAGTTCTAGCGATAACAACTGCATTATATGGGTAATAATGCACGTTATATTGCTAATAATATAAGTAATAAGTATAATTATTACAGTTCTAGCGATAATAACTTCATTATATGGGTAATAATGCATGTTATATTGATAATAATATAAGTAATAAGTGTAATTATTACAGTTCCAGCGATAATAACTGCATAATATGGGTAATAATGCACGTTATATTGCTAATAATATAAGTAATGAGTATAATTATTACAGTTCTAGCGATAATAACAGCATTATATGGGTAATAATGCATGTTATATTGATAATATCGGGAGTAATAAGTATAATTATTATAGTTCTAGCGATAATAATAGTAAAATATGGCAAATAGTGCATGTTATATTGATAATAATAAAAGTAATAAGTATATTTATTATAGTTCTATCGATAATAACTGCATAATATGAGTAATAATGCATGTTATATCGATGATAATAAAAGTAATACGTATATTTATTATAGTTCTAGCGATAATAACTGCATAATATGGGTAATAATGCACGTTACATTGCTAATAATATAAGTAATGATTATAATTATTGCAGTTCTAGCGATAATAACTGCATTATATGGGTAATAATGCATGTTATATTGATAATATCGGGAGTAATAAGTATAATTATTATTGTTCTAGCGAAAATAATAGTAAAATATGGCTAATAGTGCATGTTATATTGATAATAATAAAAGTAATAAGTATATTTATTATAGTTCTATCGATAATAACTGCATAATATGGGTAATAATGCATGTTATATTGATGATAATGAAAGTAGTAAGTATATTTATTACAGTTCTAGCGATAATAACTGCATTATATGCGTAATAATGCATGTTATATTGATAATATCGGGAGTAATAAGTATAATTATTATAGTTCTAGCGATGATAATAGTAAAATATGGCTATTAGTGCCTGTTATATTGATAATAATAAAAGTAATAAGTATATTTATTATACTTCTGTCGATAATAAGTTCATTATATGGGTAATAATGCATGTTATATTGATAATATCGGGAGTAATAAGTATAATTATTATAGTTCTAGCGATAATAATAGTAAAATATGGCTATTAGTGCCTGTTATATTGATAATAATAAAAGTAATAAGTATATTTGTTATACTTCTGTCGATAATAACTGCATTATATGGGTAATAATGCATGTTATATTGATAATAATATAAGTAATAAGTATAATTATTACAGTTCTAGCGATAATAACTGCATTATATGGGTAATAATGCACGTTATATTGCTAATAATATAAGTAATAAGTATAATTATTACAGTTCTAGCGATAATAACTGCATTATATGGGTAATAATGCATGTTATATTGATAATATTGGGAGTAATAAGTATATTTATTATAGTTCTAGCGATAATAACTGCACAATATGGGTAATAATGCATGTTATATTGATAATAATATAAGTAATAAGTATAATTATTACAGTTCTAGCGATGATAACTGCAATTTATGGCTAATAATGCACGTTATATTGCTAATAATATAAGTAATAAGTATAATTATTACAGTTCTAGCGATAATAACTGCATAATATGGGCAATAATGCATGTTATATTGATGATAATGAAAGTAGTAAGTATATTTATTACAGTTCTAGCGATAATAACTGCATTATATGCGTAATAATGCATGTTATATTGATAATATCGGGAGTAATAAGTATAATTATTATAGTTCTAGCGATAATATTAGTAAAATATGGCTATTAGTGCCTGTTATATTGATAATAATAAAAGTAATAAGTATATTTATTATACTTCTGTCGATAATAACTGCATTATATGGGTAATAATGCATGTTATATTGATAATAATATAAGTAATAAGTATAATTATTACAGTTCTAGCGATAATAACTGCATAATATGGGTAATAATGCATGTTATATTGATGATAATAAAAGTACTAAGTATATTTATTATAGTTCTAGCGATAATAATAGTAAAATATGGCTAAGAGTGCCTGTTATATTGATAATAATAAAAGTAATAAGTATATTTATTATACTTCTGTCGATAATAACTGCATTATATGGGTAATGATGCATGTTATATTGATAATTATATAAGTAATAAGTATAATTATTACTGTTCTAGCGATAATTATAGTAAAATATGGCTAATAGTGCATGTTATATTGATAATTTCGGGAGTAATAAGTATAATTATTACAGTTCTGGCGATAATAACTGCATTATATGGGTAATAATGCACGTTATATTGCTAATAATACAAGTACTAAGTATAATTATTACAGTTCTAGCGATAATAACTGCATAATATGGGTAATAATGCACGTTATATTGCTAATAATATAAGTAATAAGTATAATTATTACAGTTCTAGCGATAATAACTGCATTATATGGGTAATAATGCATGTTATATTGATAATATCGGGAGCAATAAGTACAATTATTATAGTTCTAGCGATAATAATAGTCCAATATGGCTAATAGTGCATGTTATATTGATAATAATAAAAGTAATAAGTATATTTATTATAGTTCTATCGATAATAACTGCATAATATGGGTAATAATGCATGTTATATTGATAATATCGGGAGTAATAAGTATAATTATTATAGTTCTAGCGATAATAATAGTAAAATATGGCTGATAGTGCATGTTATATTGATAATAATAAAAGTAATGAGTATATTTATTATATTTCTATCGATAATAACTGCATAATATGGGTAATAATGCATGTTATATTGATGATAATAAAAGTAATACGTATATTTATTATAGTTCTAGCGATAATAACTGCATAATATGGGTAATAATGCATGTTATATTGATAATAATATACGTAATAAGTATAATTATTACAGTTCTAGCGATAATAACTGCATTATACGGGTAATAATGCATGTTATATTGATAATAATAAAAGTAATAAGTATATTTATTATAGTTCTATCGCTAATAACTGCATAATATGGGTAATAATGCATGTTATATTGATAATAATATAAGTAATAAGTATAACTATTACAGTTCTGGCGATAATAACTGCATAATATGGGTAATAATGCACGTTACATTGCTAATAATATAAGTAATGATTATAATTATTGCAGTTCTAGCGATAATAACTGCATTATATGGGTAATAATGCATGTTATATTGATAATATCGGGAGTAATAAGTATAATTATTATAGTTCTAGCGATAATAATAGTAAAATATGGCTAATAGTGCATGTTATATTGATAATAATAAAAGTAATAAGTATATTTATTATAGTTCTATCGATAATAACTGCATAATATGGGTAATAATGCATGTTATATTGATGATAATGAAAGTAGTAAGTATATTTATTACAGTTCTAGCGATAATAACTGCATTATATGCGTAATAATGCATGTTATATTGATAATATCGGGAGTAATAAGTATAATTATTATAGTTCTAGCGATGATAATAGTAAAATATGGCTATTAGTGCCTGTTATATTGATAATAATAAAAGTAATAAGTATATTTATTATACTTCTGTCGATAATAAGTTCATTATATGGGTAATAATGCATGTTATATTGATAATATCGGGAGTAATAAGTATAATTATTATAGTTCTAGCGATAATAATAGTAAAATATGGCTATTAGTGCCTGTTATATTGATAATAATAAAAGTAATAAGTATATTTATTATACTTCTGTCGATAATAACTGCATTATATGGGTAATAATGCATGTTATATTGATAATAATATAAGTAATAAGTATAATTATTACAGTTCTAGCGATAATAACTGCATTATATGGGTAATAATGCACGTTATATTGCTAATAATATAAGTAATAAGTATAATTATTACAGTTCTAGCGATAATAACTGCATTATATGGGTAATAATGCATGTTATATTGATAATATTGGGAGTAATAAGTATATTTATTATAGTTCTAGCGATAATAACTGCACAATATGGGTAATAATGCATGTTATATTGATAATAATATAAGTAATATGTATAATTATTACAGTTCTAGCGATGATAACTGCAATTTATGGCTAATAATGCACGTTATATTGCTAATAATATAAGTAATAAGTATAATTATTACAGTTCTAGCGATAATAACTGCATAATATGGGCAATAATGCATGTTATATTGATGATAATGAAAGTAGTAAGTATATTTATTACAGTTCTAGCGATAATAACTGCATTATATGCGTAATAATGCATGTTATATTGATAATATCGGGAGTAATAAGTATAATTATTATAGTTCTAGCGATAATAATAGTAAAATATGGCTATTAGTGCCTGTTATATTGATAATAATAAAAGTAATAAGTATATTTATTATACTTCTGTCGATAATAACTGCATTATATGGGTAATAATGCATGTTATATTGATAATATCGGGAGTAATAAGTATAATTATTATAGTTCTAGCGATAATAATAGTAAAATATGGCTGATAGTGCATGTTATATTGATAATAATAAAAGTAATGAGTATATTTATTATAGTTCTATCGATAATAACTGCATAATATGGGTAATAATGCATGTTATATTGATGATAATAAAAGTAATACGTATATTTATTATAGTTCTAGCGATAATAACTGCATAATATGGGTAATAATGCATGTTATATTGATAATAATATACGTAATAAGTATAATTATTACAGTTCTGGCGATAATAACTGCATTATATGGGTAATAATGCATGTTATATTGATAATAATATAAGTAATAAGTATAATTATTACAGTTCTAGCGATAATAACTGCATTATACGGGTAATAATGCATGTTATATTGATAATAATAAAAGTAATAAGTATATTTATTACAGTTCTATCGCTAATAACTGCATAATATGGGTAATAATGCATGTTATATTGATAATAATATAAGTAATAAGTATAACTATTACAGTTCTGGCGATAATAACTGCATAATATGGGTAATAATGCATGTTATATTGATGATAATAAAAGTACTAAGTATATTTATTATAGTTCTAGCGATAATAATAGTAAAATATGGCTAAGAGTGCCTGTTATATTGATAATAATAAAAGTAATAAGTATATTTATTATACTTCTGTCGATAATAACTGCATTATATGGGTAATAATGCATGTTATATTGATAATAATATAAGTAATAAGTATAATTATTACTGTTCTAGCGATAATTATAGTAAAATATGGCTAATAGTGCATGTTATATTGATAATAATAAGAGTAATAAGTATATTTATTATTGTTCTATCGATAATAACTGCATAATATGGGTAATAATGCATGTTATATTGATGATAATAAAAGTAATACGTATATTTATTATAGTTCTAGCGATAATAACTGCATAATATGGGTAATAATGCATGTTATATTGATAATAATATAAGTAATAAGTATAATTATTACAGTTGTGCCGATAATAACTGCATTATATGGGTAATAGTGCACGTTATATTGCTAATAATACAAGTAATAAGTATAATTATTACTGTTCTAGCGATAATAACTGCATAATATGGGTAATAATGCACGTTATATTGCTAATAATATAAGTAATAAGTATAATTATTACAGTTCTAGCGATAATAACTGCATAATATGGGTAATAATGCATGTTATATTGATAATATCGGGAGTAATAAGTATAATTATTATAGTTCTAGCGATAATAATAGTAAAATATGGCTGATAGTGCATGTTATATTGATAATAACAAAAGTAATGAGTATATTTATTATAGTTCTATCGACAATAACTGCATAATATGGGTAATAATGCATGTTATATTGATGATAATAAAAGTAATACGTATATTTATTATAGTTCTAGCGATAATAACTGCATAATATGGGTAATAATGCATGTTATATTGATAATAATATAAGTAATAAGTATAATTATTACAGTTGTGGCGATAATAACTGCATTATATGGGTAATAGTGCACGTTATATTGCTAATAATACAAGTAATAAGTATAATTATTACAGTTCTAGCGATAATAACTGCATTATGCGGGTAATAATGCATGTTATATTGATAATAATAAAAGTAATAAGTATATTTATTATAGTTCTATCGATAATAACTGCATAATATGGGTAATAATGCATGTTATATTGATAATATCGGGAGTAATAAGTATAATTATTACAGTTCTAGCGATAATACTAGTAAAATATATTTAACAGTGCCTGTTATACTGATAATAATAATAGTAATAAGTATAATTATTATACTTCTGTCGATAATACCTGCATTATATGGGTAATAATGCATGTTATATTGATAGTATCGGGAGTAATAAGTATAATTATTATAGTTCCAGCGATAATAATAGTAAAATATGGCTAATAGTACATGTTATACTGATAATAATAAAAGTAATAAGTATACTTATTATACTTCTGTCGATAATAACTGCATTATATGGGTAATAATGCATGTTATATTGATAATATCGGGAGTAATAAGTATAATTATTACAGTTCTAGCGATAATACTAGTAAAATATGGGTAAGAGTGCATGTTATATTGATAATAATAAAAGTTATAATTATATTTATTACAGTTCTATCGATAATAACTGCATAATATGGGTAATAATGCATGTTATATTGATGATAATAAAAGTAATACGTATATTTATTATAGCTCTAGCGATAATAACTGCATTATATGCGTAATAAGGCATGTTATATTCATAATATCGGGAGTAATAAGTATAATTATTATAGTTCTAGCGATAATAATAGTAAAATATGGCTAATAGTGCATGATGTAGTGATAATAGTAAAAGTAATAAGTATACTTATTACAGTTCTATCGCTAAAAACTGCATAATATGGGTAATAATGCACGTTACATTGATGATAATAAAAGTAATACGTACATTTATTATAGTTCTAGCGATAATAACTGCATAATATGGGTAATAATGCATGTTATATTGAGAATAATATAAGTAATAAGTATAATTATTACAGTTCTGGCGATAATAACTGCATTATATGGGTAATAATGCACGTTATATTGCTAATAGTATAAGTAATAAGTATAATTATTACAGTTCTAGCGATAATAACTCCATTATATGGGTAATAATGCATGTTATATTGATAATAATATAAGTAATAAGTATAATTATTACAGTTCTAGCGATAATAACTGCATAATATGGGTAATAATGCATGTTATATTGATAATAATATAAGTAATAAGTATATTTATTACAGTTCTATCGTTAATAACTGCATAATATTGGTAATAATGCATGTTATGTTGATGATAATAAAAGTAATACGTATATTTATTATAGCTCTATCGATAATAACTGCATAATATGGGTAATAATGCATGTTATATTGATAATATCGGGAGTAATAAGTATAATTATTACAGTTCTAGCGATAATACTAGTAAAATATATTTAACAGTGCCTGTTATATTGATAATAATAATAGTAATAAGTATAATTATTATACTTCTGTCGATAATACCTGCATTATATGGGTAATAATGCATGTTATATTGATAGTATCGGGAGTAATAAGTATAATTATTATAGTTCCAGCGATAATAATAGTAAAATATGGCTAATAGTACATGTTATACTGATAATAATAAAAGTAATAAGTATACTTATTATACTTCTGTCGATAATAACTGCATTATATGGGTAATAATGCATGTTATATTGATAATATCGGGAGTAATAAGTATAATTATTACAGTTCTAGCGATAATACTAGTAAAATATGGGTAAGAGTGCATGTTATATTGATAATAATAAAAGTTATAATTATATTTATTACAGTTCTATCGATAATAACTGCATAATATGGGTAATAATGCATGTTATATTGATGATAATAAAAGTAATACGTATATTTATTATAGCTCTAGCGATAATAACTGCATTATATGCGTAATAATGCATGTTATATTCATAATATCGGGAGTAATAAGTATAATTATTATAGTTCTAGCGATAATAATAGTAAAATATGGCTAATAGTGCATGATGTAGTGATAATAGTAAAAGTAATAAGTATACTTATTACAGTTCTATCGATAAAAACTGCATAATATGGGTAATAATGCATGTTACATTGATGATAATAAAAGTAATACGTACATTTATTATAGTTCTAGCGATAATAACTGCATAATATGGGTAATAATGCATGTTATATTGAGAATAATATAAGTAATAAGTATAATTATTACAGTTCTGGCGATAATAACTGCATTATATGGGTAATAATGCACGTTATATTGCTAATAGTATAAGTAATAAGTATAATTATTACAGTTCTAGCGATAATAACTCCATTATATGGGTAATAATGCATGTTATATTGATAATAATATAAGTAATAAGTATAATTATTACAGTTCTAGCGATAATAACTGCATAATATGGGTAATAATGCATGTTATATTGATAATAATATAAGTAATAAGTATATTTATTACAGTTCTATCGTTAATAACTGCATAATATTGGTAATAATGCATGTTATGTTGATGATAATAAAAGTAATACGTATATTTATTATAGCTCTAGCGATAATAACTGCATAATATGGGTAATAATGCATGTTATATTGATAATATTGGGAGTAATAAGTATAATTATTATAGCTCTAGCGATAATAATAGTAAAATATGGCAAATAGTGCATGTTATATTGATAATAATAAAAGTAATAAGTATATTTATTATACTTCTGTCGATAATAACTGCATTATATGGGTAATAATGCATGTTATATTGATAATAATATAAGTAATAAGTATAATTATTACAGTTCTAGCGATAATAACTCCATTATATGGGTAATAATGCATGTTATATTGATAATAATATAAGAAATAAGTATAATTATTACAGTTCTAGCGCTAATAACTGCATTATATGGGTAATAATGCACGTTATATTGCTAATAATATAAGTAATAAGTATAATTATTACAGTTCTAGCGATAATAACTGCATTATATGGGTAATAATGCACGTTATATTGCTAATAATACAAGTACTAAGTATAATTATTACAGTTCTAGCGATAATAACTGCATAATATGGGTAATAATGCACGTTATATTGCTAATAATATAAGTAATAAGTATAATTATTACAGTTCTAGCGATAATAACTGCATTATATGGGTAATAATGCATGTTATATTGATAATATCGGGAGCAATCAGTACAATTATTATAGTTCTAGCGATAATAATAGTACAATATGGCTAATAGTGCATGTTATATTGATAATAATAATAGTAATAAGTATATTTATTATAGTTCTATCGATAATAACTGCATAATATGGGTAATAATGCATGTTATATTGATAATATCGGGAGTAATAAGTATAATTATTATAGTTCTAGCGATAATAATAGTAAAATATGGCTGATAGTGCATGTTATATTGATAATAATAAAAGTAATGAGTATATTTATTATAGTTCTATCGATAATAACTGCATAATATGGGTAATAATGCATGTTATATTGATGATATTAAAGTAATACGTATATTTATTATAGTTCTAGCGATAATAACTGCATAATATGGGTAATTATGCATGTTATATTGATAATAATATACGTAATAAGTATAATTATTACAGTTCTGGCGATAATAACTGCATTATATGGGTAATAATGCACGTTATATTGCTAATAATACAAGTAATAAGTATAATTATTACAGTTCTGGCGATAATAACTGCATTATATGCGTAATAATGCACGTTATATTGCTAATAATACAAGTAATGAGTATAATTATTACAGTTCTAGCGATAATAACTGCATTATACGGGTAATAATGCATGTTATATTGATAATAATAAAAGTAATAAGTATATTTATTATAGTTCTATCGATAATAACTGCATAATATGGGTAATAATGCATGTTATATTGATAATATCGGGAGTAATAAGTATAATTATTACAGTTCTAGCGATAATACTAGTAAAATATATTTAACAGTGCCTGTTGTATTGATAATAATAATAGTAATAAGTATAATTATTATACTTCTGTCGATAATACCTGCATTATATGGGTAATAATGCATGTTATATTGATAGTATCGGGAGTAATAAGTATAATTATTATAGTTCTAGCGATAATAATAGTAAAATATGGCTAATAGTACATGTTATACTGATAATAATAAAAGTAATAAGTATATTTATTATACTTCTGTCGATAATAACTGCATTATATGGGTAATAATGCATGTTATATTGATAATATCGGGAGTAATAAGTATAATTATTACAGTTCTAGCGATAATACTAGTAAAATATGGGTAAGAGTGCATGTTATATTGATAATAATATAAGTAATAAGTATAATTATTACAGTTCTAGCGATAATAACTGCATAATATGGGTAATAATGCATGTTATATTGATAATAATATAAGTAATAAGTATATTTATTACAGTTCTATCGTTAATAACTGCATAATATTGGTAATAATGCATGTTATGTTGATGATAATAAAAGTAATACGTATATTTATTATAGCTCTAGCGATAATAACTGCATAATATGGGTAATAATGCATGTTATATTGATAACATTGGGAGTAATAAGTATAATTATTATAGCTCTAGCGATAATAATAGTAAAATATGGCAAATAGTGCATGTTATATTGATAATAGTAAAAGTAATAAGTATATTTATTACAGTTCTATCGATAATAACTGCATAATATGGGTAATAATGCATGTTATATTGATGATAATAAAATTAATACGTACATTTATTATAGTTCTAGCGATAATAACTGCATAATATGGGTAATAATGCATGTTATATTGAGAATATCGGGAGTAATAAGTATAATTATTATAGTTCTAGCGATAATAATAGTAAAATATGGCAAATAGTGCATGTTATATTGATGATAATAAAAGTAATAAGTATATTTATTATACTTCTGTCGATAATAACTGCATTATATGGGTAATAATGCATGTTATATTGATGATAATAAAAGTAATACGTATATTTATTATAGCTCTAGCGATAATAACTGCATAATATGGGTAATAATGCATGTTATATTGATAATATTGGGCGCAATAAGTATAATTATTACAGTTCTAGCGATAATAATAGTAAAATATGGCTATTAGTGCATGATGTAGTGATAATAGTAAAAGTAATAAGTATATTTATTACAGTTCTATCGATAAAAACTGCATAATATGGGTAATAATGCATGTTACATTGATGATAATAAAAGTAATACGTACATTTATTATAGTTCTAGCGATAATAACTGCATAATATGGGTAATAATGCATGTTATATTGAGAATAATATAAGTAATAAGTATAATTATTACAGTTCTGGCGATAATAACTGCATTATATGGGTAATAATGCACGTTATATTGCTAATAGTATAAGTAATAAGTATAATTATTACAGTTCTAGCGATAATAACTCCATTATATGGGTAATAATGCATGTTATATTGATAATAATATAAGTAATAAGTATAATTATTACAGTTCTAGCGATAATAACTGCATAATATGGGTAATAATGCATGTTATATTGATAATAATATAAGTAATAAGTATATTTATTACAGTTCTATCGTTAATAACTGCATAATATTGGTAATAATGCATGTTATGTTGATGATAATAAAAGTAATACGTATATTTATTATAGCTCTAGCGATAATAACTGCATAATATGGGTAATAATGCATGTTATATTGATAATATTGGGAGTAATAAGTATAATTATTATAGCTCTAGCGATAATAATAGTAAAATATGGCAAATAGTGCATGTTATATTGATAATAGTAAAAGTAATAAGTATATTTATTACAGTTCTATCGATAATAACTGCATAATATGGGTAATAATGCATGTTATATTGATGATAATAAAAGTAATACGTATATTTATTATAGTTCTAGCGATAATAACTGCATAATATGGGTAATAATGCATGTTATATTGATAATAATATAAGTAATAAGTATAATTATTACAGTTCTAGCGATAATAACTGCATAATATGGGTAATAATGCATGTTATATTGATAATATCGGGAGTAATAAGTATAATTATTATAGTTCTAGCGATAATAATAGTAAAATATGGCTGATAGTGCATGTTATATTGATAATAACAAAAGTAATGAGTATATTTATTATAGTTCTATCGACAATAACTGCATAATATGGGTAATAATGCATGTTATATTGATGATAATAAAAGTAATACGTATATTTATTATAGTTCTAGCGATAATAACTGCATAATATGGGTAATAATGCATGTTATATTGATAATAATATAAGTAATAAGTATAATTATTACAGTTGTGGCGATAATAACTGCATTATATGGGTAATAGTGCACGTTATATTGCTAATAATACAAGTAATAAGTATAATTATTACAGTTCTAGCGATAATAACTGCATTATATGGGTAATAATGCACGTTATATTGCTAATAATACAAGTACTAAGTATAATTATTACAGTTCTAGCGATAATAACTGCATAATATGGGTAATAATGCACGTTATATTGCTAATAATATAAGTAATAAGTATAATTATTACAGTTCTAGCGATAATAACTGCATTATATGGGTAATAATGCATGTTATATTGATAATATCGGGAGCAATCAGTACAATTATTATAGTTCTAGCGATAATAATAGTACAATATGGCTAATAGTGCATGTTATATTGATAATAATAAAAGTAATAAGTATATTTATTATAGTTCTATCGATAATAACTGCATAATATGGGTAATAATGCATGTTATATTGATAATATCGGGAGTAATAAGTATAATTATTATAGTTCTAGCGATAATAATAGTAAAATATGGCTGATAGTGCATGTTATATTGATAATAATAAAAGTAATGAGTATATTTATTATAGTTCTATCGATAATAACTGCATAATATGGGTAATAATGCATGTTATATTGATGATATTAAAGTAATACGTATATTTATTATAGTTCTAGCGATAATAACTGCATAATATGGGTAATTATGCATGTTATATTGATAATAATATACGTAATAAGTATAATTATTACAGTTCTGGCGATAATAACTGCATTATATGGGTAATAATGCACGTTATATTGCTAATAATACAAGTAATAAGTATAATTATTACAGTTCTGGCGATAATAACTGCATTATATGCGTAATAATGCACGTTATATTGCTAATAATACAAGTAATGAGTATAATTATTACAGTTCTAGCGATAATAACTGCATTATACGGGTAATAATGCATGTTATATTGATAATAATAAAAGTAATAAGTATATTTATTATAGTTCTATCGATAATAACTGCATAATATGGGTAATAATGCATGTTATATTGATAATATCGGGAGTAATAAGTATAATTATTACAGTTCTAGCGATAATACTAGTAAAATATATTTAACAGTGCCTGTTGTATTGATAATAATAATAGTAATAAGTATAATTATTATACTTCTGTCGATAATACCTGCATTATATGGGTAATAATGCATGTTATATTGATAGTATCGGGAGTAATAAGTATAATTATTATAGTTCTAGCGATAATAATAGTAAAATATGGCTAATAGTACATGTTATACTGATAATAATAAAAGTAGTAAGTATATTTATTATACTTCTGTCGATAATAACTGCATTATATGGGTAATAATGCATGTTATATTGATAATATCGGGAGTAATAAGTATAATTATTACAGTTCTAGCGATAATACTAGTGAAATATGGGTAAGAGTGCATGTTATATTGATAATAATATAAGTAATAAGTATAATTATTACAGTTCTAGCGATAATAACTGCATAATATGGGTAATAATGCATGTTATATTGATAATAATATAAGTAATAAGTATATTTATTACAGTTCTATCGTTAATAACTGCATAATATTGGTAATAATGCATGTTATGTTGATGATAATAAAAGTAATACGTATATTTATTATAGCTCTAGCGATAATAACTGCATAATATGGGTAATAATGCATGTTATATTGATAATATTGGGAGTAATAAGTATAATTATTATAGCTCTAGCGATAATAATAGTAAAATATGGCAAATAGTGCATGTTATATTGATAATAGTAAAAGTAATAAGTATATTTATTACAGTTCTATCGATAATAACTGCATAATATGGGTAATAATGCATGTTATATTGATGATAATAAAAGTAATACGTACATTTATTATAGTTCTAGCGATAATAACTGCATAATATGGGTAATAATGCATGTTATATTGAGAATATCGGGAGTAATAAGTATAATTATTATAGTTCTAGCGATAATAATAGTAAAATATGGCAAATAGTGCATGTTATATTGATGATAATAAAAGTAATAAGTATATTTATTATACTTCTGTCGATAATAACTGCATTATATGGGTAATAATGCATGTTATATTGATGATAATAAAAGTAATACGTATATTTATTATAGCTCTAGCGATAATAACTGCATAATATGGGTAATAATGCATGTTATATTGATAATATTGGGCGCAATAAGTATAATTATTACAGTTCTAGCGATAATAATAGTAAAATATGGCTATTAGTGCCTGTTATATTGATAATAATAAAAGTAATAAGTATATTTATTATACTTCTGTCGATAATAACTGCATTATATGGGTAATAATGCATGTTATATTGATGATAATAAAAGTAATACGTATATTTATTATAGCTCTAGCGATAATAACTGCATAATATGGGTAATAATGCATGTTATATTGATAATATTGGGCGCAATAAGTATAATTATTACAGTTCTAGCGATAATAATAGTACAATATGGCTAATAGTGCATGTTATATTGATAATAATAAAAGTAATAAGTATATTTATTATAGTTCTATCGATAATAACTGCATAATATGGGTAATAATGCATGTTATATTGATAATATCGGGAGTAATAAGTATAATTATTATAGTTCTAGCGATAATAATAGTAAAATATGGCTGATAGTGCATGTTATATTGATAATAATAAAAGTAATGAGTATATTTATTATACTTCTATCGATAATAACTGCATAATATGGGTAATAATGCATGTTATATTGATGATATTAAAGTAATACGTATATTTATTATAGTTCTAGCGATAATAACTGCATAATATGGGTAATTATGCATGTTATATTGATAATAATATACGTAATAAGTATAATTATTACAGTTCTGGCGATAATAACTGCATTATATGGGTAATAATGCACGTTATATTGATAGTATCGGGAGTAATAAGTATAATTATTATAGTTCTAGCGATAATAATAGTAAAATATGGCTAATAGTACATGTTATACTGATAATAATAAAAGTAGTAAGTATATTTATTATACTTCTGTCGATAATAACTGCATTATATGGGTAATAATGCATGTTATATTGATAATATCGGGAGTAATAAGTATAATTATTACAGTTCTAGCGATAATACTAGTGAAATATGGGTAAGAGTGCATGTTATATTGATAATAATATAAGTAATAAGTATAATTATTACAGTTCTAGCGATAATAACTGCATAATATGGGTAATAATGCATGTTATATTGATAATAATATAAGTAATAAGTATATTTATTACAGTTCTATCGTTAATAACTGCATAATATTGGTAATAATGCATGTTATGTTGATGATAATAAAAGTAATACGTATATTTATTATAGCTCTAGCGATAATAACTGCATAATATGGGTAATAATGCATGTTATATTGATAATATTGGGAGTAATAAGTATAATTATTATAGCTCTAGCGATAATAATAGTAAAATATGGCAAATAGTGCATGTTATATTGATAATAGTAAAAGTAATAAGTATATTTATTACAGTTCTATCGATAATAACTGCATAATATGGGTAATAATGCATGTTATATTGATGATAATAAAAGTAATACGTACATTTATTATAGTTCTAGCGATAATAACTGCATAATATGGGTAATAATGCATGTTATATTGATGATAATAAAAGTAATACGTATATTTATTATAGCTCTAGCGATAATAACTGCATTATATGCGTAATAAGGCATGTTATATTCATAATATCGGGAGTAATAAGTATAATTATTACAGTTCTAGCGATAATGCTAGTAAAATATATCTAACAGTGCCTGTTATATTGATAATATCGGGAGTAACAAGTATAATTATTATAGTTCTAGCGATAATAATAGTAAAATAAGGCTAACAGTACATGTTATACTGATAATAATAAAAGTAATAAGTATATTTATTATACTTCTGTCGATAATAACTGCATTATATGGGTAATAATGCATGTTATATTGATAATATCGGGAGTAATATGTATAATTATTACAGTTCTAGCGATAATACTAGTAAAATATGGCTAAGAGTGCCTGTTATGTTGATAATAATAGGAGTAATAAGTATATTTATTATACTTCTGTCGATAATAACTGCATTATATGGGTAATAATGCATGTTATATTGCTAATAATATAAGTAATAAGTATAATTATTACAGTTCTAGCGATAATACTAGTAAAATATGGCTAAGAGTGCATGTTGTATTGATAATAATAAAAGTTATAAGTATATTTATTACAGTTCTATCGATAATAACTGCATAATATGGGTAATAATGCATGTTATATTGATGATAATAAAAGTAATACGTATATTTATTATAGCTCTAGCGATAATAACTGCATTATATGCGTAATAAGGCATGTTATATTCATAATATCGGGAGTAATAAGTATAATTATTATGGTTCTAGCGATAATAATAGTAAAATATGGCTAATAGTGCATGTTATACTGATAATAATAAAAGTAATAAGTATATTTATTATACTTCTGTCGATAATAACTGCATTATATGGGTAATAATGCATGTTATATTGATAATAATATAAGTAATAAGTATAATTATTACGGTTCTAGCGATAATACTAGTAAAATGTGGCTAAGAGTGCATGTTATATTGATAATAATAAAAGTTATAAGTATATTTATTATACTTCTGTCGATAATAACTGCATTATATGGGTAATAATGCATGTTATAATGATAATAATATAAGTAATAAGTATAATTATTACTGTTCTAGCGATAATTATAGTAAAATATGGCAAATAGTACATGTTATATTGATAATAATAAAAATAATAAGTATATTTATTACAGTTCTATCGATAATAACTGCATAATATGGGTAATAATGCATGTTATATTGATGATAATAAAAGTAATACGTATAATTATTACAGTTCTAGCGATAATAACTGCATTATATGGGTAATAATGCATGTTATATTGAGAATAATATAAGTAATAAGTATAATTATTACAGTTCTGGCGATAATAACTGCATTATATGGGTAATAATGCACGTTATATTGCTAATAGTATAAGTAATAAGTATAATTATTACAGTTCTAGCGATAATAACTCCATTATATGGGTAATAATGCATGTTATATTGATAATAATATAAGTAATAAGTATAATTATTACAGTTCTAGCGATAATAACTGCATAATATGGGTAATAATGCATGTTATATTGATAATAATATAAGTAATAAGTATATTTATTACAGTTCTATCGTTAATAACTGCATAATATTGGTAATAATGCATGTTATGTTGATGATAATAAAAGTAATACGTATATTTATTATAGCTCTAGCGATAATAACTGCATAATATGGGTAATAATGCATGTTATATTGATAATATTGGGAGTAATAAGTATAATTATTATAGCTCTAGCGATAATAATAGTAAAATATGGCAAATAGTGCATGTTATATTGATAATAATAAAAGTAATAAGTATATTTATTATACTTCTGTCGATAATAACTGCATTATATGGGTAATAATGCATGTTATATTGATAATAATATAAGTAATAAGTATAATTATTACAGTTCTAGCGATAATAACTCCATTATATGGGTAATAATGCATGTTATATTGATAATAATATAAGAAATAAGTATAATTATTACAGTTCTAGCGCTAATAACTGCATTATATGGGTAATAATGCACGTTATATTGCTAATAATATAAGTAATAAGTATAATTATTACAGTTCTAGCGATAATAACTGCATTATATGGGTAATAATGCACGTTATATTGCTAATAATACAAGTACTAAGTATAATTATTACAGTTCTAGCGATAATAACTGCATAATATGGGTAATAATGCACGTTATATTGCTAATAATATAAGTAATAAGTATAATTATTACAGTTCTAGCGATAATAACTGCATTATATGGGTAATAATGCATGTTATATTGATAATATCGGGAGCAATCAGTACAATTATTATAGTTCTAGCGATAATAATAGTACAATATGGCTAATAGTGCATGTTATATTGATAATAATAATAGTAATAAGTATATTTATTATAGTTCTATCGATAATAACTGCATAATATGGGTAATAATGCATGTTATATTGATAATATCGGGAGTAATAAGTATAATTATTATAGTTCTAGCGATAATAATAGTAAAATATGGCTGATAGTGCATGTTATATTGATAATAATAAAAGTAATGAGTATATTTATTATAGTTCTATCGATAATAACTGCATAATATGGGTAATAATGCATGTTATATTGATGATATTAAAGTAATACGTATATTTATTATAGTTCTAGCGATAATAACTGCATAATATGGGTAATTATGCATGTTATATTGATAATAATATACGTAATAAGTATAATTATTACAGTTCTGGCGATAATAACTGCATTATATGGGTAATAATGCACGTTATATTGCTAATAATACAAGTAATAAGTATAATTATTACAGTTCTGGCGATAATAACTGCATTATATGCGTAATAATGCACGTTATATTGCTAATAATACAAGTAATGAGTATAATTATTACAGTTCTAGCGATAATAACTGCATTATACGGGTAATAATGCATGTTATATTGATAATAATAAAAGTAATAAGTATATTTATTATAGTTCTATCGATAATAACTGCATAATATGGGTAATAATGCATGTTATATTGATAATATCGGGAGTAATAAGTATAATTATTACAGTTCTAGCGATAATACTAGTAAAATATATTTAACAGTGCCTGTTGTATTGATAATAATAATAGTAATAAGTATAATTATTATACTTCTGTCGATAATACCTGCATTATATGGGTAATAATGCATGTTATATTGATAGTATCGGGAGTAATAAGTATAATTATTATAGTTCTAGCGATAATAATAGTAAAATATGGCTAATAGTACATGTTATACTGATAATAATAAAAGTAATAAGTATATTTATTATACTTCTGTCGATAATAACTGCATTATATGGGTAATAATGCATGTTATATTGATAATATCGGGAGTAATAAGTATAATTATTACAGTTCTAGCGATAATACTAGTAAAATATGGGTAAGAGTGCATGTTATATTGATAATAATATAAGTAATAAGTATAATTATTACAGTTCTAGCGATAATAACTGCATAATATGGGTAATAATGCATGTTATATTGATAATAATATAAGTAATAAGTATATTTATTACAGTTCTATCGTTAATAACTGCATAATATTGGTAATAATGCATGTTATGTTGATGATAATAAAAGTAATACGTATATTTATTATAGCTCTAGCGATAATAACTGCATAATATGGGTAATAATGCATGTTATATTGATAACATTGGGAGTAATAAGTATAATTATTATAGCTCTAGCGATAATAATAGTAAAATATGGCAAATAGTGCATGTTATATTGATAATAGTAAAAGTAATAAGTATATTTATTACAGTTCTATCGATAATAACTGCATAATATGGGTAATAATGCATGTTATATTGATGATAATAAAATTAATACGTACATTTATTATAGTTCTAGCGATAATAACTGCATAATATGGGTAATAATGCATGTTATATTGAGAATATCGGGAGTAATAAGTATAATTATTATAGTTCTAGCGATAATAATAGTAAAATATGGCAAATAGTGCATGTTATATTGATGATAATAAAAGTAATAAGTATATTTATTATACTTCTGTCGATAATAACTGCATTATATGGGTAATAATGCATGTTATATTGATGATAATAAAAGTAATACGTATATTTATTATAGCTCTAGCGATAATAACTGCATAATATGGGTAATAATGCATGTTATATTGATAATATTGGGCGCAATAAGTATAATTATTACAGTTCTAGCGATAATAATAGTAAAATATGGCTATTAGTGCATGATGTAGTGATAATAGTAAAAGTAATAAGTATATTTATTACAGTTCTATCGATAAAAACTGCATAATATGGGTAATAATGCATGTTACATTGATGATAATAAAAGTAATACGTACAGTTATTATAGTTCTAGCGATAATAACTGCATAATATGGGTAATAATGCATGTTATATTGAGAATAATATAAGTAATAAGTATAATTATTACAGTTCTGGCGATAATAACTGCATTATATGGGTAATAATGCACGTTATATTGCTAATAGTATAAGTAATAAGTATAATTATTACAGTTCTAGCGATAATAACTCCATTATATGGGTAATAATGCATGTTATATTGATAATAATATAAGTAATAAGTATAATTATTACAGTTCTAGCGATAATAACTGCATAATATGGGTAATAATGCATGTTATATTGATAATAATATAAGTAATAAGTATATTTATTACAGTTCTATCGTTAATAACTGCATAATATTGGTAATAATGCATGTTATGTTGATGATAATAAAAGTAATACGTATATTTATTATAGCTCTAGCGATAATAACTGCATAATATGGGTAATAATGCATGTTATATTGATAATATTGGGAGTAATAAGTATAATTATTATAGCTCTAGCGATAATAATAGTAAAATATGGCAAATAGTGCATGTTATATTGATAATAGTAAAAGTAATAAGTATATTTATTACAGTTCTATCGATAATAACTGCATAATATGGGTAATAATGCATGTTATATTGATGATAATAAAAGTAATACGTATATTTATTATAGTTCTAGCGATAATAACTGCATAATATGGGTAATAATGCATGTTATATTGATAATAATATAAGTAATAAGTATAATTATTACAGTTCTAGCGATAATAACTGCATAATATGGGTAATAATGCATGTTATATTGATAATATCGGGAGTAATAAGTATAATTATTATAGTTCTAGCGATAATAATAGTAAAATATGGCTGATAGTGCATGTTATATTGATAATAACAAAAGTAATGAGTATATTTATTATAGTTCTATCGACAATAACTGCATAATATGGGTAATAATGCATGTTATATTGATGATAATAAAAGTAATACGTATATTTATTATAGTTCTAGCGATAATAACTGCATAATATGGGTAATAATGCATGTTATATTGATAATAATATAAGTAATAAGTATAATTATTACAGTTGTGGCGATAATAACTGCATTATATGGGTAATAGTGCACGTTATATTGCTAATAATACAAGTAATAAGTATAATTATTACAGTTCTAGCGATAATAACTGCATTATATGGGTAATAATGCACGTTATATTGCTAATAATACAAGTACTAAGTATAATTATTACAGTTCTAGCGATAATAACTGCATAATATGGGTAATAATGCACGTTATATTGCTAATAATATAAGTAATAAGTATAATTATTACAGTTCTAGCGATAATAACTGCATTATATGGGTAATAATGCATGTTATATTGATAATATCGGGAGCAATCAGTACAATTATTATAGTTCTAGCGATAATAATAGTACAATATGGCTAATAGTGCATGTTATATTGATAATAATAAAAGTAATAAGTATATTTATTATAGTTCTATCGATAATAACTGCATAATATGGGTAATAATGCATGTTATATTGATAATATCGGGAGTAATAAGTATAATTATTATAGTTCTAGCGATAATAATAGTAAAATATGGCTGATAGTGCATGTTATATTGATAATAATAAAAGTAATGAGTATATTTATTATAGTTCTATCGATAATAACTGCATAATATGGGTAATAATGCATGTTATATTGATGATATTAAAGTAATACGTATATTTATTATAGTTCTAGCGATAATAACTGCATAATATGGGTAATTATGCATGTTATATTGATAATAATATACGTAATAAGTATAATTATTACAGTTCTGGCGATAATAACTGCATTATATGGGTAATAATGCACGTTATATTGCTAATAATACAAGTAATAAGTATAATTATTACAGTTCTGGCGATAATAACTGCATTATATGCGTAATAATGCACGTTATATTGCTAATAATACAAGTAATGAGTATAATTATTACAGTTCTAGCGATAATAACTGCATTATACGGGTAATAATGCATGTTATATTGATAATAATAAAAGTAATAAGTATATTTATTATAGTTCTATCGATAATAACTGCATAATATGGGTAATAATGCATGTTATATTGATAATATCGGGAGTAATAAGTATAATTATTACAGTTCTAGCGATAATACTAGTAAAATATATTTAACAGTGCCTGTTGTATTGATAATAATAATAGTAATAAGTATAATTATTATACTTCTGTCGATAATACCTGCATTATATGGGTAATAATGCATGTTATATTGATAGTATCGGGAGTAATAAGTATAATTATTATAGTTCTAGCGATAATAATAGTAAAATATGGCTAATAGTACATGTTATACTGATAATAATAAAAGTAGTAAGTATATTTATTATACTTCTGTCGATAATAACTGCATTATATGGGTAATAATGCATGTTATATTGATAATATCGGGAGTAATAAGTATAATTATTACAGTTCTAGCGATAATACTAGTGAAATATGGGTAAGAGTGCATGTTATATTGATAATAATATAAGTAATAAGTATAATTATTACAGTTCTAGCGATAATAACTGCATAATATGGGTAATAATGCATGTTATATTGATAATAATATAAGTAATAAGTATATTTATTACAGTTCTATCGTTAATAACTGCATAATATTGGTAATAATGCATGTTATGTTGATGATAATAAAAGTAATACGTATATTTATTATAGCTCTAGCGATAATAACTGCATAATATGGGTAATAATGCATGTTATATTGATAATATTGGGAGTAATAAGTATAATTATTATAGCTCTAGCGATAATAATAGTAAAATATGGCAAATAGTGCATGTTATATTGATAATAGTAAAAGTAATAAGTATATTTATTACAGTTCTATCGATAATAACTGCATAATATGGGTAATAATGCATGTTATATTGATGATAATAAAAGTAATACGTACATTTATTATAGTTCTAGCGATAATAACTGCATAATATGGGTAATAATGCATGTTATATTGAGAATATCGGGAGTAATAAGTATAATTATTATAGTTCTAGCGATAATAATAGTAAAATATGGCAAATAGTGCATGTTATATTGATGATAATAAAAGTAATAAGTATATTTATTATACTTCTGTCGATAATAACTGCATTATATGGGTAATAATGCATGTTATATTGATGATAATAAAAGTAATACGTATATTTATTATAGCTCTAGCGATAATAACTGCATAATATGGGTAATAATGCATGTTATATTGATAATATTGGGCGCAATAAGTATAATTATTACAGTTCTAGCGATAATAATAGTAAAATATGGCTATTAGTGCCTGTTATATTGATAATAATAAAAGTAATAAGTATATTTATTATACTTCTGTCGATAATAACTGCATTATATGGGTAATAATGCATGTTATATTGATGATAATAAAAGTAATACGTATATTTATTATAGCTCTAGCGATAATAACTGCATAATATGGGTAATAATGCATGTTATATTGATAATATTGGGCGCAATAAGTATAATTATTACAGTTCTAGCGATAATAATAGTACAATATGGCTAATAGTGCATGTTATATTGATAATAATAAAAGTAATAAGTATATTTATTATAGTTCTATCGATAATAACTGCATAATATGGGTAATAATGCATGTTATATTGATAATATCGGGAGTAATAAGTATAATTATTATAGTTCTAGCGATAATAATAGTAAAATATGGCTGATAGTGCATGTTATATTGATAATAATAAAAGTAATGAGTATATTTATTATACTTCTATCGATAATAACTGCATAATATGGGTAATAATGCATGTTATATTGATGATATTAAAGTAATACGTATATTTATTATAGTTCTAGCGATAATAACTGCATAATATGGGTAATTATGCATGTTATATTGATAATAATATACGTAATAAGTATAATTATTACAGTTCTGGCGATAATAACTGCATTATATGGGTAATAATGCACGTTATATTGATAGTATCGGGAGTAATAAGTATAATTATTATAGTTCTAGCGATAATAATAGTAAAATATGGCTAATAGTACATGTTATACTGATAATAATAAAAGTAGTAAGTATATTTATTATACTTCTGTCGATAATAACTGCATTATATGGGTAATAATGCATGTTATATTGATAATATCGGGAGTAATAAGTATAATTATTACAGTTCTAGCGATAATACTAGTGAAATATGGGTAAGAGTGCATGTTATATTGATAATAATATAAGTAATAAGTATAATTATTACAGTTCTAGCGATAATAACTGCATAATATGGGTAATAATGCATGTTATATTGATAATAATATAAGTAATAAGTATATTTATTACAGTTCTATCGTTAATAACTGCATAATATTGGTAATAATGCATGTTATGTTGATGATAATAAAAGTAATACGTATATTTATTATAGCTCTAGCGATAATAACTGCATAATATGGGTAATAATGCATGTTATATTGATAATATTGGGAGTAATAAGTATAATTATTATAGCTCTAGCGATAATAATAGTAAAATATGGCAAATAGTGCATGTTATATTGATAATAGTAAAAGTAATAAGTATATTTATTACAGTTCTATCGATAATAACTGCATAATATGGGTAATAATGCATGTTATATTGATGATAATAAAAGTAATACGTACATTTATTATAGTTCTAGCGATAATAACTGCATAATATGGGTAATAATGCATGTTATATTGAGAATATCGGGAGTAATACGTATAATTATTATAGTTTTAGCGATAATAATAGTAAAATATGGCAAATAGTGCATGTTATATTGATGATAATAAAAGTAATACGTATATTTATTATAGCTCTAGCGATAATAACTGCATAATATGGGTAATAATGCATGTTATATTGATAATATTGGGCGCAATAAGTATAATTATTACAGTTCTAGCGATAATAATAGTAAAATATGGCTATTAGTGCCTGTTATATTGATAATAATAAAAGTAATAAGTATATTTATTATACTTCTGTCGATAATAACTGCATTATATGGGTAATAATGCATGTTATATTGATAATAATATAAGTAATAAGTATAATTATTACAGTTCTAGCGATAATAACTCCATTATATGGGTAATAATGCATGTTATATTGGTAATAATATGAGTAATAAGTATAATTATTACAGTTCTAGCGCTAATAACTGCATTATATGGGTAATAATGCACGTTATATTGCTAATAATATAAGTAATAAGTATATTTATTACAGTTCTATCGTTAATAACTGCATAATATTGGTAATAATGCATGTTATATTGATAATAATATAAGTAATAAGTATAATTATTACAGTTCTAGCGATAATAACTGCATTATATGGGTATTGATGCACGTTATATTGATAATAATAAAAGTAATAAGAATGTTTATTATAGTTCTATCGATAATAACTGCATAATATGGGTAATAATGCATGTTATATTGAGAATAATATAAGTAATAAGTATAATTATTACAGTTCTGGCGATAATAACTGCATTATATGGGTAATAATGCACGTTATACTGCTAATAGTATAAGTAATAAGTATAATTATCACAGTTCTAGCGATAATAACTCCATTATATGGGTAATAATGCATGTTATATTGATAATAATATAAGTAATAAGTATAATTATTACAGTTCTAGCGATAATAACTGCATAATATGGGTAATAATGCACGTTATATTGCTAATAATATAAGTAATGAGTATAATTATTACTGTCCTAGTGATAATAACTGCATTATATGGGTAATAATGCATGTTATATTGATAATATCGGGAGTAATAAGTATAATTATTATAGTTCTAGCGATAATAATAGTAAAATATGGCTAATAGTACATGTTATACTGATAATAATAAAAGTAATAAGTATATTTATTATACCTCTGTCGATAATAACTGCATTATATGGGTAATAATGCATGTTATATTGCTAACAATATAAGTAATAAGTATAATTATTACAGTTCTAGCGATAATAACTGCATTATATGGGCAATAATGCATGTTATATTGATAATAATAAAAGTAATAAGAATATTTATTATAGTTCTATCGATAATAACAGCATAATATGGGTAATAATGCATGTTATATTGATGATAATGAAAGCAATACGTATGTTTATTATAGTTCTAGCGATAATAACTGCATAATATGGGTAATAATGCATGTTGTATTGATAATAATATAAGTAATAAGTATATTTATTACAGTTCTATCGATAATAACTGCATAATATGGGTAATAATGCATGTTATATTGATGATAATAAAAGTAATACGTATATTTATTATAGCTCTAGCGATAATAACTGCATTATATGCGTAATAAGGCATGTTATATTCATAATATCGGGAGTAATAAGTATAATTATTATAGTTCTAGCGATAATAATAGTAAAATATGGCTAATAGTGCATGTTGTAGTGATAATAGTAAAAGTAATAAGTATATTTATTACAGTTCTATCAATAATAACTGCATAATATGGGTAATAATGCATGTTATATTGATGATAATAAAAGTAATACGTATATTTATTATAGTTCTAGCGATAATAACTGCATAATATGGGTAATAATGCATGTTATATTGATGATAATAAAAGTAATACGTATATTTATTATAGCTCTAGCGATAATAACTGCATTATATGCGTAATAAGGCATGTTATATTCATAATATCGGGAGTAATAAGTATAATTATTACAGTTCTAGCGATAATGCTAGTAAAATATATCTAACAGTGCCTGTTATATTGATAATATCGGGAGTAATAAGTATAATTATTATAGTTCTAGCGATAATAATAGTAAAATAAGGCTAACAGTACATGTTATACTGATAATAATAAAAGTAATAAGTATATTTATTATACTTCTGTCGATAATAACTGCATTATATGGGTAATAATGCATGTTATATTGATAATATCGGGAGTAATATGTATAATTATTACAGTTCTAGCGATAATACTAGTAAAATATGGCTAAGAGTGCCTGTTATATTGATAATAATAGGAGTAATAAGTATATTTATTATACTTCTGTCGATAATAACTGCATTATATGGGTAATAATGCATGTTATATTGCTAATAATATAAGTAATAAGTATAATTATTACAGTTCTAGCGATAATACTAGTAAAATATGGCTAAGAGTGCATGTTGTATTGATAATAATAAAAGTTATAAGTATATTTATTACAGTTCTATCGATAATAACTGCATAATATGGGTAATAATGCATGTTATATTGATGATAATAAAAGTAATACGTATATTTATTATAGCTCTAGCGATAATAACTGCATTATATGCGTAATAAGGCATGTTATATTCATAATATCGGGAGTAATAAGTATAATTATTATGGTTCTAGCGATAATAATAGTAAAATATGGCTAATAGTGCATGTTATACTGATAATAATAAAAGTAATAAGTATATTTATTATACTTCTGTCGATAATAACTGCATTATATGGGTAATAATGCATGTTATATTGATAATAATATAAGTAATAAGTATAATTATTACGGTTCTAGCGATAATACTAGTAAAATGTGGCTAAGAGTGCATGTTATATTGATAATAATAAAAGTTATAAGTATATTTATTATACTTCTGTCGATAATAACTGCATTATATGGGTAATAATGCATGTTATAATGATAATAATATAAGTAATAAGTATAATTATTACTGTTCTAGCGATAATTATAGTAAAATATGGCAAATAGTGCATGTTATATTGATAATAATAAAAATAATAAGTATATTTATTACAGTTCTATCGATAATAACTGCATAATATGGGTAATAATGCATGTTATATTGATGATAATAAAAGTAATACGTATAATTATTACAGTTCTAGCGATAATAACTGCATTATATGGGTAATAATGCATGTTATATTGATAATATCGGGAGTAATAAGTACAATTATTATAGTTCTAGCGATAATAATAGTACAATATGGCTAATAGTGCATGTTATATTGATAATAATAAAAGTAATATGTATATTTATTATACTTCTGTCGATAACAACTGCATTATATGGGTAATAATGCATGTTATATTGATAATAATATAAGTAATAAGTATAATTATTACAGTTCTAGCAATAATAACTCCATTATATGGGTAATAATGCATGTTATATTGATAATAATATGAATAATAAGTATAATTATTACAGTTCTAGCGATAATAACTGCATAATATGGGTAATAATGCACGTTATATTGCTAATAATATAAGTAATAAGTATATTTATTACAGTTCTATCGTTAATAACTGCATAATATTGGTAATAATGCATGTTATATTGATAATATCGGGAGTAATAAGTATAATTATTACAGTTCTAGCGATAATACTAGTAAAATATATTTAACAGTGCCTGTTATATTGATAATAATAATAGTAATAAGTATAATTATTATACTTCTGTCGATAATACCTGCATTATATGGGTAATAATGCATGCTATATTGATAATATCGGGAGTAATAAGTATAATTATTATAGTTCTAGCGATAATAATAGTAAAATATGGCTAATAGTACATGTTATACTGATAATAATAAAAGTAATAAGTATATTTATTATACTTCTGTCGATAATAACTGCATTATATGGGTAATAATGCATGTTATATTGATAATATCGGGAGTAATAAGTATAATTATTACAGTTCTAGCGATAATACTAGTAAAATATGGGTAAGAGTGCATGTTATATTGATAATAATAAAAGTTATAATTATATTTATTACAGTTCTATCGATAATAACTGCATAATATGGGTAATAATGCATGTTATATTGATGATAATAAAAGTAATACGTATATTTATTATAGCTCTAGCGATAATAACTGCATTATATGCGTAATAAGGCATGTTATATTCATAATATCGGGAGTAATAAGTATAATTATTATAGTTCTAGCGATAATAATAGTAAAATATGGCTAATAGTGCATGATGTAGTGATAATAGTAAAAGTAATAAGTATACTTATTACAGTTCTATCGATAAAAACTGCATAATATGGGTAATAATGCATGTTACATTGATGATAATAAAAGTAATACGTACATTTATTATAGTTCTAGCGATAATAACTGCATAATATGGGTAATAATGCATGTTATATTGAGAATAATATAAGTAATAAGTATAATTATTACAGTTCTGGCGATAATAACTGCATTATATGGGTAATAATGCACGTTATATTGCTAATAGTATAAGTAATAAGTATAATTATTACAGTTCTAGCGATAATAACTCCATTATATGGGTAATAATGCATGTTATATTGATAATAATATAAGTAATAAGTATAATTATTACAGTTCTAGCGCTAATAACTGCATTATATGGGTAATAATGCACGTTATATTGCTAATAATATAAGTAATAAGTATAATTATTACAGTTCTAGCGATAATAACTGCATTATATGGGTAATAATGCACGTTATATTGCTAATAATACAAGTACTAAGTATAATTATTACAGTTCTAGCGATAATAACTGCATAATATGGGTAATAATGCACGTTATATTGCTAATAATATAAGTAATAAGTATAATTATTACAGTTCTAGCGATAATAACTGCATTATATGGGTAATACTGCATGTTATATTGATAATAATAAAAGTAATAAGTATATTTATTATAGTTCTATCGATAATAACTGCATAATATGGGTAATAATGCATGTTATATTGATGATATTAAAGTAATACGTATATTTATTATAGTTCTAGCGATAATAACTGCATAATATGGGTAATTATGCATGTTATATTGATAATAATATACGTAATAAGTATAATTATTACAGTTCTGGCGATAATAACTGCATTATATGGGTAATAATGCACGTTATATTGCTAATAATACAAGTAATAAGTATAATTATTACAGTTCTGGCGATAATAACTGCATTATATGCGTAATAATGCACGTTATATTGCTAATAATACAAGTAATGAGTATAATTATTACAGTTCTAGCGATAATAACTGCATTATACGGGTAATAATGCATGTTATATTGATAATAATAAAAGTAATAAGTATATTTATTATAGTTCTATCGATAATAACTGCATAATATGGGTAATAATGCATGTTATATTGATAATATCGGGAGTAATAAGTATAATTATTACAGTTCTAGCGATAATACTAGTAAAATATATTTAACAGTGCCTGTTGTATTGATAATAATAATAGTAATAAGTATAATTATTATACTTCTGTCGATAATACCTGCATTATATGGGTAATAATGCATGTTATATTGATAGTATCGGGAGTAATAAGTATAATTATTATAGTTCTAGCGATAATAATAGTAAAATATGGCTGATAGTGCATGTTATATTGATAATAATAAAAGTAATGAGTATATTTATTATAGTTCTATCGATAATAACTGCATAATATGGGTAATAATGCATGTTATATTGATGATATTAAAGTAATACGTATATTTATTATAGTTCTAGCGATAATAACTGCATAATATGGGTAATTATGCATGTTATATTGATAATAATATACGTAATAAGTATAATTATTACAGTTCTGGCGATAATAACTGCATTATATGGGTAATAATGCACGTTATATTGCTAATAATACAAGTAATAAGTATAATTATTACAGTTCTGGCGATAATAACTGCATTATATGCGTAATAATGCACGTTATATTGCTAATAATACAAGTAATGAGTATAATTATTACAGTTCTAGCGATAATAACTGCATTATACGGGTAATAATGCATGTTATATTGATAATAATAAAAGTAATAAGTATATTTATTATAGTTCTATCGATAATAACTGCATAATATGGGTAATAATGCATGTTATATTGATAATATCGGGAGTAATAAGTATAATTATTACAGTTCTAGCGATAATACTAGTAAAATATATTTAACAGTGCCTGTTGTATTGATAATAATAATAGTAATAAGTATAATTATTATACTTCTGTCGATAATACCTGCATTATATGGGTAATAATGCATGTTATATTGATAGTATCGGGAGTAATAAGTATAATTATTATAGTTCTAGCGATAATAATAGTAAAATATGGCTAATAGTACATGTTATACTGATAATAATAAAAGTAATAAGTATATTTATTATACTTCTGTCGATAATAACTGCATTATATGGGTAATAATGCATGTTATATTGATAATATCGGGAGTAATAAGTATAATTATTACAGTTCTAGCGATAATACTAGTAAAATATGGGTAAGAGTGCATGTTATATTGATAATAATATAAGTAATAAGTATAATTATTACAGTTCTAGCGATAATAACTGCATAATATGGGTAATAATGCATGTTATATTGATAATAATATAAGTAATAAGTATATTTATTACAGTTCTATCGTTAATAACTGCATAATATTGGTAATAATGCATGTTATGTTGATGATAATAAAAGTAATACGTATATTTATTATAGCTCTAGCGATAATAACTGCATAATATGGGTAATAATGCATGTTATATTGATAATATTGGGAGTAATAAGTATAATTATTATAGCTCTAGCGATAATAATAGTAAAATATGGCAAATAGTGCATGTTATATTGATAATAGTAAAAGTAATAAGTATATTTATTACAGTTCTATCGATAATAACTGCATAATATGGGTAATAATGCATGTTATATTGATGATAATAAAAGTAATACGTACATTTATTATAGTTCTAGCGATAATAACTGCATAATATGGGTAATAATGCATGTTATATTGAGAATATCGGGAGTAATAAGTATAATTATTATAGTTCTAGCGATAATAATAGTAAAATATGGCAAATAGTGCATGTTATATTGATGATAATAAAAGTAATAAGTATATTTATTATACTTCTGTCGATAATAACTGCATTATATGGGTAATAATGCATGTTATATTGATGATAATAAAAGTAATACGTATATTTATTATAGCTCTAGCGATAATAACTGCATAATATGGGTAATAATGCATGTTATATTGATAATATTGGGCGCAATAAGTATAATTATTACAGTTCTAGCGATAATAATAGTAAAATATGGCTATTAGTGCCTGTTATATTGATAATAATAAAAGTAATAAGTATATTTATTATACTTCTGTCGATAATAACTGCATTATATGGGTAATAATGCATGTTATATTGATAATAATATAAGTAATAAGTATAATTATTACAGTTCTAGCGATAATAACTCCATTATATGGGTAATAATGCATGTTATATTGATAATAATATGAGTAATAAGTATAATTATTACAGTTCTAGCGCTAATAACTGCATTATATGGGTAATAATGCACGTTATATTGCAAATAATATAAGTAATAAGTATATTTATTACAGTTCTATCGTTAATAACTGCATAATATTGGTAATAATGCATGTTATATTGATAATAATATAAGTAATAAGTATAATTATTACAGTTCTAGCGATAATAACTGCATTATATGGGTATTGATGCACGTTATATTGCTAATAATACAAGTAATAAGTATAATTATTACAGTTCTGGCGATAATAACTGCATTATATGCGTAATAATGCACGTTATATTGCTAATAATACAAGTAATGGGTATAATTATTACAGTTCTAGCGATAATAACTGCATTATACGGGTAATAATGCATGTTATATTGATAATAATAAAAGTAATAAGTATATTTATTATAGTTCTATCGATAATAACTGCATAATATGGGTAATAATGCATGTTATATTGATAATATCGGGAGTAATAAGTATAATTATTACAGTTCTAGCGATAATACTAGTAAAATATATTTAACAGTGCCTGTTGTATTGATAATAATAATAGTAATAAGTATAATTATTATACTTCTGTCGATAATACCTGCATTATATGGGTAATAATGCATGTTATATTGATAGTATCGGGAGTAATAAGTATAATTATTATAGTTCTAGCGATAATAATAGTAAAATATGGCTGATAGTGCATGTTATATTGATAATAATAAAAGTAATGAGTATATTTATTATAGTTCTATCGATAATAACTGCATAATATGGGTAATAATGCATGTTATATTGATGATATTAAAGTAATACGTATATTTATTATAGTTCTAGCGATAATAACTGCATAATATGGGTAATTATGCATGTTATATTGATAATAATATACGTAATAAGTATAATTATTACAGTTCTGGCGATAATAACTGCATTATATGGGTAATAATGCACGTTATATTGCTAATAATACAAGTAATAAGTATAATTATTACAGTTCTGGCGATAATAACTGCATTATATGCGTAATAATGCACGTTATATTGCTAATAATACAAGTAATGAGTATAATTATTACAGTTCTAGCGATAATAACTGCATTATACGGGTAATAATGCATGTTATATTGATAATAATAAAAGTAATAAGTATATTTATTATAGTTCTATCGATAATAACTGCATAATATGGGTAATAATGCATGTTATATTGATAATATCGGGAGTAATAAGTATAATTATTACAGTTCTAGCGATAATAATAGTAAAATATGGCTAATAGTACATGTTATACTGATAATAATAAAAGTAATAAGTATATTTATTATACTTCTGTCGATAATAACTGCATTATATGGGTAATAATGCATGTTATATTGATAATATCGGGAGTAATAAGTATAATTATTACAGTTCTAGCGATAATACTAGTAAAATATGGGTAAGAGTGCATGTTATATTGATAATAATATAAGTAATAAGTATAATTATTACAGTTCTAGCGATAATAACTGCATAATATGGGTAATAATGCATGTTATATTGATAATAATATAAGTAATAAGTATATTTATTACAGTTCTATCGTTAATAACTGCATAATATTGGTAATAATGCATGTTATGTTGATGATAATAAAAGTAATACGTATATTTATTATAGCTCTAGCGATAATAACTGCATAATATGGGTAATAATGCATGTTATATTGATAATATTGGGAGTAATAAGTATAATTATTATAGCTCTAGCGATAATAATAGTAAAATATGGCAAATAGTGCATGTTATATTGATAATAGTAAAAGTAATAAGTATATTTATTACAGTTCTATCGATAATAACTGCATAATATGGGTAATAATGCATGTTATATTGATGATAATAAAAGTAATACGTACATTTATTATAGTTCTAGCGATAATAACTGCATAATATGGGTAATAATGCATGTTATATTGAGAATATCGGGAGTAATAAGTATAATTATTATAGTTCTAGCGATAATAATAGTAAAATATGGCAAATAGTGCATGTTATATTGATGATAATAAAAGTAATAAGTATATTTATTATACTTCTGTCGATAATAACTGCATTATATGGGTAATAATGCATGTTATATTGATGACAATAAAAGTAATACGTATATTTATTATAGCTCTAGCGATAATAACTGCATAATATGGGTAATAATGCATGTTATATTGATAATATTGGGCGCAATAAGTATAATTATTACAGTTCTAGCGATAATAATAGTAAAATATGGCTATTAGTGCCTGTTATATTGATAATAATAAAAGTAATAAGTATATTTATTATACTTCTGTCGATAATAACTGCATTATATGGGTAATAATGCATGTTATATTGATAATAATATAAGTAATAAGTATAATTATTACAGTTCTAGCGATAATAACTCCATTATATGGGTAATAATGCATGTTATATTGATAATAATATGAGTAATAAGTATAATTATTACAGTTCTAGCGCTAATAACTGCATTATATGGGTAATAATGCACGTTATATTGCAAATAATATAAGTAATAAGTATATTTATTACAGTTCTATCGTTAATAACTGCATAATATTGGTAATAATGCATGTTATATTGATAATAATATAAGTAATAAGTATAATTATTACAGTTCTAGCGATAATAACTGCATTATATGGGTATTGATGCACGTTATATTGATAATAATAAAAGTAATAAGAATGTTTATTATAGTTCTATCGATAATAACTGCATAATATGGGTAATAATGCATGTTATATTGAGAATAATATAAGTAATAAGTATAATTATTACAGTTCTGGCGATAATAACTGCATTATATGGGTAATAATGCACGTTATATTGCTAATAGTATAAGTAATAAGTATAATTATTACAGTTCTAGCGATAATAACTCCATTATATGGGTAATAATGCATGTTATATTGATAATAATATAAGTAATAAGTATAATTATTACAGTTCTGGCGATAATAACTGCATTATATGGGTAATAATGCACGTTATATTGCTAATAGTATAAGTAATAAGTATAATTATTACAGTTCTAGCGATAATAACTCCATTATATGGGTAATAATGCATGTTATATTGATAATAATATAAGTAATAAGTATAATTATTACAGTTCTAGCGATAATAACTGCATTATATGGGTAATAATGCACGTTATATTGCTAATAATACAAGTACTAAGTATAATTATTACAGTTCTAGCGATAATAACTGCATAATATGGGTAATAATGCACGTTATATTGCTAATAATATAAGTAATAAGTATAATTATTACAGTTCTAGCGATAATAACTGCATTATATGGGTAATAATGCATGTTATATTGATAATATCGGGAGCAATCAGTACAATTATTATAGTTCTAGCGATAATAATAGTACAATATGGCTAATAGTGCATGTTATATTGATAATAATAAAAGTAATAAGTATATTTATTATAGTTCTATCGATAATAACTGCATAATATGGGTAATAATGCATGTTATATTGATAATATCGGGAGTAATAAGTATAATTATTATAGTTCTAGCGATAATAATAGTAAAATATGGCTGATAGTGCATGTTATATTGATAATAATAAAAGTAATGAGTATATTTATTATAGTTCTATCGATAATAACTGCATAATATGGGTAATAATGCATGTTATATTGATGATATTAAAGTAATACGTATATTTATTATAGTTCTAGCGATAATAACTGCATAATATGGGTAATTATGCATGTTATATTGATAATAATATACGTAATAAGTATAATTATTACAGTTCTGGCGATAATAACTGCATTATATGGGTAATAATGCACGTTATATTGCTAATAATACAAGTAATAAGTATAATTATTACAGTTCTGGCGATAATAACTGCATTATATGCGTAATAATGCACGTTATATTGCTAATAATACAAGTAATGAGTATAATTATTACAGTTCTAGCGATAATAACTGCATTATACGGGTAATAATGCATGTTATATTGATAATAATAAAAGTAATAAGTATATTTATTATAGTTCTATCGATAATAACTGCATAATATGGGTAATAATGCATGTTATATTGATAATATCGGGAGTAATAAGTATAATTATTACAGTTCTAGCGATAATACTAGTAAAATATATTTAACAGTGCCTGTTGCATTGATAATAATAATAGTAATAAGTATAATTATTATACTTCTGTCGATAATACCTGCATTATATGGGTAATAATGCATGTTATATTGATAGTATCGGGAGTAATAAGTATAATTATTATAGTTCTAGCGATAATAATAGTAAAATATGGCTAATAGTACATGTTATACTGATAATAATAAAAGTAATAAGTATATTTATTATACTTCTGTCGATAATAACTGCATTATATGCGTAATAATGCATGTTATATTGATAATATCGGGAGTAATAAGTATAATTATTACAGTTCTAGCGATAATACTAGTAAAATATGGGTAAGAGTGCATGTTATATTGATAATAATATAAGTAATAAGTATAATTATTACAGTTCTAGCGATAATAACTGCATAATATGGGTAATAATGCATGTTATATTGATAATAATATAAGTAATAAGTATATTTATTACAGTTCTATCGTTAATAACTGCATAATATTGGTAATAATGCATGTTATGTTGATGATAATAAAAGTAATACGTATATTTATTATAGCTCTAGCGATAATAACTGCATAATATGGGTAATAATGCATGTTATATTGATAATATTGGGAGTAATAAGTATAATTATTATAGCTCTAGCGATAATAATAGTAAAATATGGCAAATAGTGCATGTTATATTGATAATAGTAAAAGTACTAAGTATATTTATTACAGTTCTATCGATAATAACTGCATAATATGGGTAATAATGCATGTTATATTGATGATAATAAAAGTAATACGTACATTTATTATAGTTCTAGCGATAATAACTGCATAATATGGGTAATAATGCATGTTATATTGAGAATATCGGGAGTAATAAGTATAATTATTATAGTTTTAGCGATAATAATAGTAAAATATGGCAAATAGTGCATGTTATATTGATGATAATAAAAGTAATAAGTATATTTATTATACTTCTGTCGATAATAACTGCATTATATGGGTAATAATGCATGTTTTATTGATGATAATAAAAGTAATACGTATATTTATTATAGCTCTAGCGATAATAACTGCATAATATGGGTAATAATGCATGTTATATTGATAATATTGGGCGCAATAAGTATAATTATTACAGTTCTAGCGATAATAATAGTAAAATATGGCTATTAGTGCCTGTTATATTGATAATAATAAAAGTAATAAGTATATTTATTATACTTCTGTCGATAATAACTGCATTATATGGGTAATAATGCATGTTATATTGATAATAATATAAGTAATAAGTATAATTATTACAGTTCTAGCGATAATAACTCCATTATATGGGTAATAATGCATGTTATATTGGTAATAATATGAGTAATAAGTATAATTATTACAGTTCTAGCGCTAATAACTGCATTATATGGGTAATAATGCACGTTATATTGCTAATAATATAAGTAATAAGTATATTTATTACAGTTCTATCGTTAATAACTGCATAATATTGGTAATAATGCATGTTATATTGATAATAATATAAGTAATAAGTATAATTATTACAGTTCTAGCGATAATAACTGCATTATATGGGTATTGATGCACGTTATATTGATAATAATAAAAGTAATAAGAATGTTTATTATAGTTCTATCGATAATAACTGCATAATATGGGTAATAATGCATGTTATATTGAGAATAATATAAGTAATAAGTATAATTATTATAGTTCTGGCGATAATAACTGCATTATATGGGTAATAATGCACGTTATATTGCTAATAGTATAAGTAATAAGTATAATTATTACAGTTCTAGCGATAATAACTCCATTATATGGGTAATAATGCATGTTATATTGATAATAATATAAGTAATAAGTATAATTATTACAGTTCTAGCGATAATAACTGCATAATATGGGTAATAATGCACGTTATATTGCTAATAATATAAGTAATGAGTATAATTATTACTGTCCTAGCGATAATAACTGCATTATATGGGTAATAATGCATGTTATATTGATAATATCGGGAGTAATAAGTATAATTATTATAGTTCTAGCGATAATAATAGTAAAATATGGCTAATAGTACATGTTATACTGATAATAATAAAAGTAATAAGTATATTTATTATACCTCTGTCGATAATAACTGCATTATATGGGTAAATATGCATGTTATATTGATTATATCGGGAGTAATAAGTATAATTATTACAGTTCTAGCGATAATAACTGCATTATATGGGTAATAATGCATGTTATATTGCTAACAATATAAGTAATAAGTATAATTATTACAGTTCTAGCGATAATAACTGCATTATATGGGCAATAATGCATGTTATATTGATAATAATAAAAGTAAGAAGAATATTTATTATAGTTCTATCGATAATAACTGCATAATATGGGTAATAATGCATGTTATATTGATGATAATGAAAGCAATACGTATGTTTATTATAGTTCTAGCGATAATAACTGCATAATATGGGTAATAATGCATGTTGTATTGATAATAATATAAGTAATAAGTATATTTATTACAGTTCTATCGATAATAACTGCATAATATGGGTAATAATGCATGTTATATTGATGATAATAAAAGTAATACGTATATTTATTATAGCTCTAGCGATAATAACTGCATTATATGCGTAATAAGGCATGTTATATTCATAATATCGGGAGTAATAAGTATAATTATTATAGTTCTAGCGATAATAATAGTAAAATATGGCTAATAGTGCATGTTGTAGTGATAATAGTAAAAGTAATAAGTATATTTATTACAGTTCTACCAATAATAACTGCATAATATGGGTAATAATGCATGTTATATTGATGATAATAAAAGTAATACGTATATTTATTATAGTTCTAGCGATAATAACTGCATAATATGGGTAATAATGCATGTTATATTGATGATAATAAAAGTAATACGTATATTTATTATAGCTCTAGCGATAATAACTGCATTATATGCGTAATAAGGCATGTTATATTCATAATATCGGGAGTAATAAGTATAATTATTACAGTTCTAGCGATAATGCTAGTAAAATATATCTAACAGTGCCTGTTATATTGATAATATCGGGAGTAATAAGTATAATTATTATAGTTCTAGCGATAATAATAGTAAAATAAGGCTAACAGTACATGTTATACTGATAATAATAAAAGTAATAAGTATATTTATTATACTTCTGTCGATAATAACTGCATTATATGGGTAATAATGCATGTTATATTGATAATATCGGGAGTAATATGTATAATTATTACAGTTCTAGCGATAATACTAGTAAAATATGGCTAAGAGTGCCTGTTCTATTGATAATAATAGGAGTAATAAGTATATTTATTATACTTCTGTCGATAATAACTGCATTATATGGGTAATAATGCATGTTATATTGCTAATAATATAAGTAATAAGTATAATTATTACAGTTCTAGCGATAATACTAGTAAAATATGGCTAAGAGTGCATGTTGTATTGATAATAATAAAAGTTATAAGTATATTTATTACAGTTCTATCGATAATAACTGCATAATATGGGTAATAATGCATGTTATATTGATGATAATAAAAGTAATACGTATATTTATTATAGCTCTAGCGATAATAACTGCATTATATGCGTAATAAGGCATGTTATATTCATAATATCGGGAGTAATAAGTATAATTATTATAGTTCTAGCGATAATAATAGTAAAATATGGCTAATAGTGCATGTTATACTGATAATAATAAAAGTAATAAGTATATTTATTATACTTCTGTCGATAATAACTGCATTATATGGGTAATAATGCATGTTATATTGATAATAATATAAGTAATAAGTATAATTATTACGGTTCTAGCGATAATACTAGTAAAATGTGGCTAAGAGTGCATGTTATATTGATAATAATAAAAGTTATAAGTATATTTATTATACTTCTGTCGATAATAACTGCATTATATGGGTAATAATGCATGTTATAATGATAATAATATAAGTAATAAGTATAATTATTACTGTTCTAGCGATAATTATAGTAAAATATGGCAAATAGTGCATGTTATATTGATAATAATAAAAATAATAAGTATATTTATTACAGTTCTATCGATAATAACTGCATAATATGGGTAATAATGCATGTTATATTGATGATAATAAAAGTAATACGTATATTTATTATAGCTCTAGCGATAATAACTGCATTATATGCGTAATAAGGCATGTTATATTCATAATATCGGGAGTAATAAGTATAATTATTATAGTTCTAGCGATAATAATAGTAAAATATGGCTAATAGTGCATGATGTAGTGATAATAGTAAAAGTAATAAGTATATTTATTACAGTTCTATCGATAAAAACTGCATAATATGGGTAATAATGCATGTTACATTGATGATAATAAAAGTAATACGTACATTTATTATAGTTCTAGCGATAATAACTGCATAATATGGGTAATAATGCATGTTATATTGAGAATAATATAAGTAATAAGTATAATTATTACAGTTCTGGCGATAATAACTGCATTATATGGGTAATAATGCACGTTATATTGCTAATAGTATAAGTAATAAGTATAATTATTACAGTTCCAGCGATAATAACTCCATTATATGGGTAATAATGCATGTTATATTGATAATAATATAAGTAATAAGTATAATTATTACAGTTCTAGCGATAATAACTGCATAATATGGGTAATAATGCATGTTATATTGATAATATCGGGAGTAATAAGTATAATTATTATAGTTCTAGCGATAATAATAGTAAAATATGGCTGATAGTGCATGTTATATTGATAATAATAAAAGTAATGAGTATATTTATTATAGTTCTATCGACAATAACTGCATAATATGGGTAATAATGCATGTTATATTGATGATAATAAAAGTAATACGTATATTTATTATAGTTCTAGCGATAATAACTGCATAATATGGGTAATAATGCATGTTATATTGATAATAATATAAGTAATAAGTATAATTATTACAGTTGTGGCGATAATAACTGCATTATATGGGTAATAGTGCACGTTATATTGCTAATAATACAAGTAATAAGTATAATTATTACAGTTCTAGCGATAATAACTGCATTATGCGGGTAATAATGCATGTTATATTGATAATAATAAAAGTAATAAGTATATTTATTATAGTTCTATCGATAATAACTGCATAATATGGGTAATAATGCATGTTATATTGATAATATCGGGAGTAATAAGTATAATTATTACAGTTCTAGCGATAATACTAGTAAAATATATTTAACAGTGCCTGTTATATTGATAATAATAATAGTAATAAGTATAATTATTATACTTCTGTCGATAATACCTGCATTATATGGGTAATAATGCATGTTATATTGATAATAATATAAGTAATAAGTATATTTATTACAGTTCTATCGTTAATAACTGCATAATATTGGTAATAATGCATGTTATGTTGATGATAATAAAAGTAATACGTATATTTATTATAGCTCTATCGATAATAACTGCATAATATGGGTAATAATGCATGTTATATTGATGATATTAAAGTAATACGTATATTTATTATAGTTCTAGCGATAATAACTGCATAATATGGGTAATTATGCATGTTATATTGATAATAATATACGTAATAAGTATAATTATTACAGTTCTGGCGATAATAACTGCATTATATGGGTAATAATGCACGTTATATTGCTAATAATACAAGTAATAAGTATAATTATTACAGTTCTGGCGATAATAACTGCATTATATGCGTAATAATGCACGTTATATTGCTAATAATACAAGTAATGAGTATAATTATTACAGTTCTAGCGATAATAACTGCATTATACGGGTAATAATGCATGTTATATTGATAATAATAAAAGTAATAAGTATATTTATTATAGTTCTATCGATAATAACTGCATAATATGGGTAATAATGCATGTTATATTGATAATATCGGGAGTAATAAGTATAATTATTACAGTTCTAGCGATAATACTAGTAAAATATATTTAAAGGTGCCTGTTGTATTGATAATAATAATAGTAATAAGTATAATTATTATACTTCTGTCGATAATACCTGCATTATATGGGTAATAATGCATGTTATATTGATAGTATCGGGAGTAATAAGTATAATTATTATAGTTCTAGCGATAATAATAGTAAAATATGGCTAATAGTACATGTTATACTGATAATAATAAAAGTAATAAGTATATTTATTATACTTCTGTCGATAATAACTGCATTATATGGGTAATAATGCATGTTATATTGATAATATCGGGAGTAATAAGTATAATTATTACAGTTCTAGCGATAATACTAGTAAAATATGGGTAAGAGTGCATGTTATATTGATAATAATATAAGTAATAAGTATAATTATTACAGTTCTAGCGATAATAACTGCATAATATGGGTAATAATGCATGTTATATTGATAATAATATAAGTAATAAGTATAATTATTACAGTTCTAGCGATAATAACTGCATAATATGGGTAATAATGCATGTTATATTGATAATATCGGGAGTAATAAGTATAACTATTATAGTTCTAGCGATAATAATAGTAAAATATGGCTGATAGTGCATGTTATATTGATAATAATAAAAGTAATGAGTATATTTATTATAGTTCTATCGACAATAACTGCATAATATGGGTAATAATGCATGTTATATTGATGATAATAAAAGTAATACGTATATTTATTATAGTTCTAGCGATAATAACTGCATAATATGGGTAATAATGCATGTTATATTGATAATAATATAAGTAATAAGTATAATTATTACAGTTGTGGCGATAATAACTGCATTATATGGGTAATAGTGCACGTTATATTGCTAATAATACAAGTAATAAGTATAATTATTACAGTTCTAGCGATAATAACTGCATTATGCGGGTAATAATGCATGTTATATTGATAATAATAAAAGTAATAAGTATATTTATTATAGTTCTATCGATAATAACTGCATAATATGGGTAATAATGCATGTTATATTGATAATATCGGGAGTAATAAGTATAATTATTACAGTTCTAGCGATAATACTAGTAAAATATATTTAACAGTGCCTGTTATATTGATAATAATAATAGTAATAAGTATAATTATTATAGTTCTAGCGATAATAATAGTAAAATATGGCTAATAGTACATGTTATACTGATAATAATAAAAGTAATAAGTATACTTATTATACTTCTGTCGATAATAACTGCATTATATGGGTAATAATGCATGTTATATTGATAATATCGGGAGTAATAAGTATAATTATTACAGTTCTAGCGATAATACTAGTAAAATATGGGTAAGAGTGCATGTTATATTGATAATAATAAAAGTAATGAGTATATTTATTATAGTTCTATCGATAATAACTGCATAATATGGGTAATAATGCATGTTATATTGATGATATTAAAGTAATACGTATATTTATTATAGTTCTAGCGATAATAACTGCATAATATGGGTAATTATGCATGTTATATTGATAATAATATACGTAATAAGTATAATTATTACAGTTCTGGCGATAATAACTGCATTATATGGGTAATAATGCACGTTATATTGCTAATAATACAAGTAATAAGTATAATTATTACAGTTCTGGCGATAATAACTGCATTATATGCGTAATAATGCACGTTATATTGCTAATAATACAAGTAATGAGTATAATTATTACAGTTCTAGCGATAATAACTGCATTATACGGGTAATAATGCATGTTATATTGATAATAATAAAAGTAATAAGTATATTTATTATAGTTCTATCGATAATAACTGCATAATATGGGTAATAATGCATGTTATATTGATAATATCGGGAGTAATAAGTATAATTATTACAGTTCTAGCGATAATACTAGTAAAATATATTTAACAGTGCCTGTTGTATTGATAATAATAATAGTAATAAGTATAATTATTATACTTCTGTCGATAATACCTGCATTATATGGGTAATAATGCATGTTATATTGATAGTATCGGGAGTAATAAGTATAATTATTATAGTTCTAGCGATAATAATAGTAAAATATGGCTAATAGTACATGTTATACTGATAATAATAAAAGTAATAAGTATATTTATTATACTTCTGTCGATAATAACTGCATTATATGGGTAATAATGCATGTTATATTGATAATATCGGGAGTAATAAGTATAATTATTACAGTTCTAGCGATAATACTAGTAAAATATGGGTAAGAGTGCATGTTATATTGATAATAATATAAGTAATAAGTATAATTATTACAGTTCTAGCGATAATAACTGCATAATATGGGTAATAATGCATGTTATATTGATAATAATATAAGTAATAAGTATATTTATTACAGTTCTATCGTTAATAACTGCATAATATTGGTAATAATGCATGTTATGTTGATGATAATAAAAGTAATACGTATATTTATTATAGCTCTAGCGATAATAACTGCATAATATGGGTAATAATGCATGTTATATTGATAATAATATAAGTAATAAGTATAATTATTACAGTTCTAGCGATATTAACTGCATAATATGGGTAATAATGCATGTTATATTGATAATATCGGGAGTAATAAGTATAATTATTATAGTTCTAGCGATAATAATAGTAAAATATGGCTGATAGTGCATGTTATATTGATAATAATAAAAGTAATGAGTATATTTATTATAGTTCTATCGACAATAACTGCATAATATGGGTAATAATGCATGTTATATTGATGATAATAAAAGTAATACGTATATTTATTATAGTTCTAGCGATAATAACTGCATAATATGGGTAATAATGCATGTTATATTGATAATAATATAAGTAATAAGTATAATTATTACAGTTGTGGCGATAATAACTGCATTATATGGGTAATAGTGCACGTTATATTGCTAATAATACAAGTAATAAGTATAATTATTACAGTTCTAGCGATAATAACTGCATTATGCGGGTAATAATGCATGTTATATTGATAATAATAAAAGTAATAAGTATATTTATTATAGTTCTATCGATAATAACTGCATAATATGGGTAATAATGCATGTTATATTGATAATATCGGGAGTAATAAGTATAATTATTACAGTTCTAGCGATAATACTAGTAAAATATATTTAACAGTGCCTGTTATATTGATAATAATAATAGTAATAAGTATAATTATTATACTTCTGTCGATAATACCTGCATTATATGGGTAATAATGCATGTTATATTGATAGTATCGGGAGTAATAAGTATAATTATTATAGTTCTAGCGATAATAATAGTAAAATATGGCTAATAGTACATGTTATACTGATAATAATAAAAGTAATAAGTATACTTATTATACTTCTGTCGATAATAACTGCATTATATGGGTAATAATGCATGTTATATTGATAATATCGGGAGTAATAAGTATAATTATTACAGTTCTAGCGATAATACTAGTAAAATATGGGTAAGAGTGCATGTTATATTGATAATAATAAAAGTAATGAGTATATTTATTATAGTTCTATCGATAATAACTGCATAATATGGGTAATAATGCATGTTATATTGATGATATTAAAGTAATACGTATATTTATTATAGTTCTAGCGATAATAACTGCATAATATGGGTAATTATGCATGTTATATTGATAATAATATACGTAATAAGTATAATTATTACAGTTCTGGCGATAATAACTGCATTATATGGGTAATAATGCACGTTATATTGCTAATAATACAAGTAATAAATATAATTATTACAGTTCTGGCGATAATAACTGCATTATATGCGTAATAATGCACGTTATATTGCTAATAATACAAGTAATGAGTATAATTATTACAGTTCTAGCGATAATAACTGCATTATACGGGTAATAATGCATGTTATATTGATAATAATAAAAGTAATAAGTATATTTATTATAGTTCTATCGATAATAACTGCATAATATGGGTAATAATGCATGTTATATTGATAATATCGGGAGTAATAAGTATAATTATTACAGTTCTAGCGATAATACTAGTAAAATATATTTAACAGTGCCTGTTGTATTGATAATAATAATAGTAATAAGTATAATTATTATACTTCTGTCGATAATACCTGCATTATATGGGTAATAATGCATGTTATATTGATAGTATCGGGAGTAATAAGTATAATTATTATAGTTCTAGCGATAATAATAGTAAAATATGGCTAATAGTACATGTTATACTGATAATAATAAAAGTAATAAGTATATTTATTATACTTCTGTCGATAATAACTGCATTATATGGGTAATAATGCATGTTATATTGATAATATCGGGAGTAGTAAGTATAATTATTATAGCTCTAGCGATAATAATAGTAAAATATGGCAAATAGTGCATGTTATATTGATAATAGTAAAAGTAATAAGTATATTTATTACAGTTCTATCGATAATAACTGCATAATATGGGTAATAATGCATGTTATATTGATGATAATAAAAGTAATACGTACATTTATTATAGTTCTAGCGATAATAACTGCATAATATGGGTAATAATGCATGTTATATTGAGAATATCGGGAGTAGTAAGTATAATTATTATAGTTTTAGCGATAATAATAGTAAAATATGGCAAATAGTGCATGTTATATTGATGATAATAAAAGTAATAAGTATATTTATTATACTTCTGTCGATAATAACTGCATTATATGGGTAATAATGCATGTTATATTGATGATAATAAAAGTAATACGTATATTTATTATAGCTCTAGCGATAATAACTGCATAATATGAGTAATAATGCATGTTATATTGATAATATTGGGCGCAATAAGTATAATTATTACAGTTCTAGCGATAATAATAGTAAAATATGGCTATTAGTGCCTGTTATATTGATAATAATAAAAGTAATAAGTATATTTATTATACTTCTGTCGATAATAACTGCATTATATGGGTAATAATGCATGTTATATTGATAATAATATAAGTAATAAGTATAATTATTACAGTTCTAGCGATAATAACTCCATTATATGGGTAATAATGCATGTTATATTGGTAATAATATGAGTAATAAGTATAATTATTACAGTTCTAGCGCTAATAACTGCATTATATGGGTAATAATGCACGTTATATTGCTAATAATATAAGTAATAAGTATATTTATTACAGTTCTATCGTTAATAACTGCATAATATTGGTAATAATGCATGTTATATTGATAATAATATAAGTAATAAGTATAATTATTACAGTTCTAGCGATAATAACTGCATTATATGGGTATTGATGCACGTTATATTGATAATAATAAAAGTAATAAGAATGTTTATTATAGTTCTATCGATAATAACTGCATAATATGGGTAATAATGCATGTTATATTGAGAATAATATAAGTAATAAGTATAATTATTACAGTTCTGGCGATAATAACTGCATTATATGGGTAATAATGCACGTTATATTGCTAATGGTATAAGTAATAAGTATAATTATTACAGTTCTAGCGATAATAACTCCATTATATGGGTAATAATGCATGTTATATTGATAATAATATAAGTAATAAGTATAATTATTACAGTTCTAGCGATAATAACTGCATAATATGGGTAATAATGCACGTTATATTGCTAATAATATAAGTAATGAGTATAATTATTACTGTCCTAGCGATAATAACTGCATTATATGGGTAATAATGCATGTTATATTGATAATATCGGGAGTAATAAGTATAATTATTATAGTTCTAGCGATAATAATAGTAAAATATGGCTAATAGTACATGTTATACTGATAATAATAAAAGTAATAAGTATATTTATTATACCCCTGTCGATAATAACTGCATTATATGGGTAATAATGCATGTTATATTGATTATATCGGGAGTAATAAGTATAATTATTACAGTTCTAGCGATAATAACTGCATTATATGGGTAATAATGCATGTTATATTGCTAACAATATAAGTAATAAGTATAATTATTACAGTTCTAGCGATAATAATAGTAAAATATGGCTATTAGTGCCTGTTATATTGATAATAATAAAAGTAATAAGTATATTTATTATACTTCTGTCGATAATAACTGCATTATATGGGTAATAATGCATGTTATATTGATAATAATATAAGTAATAAGTATAATTATTACAGTTCTAGCGATAATAACTCCATTATATGGGTAATAATGCATGTTATATTGGTAATAATATGAGTAATAAGTATAATTATTACAGTTCTAGCGCTAATAACTGCATTATATGGGTAATAATGCACGTTATATTGCTAATAATATAAGTAATAAGTATATTTATTACAGTTCTATCGTTAATAACTGCATAATATTGGTAATAATGCATGTTATATTGATAATAATATAAGTAATAAGTATAATTATTACAGTTCTAGCGATAATAACTGCATTATATGGGTATTGATGCACGTTATATTGATAATAATAAAAGTAATAAGAATGTTTATTATAGTTCTATCGATAATAACTGCATAATATGGGTAATAATGCATGTTATATTGAGAATAATATAAGTAATAAGTATAATTATTACAGTTCTGGCGATAATAACTGCATTATATGGGTAATAATGCACGTTATATTGCTAATGGTATAAGTAATAAGTATAATTATTACAGTTCTAGCGATAATAACTCCATTATATGGGTAATAATGCATGTTATATTGATAATAATATAAGTAATAAGTATAATTATTACAGTTCTAGCGATAATAACTGCATAATATGGGTAATAATGCACGTTATATTGCTAATAATATAAGTAATGAGTATAATTATTACTGTCCTAGCGATAATAACTGCATTATATGGGTAATAATGCATGTTATATTGATAATATCGGGAGTAATAAGTATAATTATTATAGTTCTAGCGATAATAATAGTAAAATATGGCTAATAGTACATGTTATACTGATAATAATAAAAGTAATAAGTATATTTATTATACCCCTGTCGATAATAACTGCATTATATGGGTAATAATGCATGTTATATTGATTATATCGGGAGTAATAAGTATAATTATTACAGTTCTAGCGATAATAACTGCATTATATGGGTAATAATGCATGTTATATTGCTAACAATATAAGTAATAAGTATAATTATTACAGTTCTAGCGATAATAACTGCATTATATGGGCAATAATGCATGTTATATTGATAATAATAAAAGTAATAAGAATATTTATTATAGTTCTATCGATAATAACTGCATAATATGGGTAATAATGCATGTTATATTGATGATAATGAAAGCAATACGTATGTTTATTATAGTTCTAGCGATAATAACTGCATAATATGGGTAATAATGCATGTTGTATTGATAATAATATAAGTAATAAGTATATTTATTACAGTTCTATCGATAATAACTGCATAATATGGGTAATAATGCATGTTATATTGATGATAATAAAAGTAATACGTATATTTATTATAGCTCTAGCGATAATAACTGCATTATATGCGTAATAAGGCATGTTATATTCATAATATCGGGAGTAATAAGTATAATTATTATAGTTCTAGCGATAATAATAGTAAAATATGGCTAATAGTGCATGTTGTAGTGATAATAGTAAAAGTAATAAGTATATTTATTACAGTTCTATCAATAATAACTGCATAATATGGGTAATAATGCATGTTATATTGATGATAATAAAAGTAATACGTATATTTATTATAGTTCTAGCGATAATAACTGCATAATATGGGTAATAATGCATGTTATATTGATGATAATAAAAGTAATACGTATATTTATTATAGCTCTAGCGATAATAACTGCATTATATGCGTAATAAGGCATGTTATATTCATAATATCGGGAGTAATAAGTATAATTATTACAGTTCTAGCGATAATGCTAGTAAAATATATCTAACAGTGCCTGTTATATTGATAATATCGGGAGTAATAAGTATAATTATTATAGTTCTAGCGATAATAATAGTAAAATAAGGCTAACAGTACATGTTATACTGATAATAATAAAAGTAATAAGTATATTTATTATACTTCTGTCGATAATAACTGCATTATATGGGTAATAATGCATGTTATATTGATAATATCGGGAGTAATATGTATAATTATTACAGTTCTAGCGATAATACTAGTAAAATATGGCTAAGAGTGCCTGTTATATTGATAATAATAGGAGTAATAAGTATATTTATTATACTTCTGTCGATAATAACTGCATTATATGGGCATTAATGCATGTTATATTGCTAATAATATAAGTAATAAGTATAATTATTACAGTTCTAGCGATAATACTAGTAAAATATGGCTAAGAGTGCATGTTGTATTGATAATAATAAAAGTTATAAGTATATTTATTACAGTTCTATCGATAATAACTGCATAATATGGGTAATAATGCATGTTATATTGATGATAATAAAAGTAATACGTATATTTATTATAGCTCTAGCGATAATAACTGCATTATATGCGTAATAAGGCATGTTATATTCATAATATCGGGAGTAATAAGTATAATTATTATAGTTCTAGCGATAATAATAGTAAAATATGGCTAATAGTGCATGTTATACTGATAATAATAAAAGTAATAAGTATATTTATTATACTTCTGTCGATAATAACTGCATTATATGGGTAATAATGCATGTTATATTGATAATAATATAAGTAATAAGTATAATTATTACGGTTCTAGCGATAATACTAGTAAAATGTGGCTAAGAGTGCATGTTATATTGATAATAATAAAAGTTATAAGTATATTTATTATACTTCTGTCGATAATAACTGCATTATATGGGTAATAATGCATGTTATAATGATAATAATATAAGTAATAAGTATAATTATTACTGTTCTAGCGATAATAACTGCATTATGCGGGTAATAATGCATGTTATATTGATAATAATAAAAGTAATAAGTATATTTATTATAGTTCTATCGATAATAACTGCATAATATGGGTAATAATGCATGTTATATTGATAATATCGGGAGTAATAAGTATAATTATTACAGTTCTAGCGATAATACTAGTAAAATATATTTAACAGTGCCTGTTATATTGATAATAATAATAGTAATAAGTATAATTATTATACTTCTGTCGATAATACCTGCATTATATGGGTAATAATGCATGTTATATTGATAGTATCGGGAGTAATAAGTATAATTATTATAGTTCTAGCGATAATAATAGTAAAATATGGCTAATAGTACATGTTATACTGATAATAATAAAAGTAATAAGTATACTTATTATACTTCTGTCGATAATAACTGCATTATATGGGTAATAATGCATGTTATATTGATAATATCGGGAGTAATAAGTATAATTATTACAGTTCTAGCGATAATACTAGTAAAATATGGGTAAGAGTGCATGTTATATTGATAATAATAAAAGTAATGAGTATATTTATTATAGTTCTATCGATAATAACTGCATAATATGGGTAATAATGCATGTTATATTGATGATATTAAAGTAATACGTATATTTATTATAGTTCTAGCGATAATAACTGCATAATATGGGTAATTATGCATGTTATATTGATAATAATATACGTAATAAGTATAATTATTACAGTTCTGGCGATAATAACTGCATTATATGGGTAATAATGCACGTTATATTGCTAATAATACAAGTAATAAATATAATTATTACAGTTCTGGCGATAATAACTGCATTATATGCGTAATAATGCACGTTATATTGCTAATAATACAAGTAATGAGTATAATTATTACAGTTCTAGCGATAATAACTGCATTATACGGGTAATAATGCATGTTATATTGATAATAATAAAAGTAATAAGTATATTTATTATAGTTCTATCGATAATAACTGCATAATATGGGTAATAATGCATGTTATATTGATAATATCGGGAGTAATAAGTATAATTATTACAGTTCTAGCGATAATACTAGTAAAATATATTTAACAGTGCCTGTTGTATTGATAATAATAATAGTAATAAGTATAATTATTATACTTCTGTCGATAATACCTGCATTATATGGGTAATAATGCATGTTATATTGATAGTATCGGGAGTAATAAGTATAATTATTATAGTTCTAGCGATAATAATAGTAAAATATGGCTAATAGTACATGTTATACTGATAATAATAAAAGTAATAAGTATATTTATTATACTTCTGTCGATAATAACTGCATTATATGGGTAATAATGCATGTTATATTGATAATATCGGGAGTAGTAAGTATAATTATTATAGCTCTAGCGATAATAATAGTAAAATATGGCAAATAGTGCATGTTATATTGATAATAGTAAAAGTAATAAGTATATTTATTACAGTTCTATCGATAATAACTGCATAATATGGGTAATAATGCATGTTATATTGATGATAATAAAAGTAATACGTACATTTATTATAGTTCTAGCGATAATAACTGCATAATATGGGTAATAATGCATGTTATATTGAGAATATCGGGAGTAGTAAGTATAATTATTATAGTTTTAGCGATAATAATAGTAAAATATGGCAAATAGTGCATGTTATATTGATGATAATAAAAGTAATAAGTATATTTATTATACTTCTGTCGATAATAACTGCATTATATGGGTAATAATGCATGTTATATTGATGATAATAAAAGTAATACGTATATTTATTATAGCTCTAGCGATAATAACTGCATAATATGAGTAATAATGCATGTTATATTGATAATATTGGGCGCAATAAGTATAATTATTACAGTTCTAGCGATAATAATAGTAAAATATGGCTATTAGTGCCTGTTATATTGATAATAATAAAAGTAATAAGTATATTTATTATACTTCTGTCGATAATAACTGCATTATATGGGTAATAATGCATGTTATATTGATAATAATATAAGTAATAAGTATAATTATTACAGTTCTAGCGATAATAACTCCATTATATGGGTAATAATGCATGTTATATTGGTAATAATATGAGTAATAAGTATAATTATTACAGTTCTAGCGCTAATAACTGCATTATATGGGTAATAATGCACGTTATATTGCTAATAATATAAGTAATAAGTATATTTATTACAGTTCTATCGTTAATAACTGCATAATATTGGTAATAATGCATGTTATATTGATAATAATATAAGTAATAAGTATAATTATTACAGTTCTAGCGATAATAACTGCATTATATGGGTATTGATGCACGTTATATTGATAATAATAAAAGTAATAAGAATGTTTATTATAGTTCTATCGATAATAACTGCATAATATGGGTAATAATGCATGTTATATTGAGAATAATATAAGTAATAAGTATAATTATTACAGTTCTGGCGATAATAACTGCATTATATGGGTAATAATGCACGTTATATTGCTAATGGTATAAGTAATAAGTATAATTATTACAGTTCTAGCGATAATAACTCCATTATATGGGTAATAATGCATGTTATATTGATAATAATATAAGTAATAAGTATAATTATTACAGTTCTAGCGATAATAACTGCATAATATGGGTAATAATGCACGTTATATTGCTAATAATATAAGTAATGAGTATAATTATTACTGTCCTAGCGATAATAACTGCATTATATGGGTAATAATGCATGTTATATTGATAATATCGGGAGTAATAAGTATAATTATTATAGTTCTAGCGATAATAATAGTAAAATATGGCTAATAGTACATGTTATACTGATAATAATAAAAGTAATAAGTATATTTATTATACCCCTGTCGATAATAACTGCATTATATGGGTAATAATGCATGTTATATTGATTATATCGGGAGTAATAAGTATAATTATTACAGTTCTAGCGATAATAACTGCATTATATGGGTAATAATGCATGTTATATTGCTAACAATATAAGTAATAAGTATAATTATTACAGTTCTAGCGATAATAACTGCATTATATGGGCAATAATGCATGTTATATTGATAATAATAAAAGTAATAAGAATATTTATTATAGTTCTATCGATAATAACTGCATAATATGGGTAATAATGCATGTTATATTGATGATAATGAAAGCAATACGTATGTTTATTATAGTTCTAGCGATAATAACTGCATAATATGGGTAATAATGCATGTTGTATTGATAATAATATAAGTAATAAGTATATTTATTACAGTTCTATCGATAATAACTGCATAATATGGGTAATAATGCATGTTATATTGATGATAATAAAAGTAATACGTATATTTATTATAGCTCTAGCGATAATAACTGCATTATATGCGTAATAAGGCATGTTATATTCATAATATCGGGAGTAATAAGTATAATTATTATAGTTCTAGCGATAATAATAGTAAAATATGGCTAATAGTGCATGTTGTAGTGATAATAGTAAAAGTAATAAGTATATTTATTACAGTTCTATCAATAATAACTGCATAATATGGGTAATAATGCATGTTATATTGATGATAATAAAAGTAATACGTATATTTATTATAGTTCTAGCGATAATAACTGCATAATATGGGTAATAATGCATGTTATATTGATGATAATAAAAGTAATACGTATATTTATTATAGCTCTAGCGATAATAACTGCATTATATGCGTAATAAGGCATGTTATATTCATAATATCGGGAGTAATAAGTATAATTATTACAGTTCTAGCGATAATGCTAGTAAAATATATCTAACAGTGCCTGTTATATTGATAATATCGGGAGTAATAAGTATAATTATTATAGTTCTAGCGATAATAATAGTAAAATAAGGCTAACAGTACATGTTATACTGATAATAATAAAAGTAATAAGTATATTTATTATACTTCTGTCGATAATAACTGCATTATATGGGTAATAATGCATGTTATATTGATAATATCGGGAGTAATATGTATAATTATTACAGTTCTAGCGATAATACTAGTAAAATATGGCTAAGAGTGCCTGTTATATTGATAATAATAGGAGTAATAAGTATATTTATTATACTTCTGTCGATAATAACTGCATTATATGGGCATTAATGCATGTTATATTGCTAATAATATAAGTAATAAGTATAATTATTACAGTTCTAGCGATAATACTAGTAAAATATGGCTAAGAGTGCATGTTGTATTGATAATAATAAAAGTTATAAGTATATTTATTACAGTTCTATCGATAATAACTGCATAATATGGGTAATAATGCATGTTATATTGATGATAATAAAAGTAATACGTATATTTATTATAGCTCTAGCGATAATAACTGCATTATATGCGTAATAAGGCATGTTATATTCATAATATCGGGAGTAATAAGTATAATTATTATAGTTCTAGCGATAATAATAGTAAAATATGGCTAATAGTGCATGTTATACTGATAATAATAAAAGTAATAAGTATATTTATTATACTTCTGTCGATAATAACTGCATTATATGGGTAATAATGCATGTTATATTGATAATAATATAAGTAATAAGTATAATTATTACGGTTCTAGCGATAATACTAGTAAAATGTGGCTAAGAGTGCATGTTATATTGATAATAATAAAAGTTATAAGTATATTTATTATACTTCTGTCGATAATAACTGCATTATATGGGTAATAATGCATGTTATAATGATAATAATATAAGTAATAAGTATAATTATTACTGTTCTAGCGATAATTATAGTAAAATATGGCAAATAGTGCATGTTATATTGATAATAATAAAAATAATAAGTATATTTATTACAGTTCTATCGATAATAACTGCATAATATGGGTAATAATGCATGTTATATTGATGATAATAAAAGTAATACGTATAATTATTACAGTTCTAGCGATAATAACTGCATTATATGGGTAATAATGCATGTTATATTGATAATATCGGGAGTAATAAGTACAATTATTATAGTTCTAGCGATAATAATAGTACAATATGGCTAATAGTGCATGTTATATTGATAATAATAAAAGTAATATGTATATTTATTATACTTCTGTCGATAACAACTGCATTATATGGGTAATAATGCATGTTATATTGATAATAATATAAGTAATAAGTATAATTATTACAGTTCTAGCAATAATAACTCCATTATATGGGTAATAATGCATGTTATATTGATAATAATATGAATAATAAGTATAATTATTACAGTTCTAGCGATAATAACTGCATAATATGGGTAATAATGCACGTTATATTGCTAATAATATAAGTAATAAGTATATTTATTACAGTTCTATCGTTAATAACTGCATAATATTGGTAATAATGCATGTTATATTGATAATATCGGGAGTAATAAGTATAATTATTACAGTTCTAGCGATAATACTAGTAAAATATATTTAACAGTGCCTGTTATATTGATAATAATAATAGTAATAAGTATAATTATTATACTTCTGTCGATAATACCTGCATTATATGGGTAATAATGCATGCTATATTGATAATATCGGGAGTAATAAGTATAATTATTATAGTTCTAGCGATAATAATAGTAAAATATGGCTAATAGTACATGTTATACTGATAATAATAAAAGTAATAAGTATATTTATTATACTTCTGTCGATAATAACTGCATTATATGGGTAATAATGCATGTTATATTGATAATATCGGGAGTAATAAGTATAATTATTACAGTTCTAGCGATAATACTAGTAAAATATGGGTAAGAGTGCATGTTATATTGATAATAATAAAAGTTATAATTATATTTATTACAGTTCTATCGATAACAACTGCATAATATGGGTAATAATGCATGTTATATTGATGATAATAAAAGTAATACGTATATTTATTATAGCTCTAGCGATAATAACTGCATTATATGCGTAATAAGGCATGTTATATTCATAATATCGGGAGTAATACGTATAATTATTATAGTTCTAGCGATAATAATAGTAAAATATGGCTAATAGTGCATGATGTAGTGATAATAGTAAAAGTAATAAGTATACTTATTACAGTTCTATCGATAAAAACTGCATAATATGGGTAATAATGCATGTTACATTGATGATAATAAAAGTAATACGTACATTTATTATAGTTCTAGCGATAATAACTGCATAATATGGGTAATAATGCATGTTATATTGAGAATAATATAAGTAATAAGTATAATTATTACAGTTCTGGCGATAATAACTGCATTATATGGGTAATAATGCACGTTATATTGCTAATAGTATAAGTAATAAGTATAATTATTACAGTTCTAGCGATAATAACTCCATTATATGGGTAATAATGCATGTTATATTGATAATAATATAAGTAATAAGTATAATTATTACAGTTCTAGCGATAATAACTGCATAATATGGGTAATAATGCATGTTATATTGATAATAATATAAGTAATAAGTATATTTATTACAGTTCTATCGTTAATAACTGCATAATATTGGTAATAATGCATGTTATGTTGATGATAATAAAAGTAATACGTATATTTATTATAGCTCTAGCGATAATAACTGCATAATATGGGTAATAATGCATGTTATATTGATAATATTGGGAGTAATAAGTATAATTATTATAGCTCTAGCGATAATAATAGTAAAATATGGCAAATAGTGCATGTTATATTGATAATAATAAAAGTAATAAGTATATTTATTATACTTCTGTCGATAATAACTGCATTATATGGGTAATAATGCATGTTATATTGATAATAATATAAGAAATAAGTATAATTATTACAGTTCTAGCGCTAATAACTGCATTATATGGGTAATATTGCACGTTATATTGCTAATAATATAAGTAATAAGTATAATTATTACAGTTCTAGCGATAATAACTGCATTATATGGGTAATAATGCACGTTATATTGCTAATAATACAAGTACTAAGTATAATTATTACAGTTCTAGCGATAATAACTGCATAATATGGGTAATAATGCACGTTATATTGCTAATAATATAAGTAATAAGTATAATTATTACAGTTCTAGCGATAATAACTGCATTATATGGGTAATAATGCATGTTATATTGATAATATCGGGAGCAATCAGTACAATTATTATAGTTCTAGCGATAATAATAGTACAATATGGCTAATAGTGCATGTTATATTGATAATAATAAAAGTAATAAGTATATTTATTATAGTTCTATCGATAATAACTGCATAATATGGGTAATAATGCATGTTATATTGATAATATCGGGAGTAATAAGTATAATTATTATAGTTCTAGCGATAATAATATTAAAATATGGCTGATAGTGCATGTTATATTGATAATAATAAAAGTAATGAGTATATTTATTATAGTTCTATCGATAATAACTGCATAATATGGGTAATAATGCATGTTATATTGATGATATTAAAGTAATACGTATATTTATTATAGTTCTAGCGATAATAACTGCATAATATGGGTAATTATGCATGTTATATTGATAATAATATACGTAATAAGTATAATTATTACAGTTCTGGCGATAATAACTGCATTATATGGGTAATAATGCACGTTATATTGCTAATAATACAAGTAATAAGTATAATTATTACAGTTCTGGCGATAATAACTGCATTATATGCGTAATAATGCACGTTATATTGCTAATAATACAAGTAATGAGTATAATTATTACAGTTCTAGCGATAATAACTGCATAATATGGGTAATAATGCATGTTATATTGATAATAATATAAGTAATAAGTATATTTATTACAGTTCTATCGTTAATAACTGCATAATATTGGTAATAATGCATGTTATGTTGATGATAATAAAAGTAATACGTATATTTATTATAGCTCTAGCGATAATAACTGCATAATATGGGTAATAATGCATGTTATATTGATAATATTGGGAGTAATAAGTATAATTATTATAGCTCTAGCGATAATAATAGTAAAATATGGCAAATAGTGCATGTTATATTGATAATAGTAAAAGTAATAAGTATATTTATTACAGTTCTATCGATAATAACTGCATAATATGGGTAATAATGCATGTTATATTGATGATAATAAAAGTAATACGTACATTTATTATAGTTCTAGCGATAATAACTGCATAATATGGGTAATAATGCATGTTATATTGAGAATATCGGGAGTAATAAGTATAATTATTATAGTTCTAGCGATAATAATAGTAAAATATGGCAAATAGTGCATGTTATATTGATGATAATAAAAGTAATGAGTATATTTATTATACTTCTGTCGATAATAACTGCATTATATGGGTAATAATGCATGTTATATTGATGATAATAAAAGTAATACGTATATTTATTATAGCTCTAGCGATAATAACTGCATAATATGGGTAATAATGCATGTTATATTGATAATATTGGGCGCAATAAGTATAATTATTACAGTTCTAGCGATAATAATAGTAAAATATGGCTATTAGTGCCTGTTATATTGATAATAATAAAAGTAATAAGTATATTTATTATACTTCTGTCGATAATAACTGCATTATATGGGTAATAATGCATGTTATATTGATAATAATATAAGTAATAAGTATAATTATTACAGTTCTAGCGATAATAACTCCATTATATGGGTAATAATGCATGTTATATTGGTAATAATATGAGTAATAAGTATAATTATGACAGTTCTAGCGCTAATAACTGCATTATATGGGTAATAATGCACGTTATATTGCTAATAATATAAGTAATAAGTATATTTATTACAGTTCTATCGTTAATAACTGCATAATATTGGTAATAATGCATGTTATATTGATAATAATATAAGTAATAAGTATAATTATTACAGTTCTAGCGATAATAACTGCATTATATGGGTATTGATGCACGTTATATTGATAATAATAAAAGTAATAAGAATGTTTATTATAGTTCTATCGATAATAACTGCATAATATGGGTAATAATGCATGTTATATTGAGAATAATATAAGTAATAAGTATAATTATTACAGTTCTGGCGATAATAACTGCATTATATGGGTAATAATGCACGTTATATTGCTAATAGTATAAGTAATAAGTATAATTATTACAGTTCTAGCGATAATAACTCCATTATATGGGTAATAATGCATGTTATATTGATAATAATATAAGTAATAAGTATAATTATTACAGTTCTAGCGATAATAACTGCATAATATGGGTAATAATGCACGTTATATTGCTAATAATATAAGTAATGAGTATAATTATTACTGTCCTAGCGATAATAACTGCATTATATGGGTAATAATGCATGTTATATTGATAATATCGGGAGTAATAAGTATAATTATTATAGTTCTAGCGATAATAATAGTAAAATATGGCTAATAGTACATGTTATACTGATAATAATAAAAGTAATAAGTATATTTATTATACCTCTGTCGATAATAACTGCATTATATGGGTAATAATGCATGTTATATTGATGATAATAAAAGTAATACGTATATTTATTATAGCTCTAGCGATAATAACTGCATAATATGGGTAATAATGCATGTTATATTGATAATATTGGGCGCAATAAGTATAATTATTACAGTTCTAGCGATAATAATAGTAAAATATGGCTATTAGTGCCTGTTATATTGATAATAATAAAAGTAATAAGTATATTTATTATACTTCTGTCGATAATAACTGCATTATATGGGTAATAATGCATGTTATATTGATAATAATATAAGTAATAAGTATAATTATTACAGTTCTAGCGATAATAACTGCATTATATGGGCAATAATGCATGTTATATTGATAATAATAAAAGTAATAAGAATATTTATTATAGTTCTATCGATAATAACTGCATAATATGGGTAATAATGCATGTTATATTGATGATAATGAAAGCAATACGTATGTTTATTATAGTTCTAGCGATAATAACTGCATAATATGGGTAATAATGCATGTTGTATTGATAATAATATAAGTAATAAGTATATTTATTACAGTTCTATCGATAATAACTGCATAATATGGGTAATAATGCATGTTATATTGATGATAATAAAAGTAATACGTATATTTATTATAGCTCTAGCGATAATAACTGCATTATATGCGTAATAAGGCATGTTATATTCATAATATCGGGAGTAATAAGTATAATTATTATAGTTCTAGCGATAATAATAGTAAAATATGGCTAATAGTGCATGTTGTAGTGATAATAGTAAAAGTAATAAGTATATTTATTACAGTTCTATCGATAATAACTGCATAATATGGGTAATAATGCATGTTATATTGATGATAATAAAAGTAATACGTATATTTATTATAGCTCTAGCGATAATAACTGCATTATATGCGTAATAAGGCGTGTTATATTCATAATATCGGGAGTAATAAGTATAATTATTATAGTTCTAGCGATAATAATAGTAAAATATGGCTAATAGTGCATGTTATACTGATAATAATAAAAGTAATAAGTATATTTATTATACTTCTGTCGATAATAACTGCATTATATGGGTAATAATGCATGTTATATTGATAATAATATAAGTAATAAGTATAATTATTACGGTTCTAGCGATAATACTAGTAAAATGTGGCTAAGAGTGCATGTTATATTGATAATAATAAAGGTTATAAGTATATTTATTATACTTCTGTCGATAATAACTGCATTATATGGGTAATAATGCATGTTATAATGATAATAATATAAGTAATAAGTATAATTATTACTGTTCTAGCGATAATTATAGTAAAATATGGCAAATAGTGCATGTTATATTGATAATAATAAAAATAATAAGTATATTTATTACAGTTCTATCGATAATAACTGCATAATATGGGTAATAATGCATGTTATATTGATGATAATAAAAGTAATACGTATAATTATTACAGTTCTAGCGATAATAACTGCATTATATGGGTAATAATGCATGTTATATTGATAATATCGGGAGTAATAAGTACAATTATTATAGTTCTAGCGATAATAATAGTACAATATGGCTAATAGTGCATGTTATATTGATAATAATAAAAGTAATACGTATATTTATTATAGCTCTAGCGATAATAACTGCATCATATGCGTAATAAGGCATGTTATATTGATAATATCGGGAGTAATAAGTATAATTATTATAGTTCTAGCGATAATAATAGTAAAATATGGCTAATAGTGCATGATGTAGTGATAATAGTAAAAGTAATAAGTATATTTATTACAGTTCTATCGATAAAAACTGCATAATATGGGTAATAATGCATGTTACATTGATGATAATAAAAGTAATACGTACATTTATTATAGTTCTAGCGATAATAACTGCATAATATGGGTAATAATGCATGTTATATTGAGAATAATATAAGTAATAAGTATAATTATTACAGTTCTGGCGATAATAACTGCATTATATGGGTAATAATGCACGTTATATTGCTAATAGTATAAGTAATAAGTATAATTATTACAGTTCTAGCGATAATAACTGCATCATATGGGTAATAATGCATGTTATATTGATAATAATATAAGTAATAAGTATAATTATTACAGTTCTAGCGATAATAACTGCATAATATGGGTAATAATGCATGTTATATTGATAATAATATAAGTAATAAGTATATTTATTACAGTTCTATCGTTAATAACTGCATAATATTGGTAATAATGCATGTTATGTTGATGATAATAAAAGTAATACGTATATTTATTATAGCTCTAGCGATAATAACTGCATAATATGGGTAATAATGCATGTTATATTGATGATAATAAAAGTAATACGTATATTTATTATAGTTCTAGCGATAATAACTGCATAATATGGGTAATAATGCATGTTATATTGATAATAATATAAGTAATAAGTATATTTATTACAGTTCTATCGTTAATAACTGCATAATATTGGTAATAATGCATGTTATGTTGATGATAATAAAAGTAATACGTATATTTATTATAGCTCTAGCGATAATAACTGCATAATATGGGTAATAATGCATGTTATATTGATAATATTGGGAGTAATAAGTATAATTATTATAGCTCTAGCGATAATAATAGTAAAATATGGCAAATAGTGCATGTTATATTGATAATAGTAAAAGTAATAAGTATATTTATTACAGTTCTATCGATAATAACTGCATAATATGGGTAATAATGCATGTTATATTGATGATAATAAAAGTAATACGTACATTTATTATAGTTCTAGCGATAATAACTGCATAATATGGGTAATAATGCATGTTATATTGAGAATATCGGGAGTAATAAGTATAATTATTATAGTTCTAGCGATAATAATAGTAAAATATGGCAAATAGTGCATGTTATATTGATGATAATAAAAGTAATAAGTATATTTATTATACTTCTGTCGATAATAACTGCATTATATGGGTAATAATGCATGTTATATTGATGATAATAAAAGTAATACGTATATTTATTATAGCTCTAGCGATAATAACTGCATAATATGGGTAATAATGCATGTTATATTGATAATATTGGGCGCAATAAGTATAATTATTACAGTTCTAGCGATAATAATAGTAAAATATGGCTATTAGTGCCTGTTATATTGATAATAATAAAAGTAATAAGTATATTTATTATACTTCTGTCGATAATAACTGCATTATATGGGTAATAATGCATGTTATATTGATAATAATATAAGTAATAAGTATAATTATTACAGTTCTAGCGATAATAACTCCATTATATGGGTAATAATGCATGTTATATTGGTAATAATATGAGTAATAAGTATAATTATTACAGTTCTAGCGCTAATAACTGCATTATATGGGTAATAATGCACGTTATATTGCTAATAATATAAGTAATAAGTATATTTATTACAGTTCTATCGTTAATAACTGCATAATATTGGTAATAATGCATGTTATATTGATAATAATATAAGTAATAAGTATAATTATTACAGTTCTAGCTATAATAACTGCATTATATGGGTATTGATGCACGTTATATTGATAATAATAAAAGTAATAAGAATGTTTATTATAGTTCTATCGATAATAACTGCATAATATGGGTAATAATGCATGTTATATTGAGAATAATATAAGTAATAAGTATAATTATTACAGTTCTGGCGATAATAACTGCATTATATGGGTAATAATGCACGTTATATTGCTAATAGTATAAGTAATAAGTATAATTATTACAGTTCTAGCGATAATAACTCCATTATATGGGTAATAATGCATGTTATATTGATAATAATATAAGTAATAAGTATAATTATTACAGTTCTAGCGATAATAACTGCATAATATGGGTAATAATGCATGTTGTATTGATAATAATATAAGTAATAAGTATATTTATTACAGTTCTATCGATAATAACTGCATAATATGGGTAATAATGCATGTTATATTGATGATAATAAAAGTAATACGTATATTTATTATAGCTCTAGCGATAATAACTGCATTATATGCGTAATAAGGCATGTTATATTCATAATATCGGGAGTAATAAGTATAATTATTATAGTTCTAGCGATAATAATAGTAAAATATGGCTAATAGTGCATGTTGTAGTGATAATAGTAAAAGTAATAAGTATATTTATTACAGTTCTATCAATAATAACTGCATAATATGGGTAATAATGCATGTTATATTGATGATAATAAAAGTAATACGTATATTTATTATAGTTCTAGCGATAATAACTGCATAATATGGGTAATAATGCATGTTATATTGATGATAATAAAAGTAATACGTATATTTATTATAGCTCTAGCGATAATAACTGCATTATATGCGTAATAAGGCATGTTATATTCATAATATCGGGAGTAATAAGTATAATTATTACAGTTCTAGCGATAGTGCTAGTAAAATATATCTAACAGTGCCTGTTATATTGATAATATCGGGAGTAATAAGTATAATTATTATAGTTCTAGCGATAATAATAGTAAAATAAGGCTAACAGTACATGTTATACTGATAATAATAAAAGTAATAAGTATATTTATTATACTTCTGTCGATAATAACTGCATTATATGGGTAATAATGCATGTTATATTGATAATATCGGGAGTAATATGTATAATTATTACAGTTCTAGCGATAATACTAGTAAAATATGGCTAAGAGTGCCTGTTATATTGATAATAATAGGAGTAATAAGTATATTTATAATACTTCTGTCGATAATAACTGCATTATATGGGTAATAATGCATGTTATATTGCTAATAATATAAGTAATAAGTATAATTATTACAGTTCTAGCGATAATACTAGTAAAATATGGCTAAGAGTGCATGTTGTATTGATAATAATAAAAGTTATAAGTATATTTATTACAGTTCTATCGATAATAACTGCATAATATGGGTAATAATGCATGTTATATTGATGATAATAAAAGTAATACGTATATTTATTATAGCTCTAGCGATAATAACTGCATTATATGCGTAATAAGGCATGTTATATTCATAATATCGGGAGTAATAAGTATAATTATTATAGTTCTAGCGATAATAATAGTAAAATATGGCTAATAGTGCATGTTATACTGATAATAATAAAAGTAATAAGTATATTTATTATACTTCTGTCGATAATAACTGCATTATATGGGTAATAATGCATGTTATATTGATAATAATATAAGTAATAAGTATAATTATTACGGTTCTAGCGATAATACTAGTAAAATGTGGCTAAGAGTGCATGTTATATTGATAATAATAAAGGTTATAAGTATATTTATTATACTTCTGTCGATAATAACTGCATTATATGGGTAATAATGCATGTTATAATGATAATAATATAAGTAATAAGTATAATTATTACTGTTCTAGCGATAATTATAGTAAAATATGGCAAATAGTGCATGTTATATTGATAATAATAAAAATAATATGTATATTTATTACAGTTCTATCGATAATAACTGCATAATATGGGTAATAATGCATGTTATATTGATGATAATAAAAGTAATACGTATAATTATTACAGTTCTAGCGATAATAACTGCATTATATGGGTAATAATGCATGTTATATTGATAATATCGGGAGTAATAAGTACAATTATTATAGTTCTAGCGATAATAATAGTACAATATGGCTAATAGTGCATGTTATATTGATAATAATAAAAGTAATATGTATATTTATTATACTTCTGTCGATAACAACTGCATTATATGGGTAATAATGCATGTTATATTGATAATAATATAAGTAATAAGTATAATTATTACAGTTCTAGCAATAATAACTCCATTATATGGGTAATAATGCATGTTATATTGATAATAATATGAATAATAAGTATAATTATTACAGTTCTAGCGATAATAACTGCATAATATGGGTAATAATGCACGTTATATTGCTAATAATATAAGTAATAAGTATATTTATTACAGTTCTATCGTTAATAACTGCATAATATTGGTAATAATGCATGTTATATTGATAATATCGGGAGTAATAAGTATAATTATTACAGTTCTAGCGATAATACTAGTAAAATATATTTAACAGTGCCTGTTATATTGATAATAATAATAGTAATAAGTATAATTATTATACTTCTGTCGATAATACCTGCATTATATGGGTAATAATGCATGCTATATTGATAATATCGGGAGTAATAAGTATAATTATTATAGTTCTAGCGATAATAATAGTAAAATATGGCTAATAGTACATGTTATACTGATAATAATAAAAGTAATAAGTATATTTATTATACTTCTGTCGATAATAACTGCATTATATGGGTAATAATGCATGTTATATTGATAATATCGGGAGTAATAAGTATAATTATTATAGTTCTAGCGATAATAATAGTAAAATATGGCTAATAGTGCATGATGTAGTGATAATAGTAAAAGTAATAAGTATATTTATTACAGTTCTATCGATAAAAACTGCATAATATGGGTAATAATGCACGTTATATTGATGATAATAAAAGTAATACGTATATTTATTATAGCTCTAGCGATAATAACTGCATTATATGCGTAATAAGGCATGTTATATTGATAATATCGGGAGTAATAAGTATAATTATTATAGTTCTAGCGATAATAATAGTAAACTATGGCTAATAGTGCATGATGTAGTGATAATAGTAAAAGTAATAAGTATATTTATTACAGTTCTATCGATAAAAACTGCATAATATGGGTAATAATGCATGTTACATTGATGATAATAAAAGTAATACGTACATTTATTATAGTTCTAGCGATAATAACTGCATAATATGGGTAATAATGCATGTTATATTGAGAATAGTATAAGTAATAAGTATAATTATTACAGTTCTGGCGATAATAACTGCATTATATGGGTAATAATGCACGTTATATTGCTAATAGTATAAGTAATAAGTATAATTATTACAGTTCTAGCGATAATAACTGCATCATATGGGTAATAATGCATGTTATATTGATAATATCGGGAGTAATAAGTATAATTATTACAGTTCTAGCGATAATACTAGTAAAATATATTTAACAGTGCCTGTTATATTGATAATAATAATAGTAATAAGTATAATTATTATACTTCTGTCGATAATACCTGCATTATATGGGTAATAATGCATGCTATATTGATAATATCGGGAGTAATAAGTATAATTATTATAGTTCTAGCGATAATAATAGTAAAATATGGCTAATAGTACATGTTATACTGATAATAATAAAAGTAATAAGTATATTTATTATACTTCTGTCGATAATAACTGCATTATATGGGTAATAATGCATGTTATATTGATAATATCGGGAGTAATAAGTATAATTATTACAGTTCTAGCGATAATACTAGTAAAATATGGGTAAGAGTGCATGTTATATTGATAATAATAAAAGTTATAATTATATTTATTACAGTTCTATCGATAATAACTGCATAATATGGGTAATAATGCATGTTATATTGATGATAATAAAAGTAATACGTATATTTATTATAGCTCTAGCGATAATAACTGCATTATATGCGTAATAAGGCATGTTATATTGATAATATCGGGAGTAATAAGCATAATTATTATAGTTCTAGCGATAATAATAGTAAAATATGGCTAATAGTGCATGATGTAGTGATAATAGTAAAAGTAATAAGTATATTTATTACAGTTCTATCGATAAAAACTGCATAATATGGGTAATAATGCATGTTACATTGATGATAATAAAAGTAATACGTACATTTATTATAGTTCTAGCGATAATAACTGCATAATATGGGTAATAATGCATGTTATATTGAGAATAATATAAGTAATAAGTATAATTATTACAGTTCTGGCGATAATAACTGCATTATATGGGTAATAATGCACGTTATATTGCTAATAGTATAAGTAATAAGTATAATTATTACAGTTCTAGCGATAATAACTCCATTATATGGGTAATAATGCATGTTATATTGATAATAATATAAGTAATAAGTATAATTATTACAGTTCTAGCGATAATAACTGCATAATATGGGTAATAATGCATGTTATATTGATAATAATATAAGTAATAAGTATATTTATTACAGTTCTATCGTTAATAACTGCATAATATTGGTAATAATGCATGTTATGTTGATGATAATAAAAGTAATACGTATATTTATTATAGCTCTAGCGATAATAACTGCATAATATGGGTAATAATGCATGTTATATTGATGATAATAAAAGTAATACGTATATTTATTATAGTTCTAGCGATAATAACTGCATAATATGGGTAATAATGCATGTTATATTGATAATAATATAAGTAATAAGTATATTTATTACAGTTCTATCGTTAATAACTGCATAATATTGGTAATAATGCATGTTATGTTGATGATAATAAAAGTAATACGTATATTTATTATAGCTCTAGCGATAATAACTGCATAATATGGGTAATAATGCATGTTATATTGATAATAATAAAAGTAATAAGTACATTTATTATAGTTCTATCGATAATAACTGCATAATATGGGTAATAATGCATGTTATATTGATAATATCGGGAGTAATAAGTATAATTATTACAGTTCTAGCGATAATACTAGTAAAATATATTTAACAGTGCCTGTTATATTGATAATAATAATAGTAATAAGTATAATTATTATACTTCTGTCGATAATACCTGCATTATATGGGTAATAATGCATGCTATATTGATAATATCGGGAGTAATAAGTATAATTATTATAGTTCTAGCGATAATAATAGTAAAATATGGCTAATAGTACATGTTATACTGATAATAATAAAAGTAATAAGTATATTTATTATACTTCTGTCGATAATAACTGCATTATATGGGTAATAATGCATGTTATATTGATAATATCGGGAGTAATAAGTATAATTATTACAGTTCTAGCGATAATACTAGTAAAATATGGGTAAGAGTGCATGTTATATTAATAATAATAAAAGTTATAATTATATTTATTACAGTTCTATCGATAAAAACTGCATAATATGGGTAATAATGCATGTTACATTGATGATAATAAAAGTAATACGTACATTTATTATAGTTCTAGCGATAATAACTGCATAATATGGGTAATAATGCATGTTATATTGAGAATAATATAAGTAATAAGTATAATTATTACAGTTCTGGCGATAATAACTGCATTATATGGGTAATAATGCACGTTATATTGCTAATAGTATAAGTAATAAGTATAATTATTACAGTTCTAGCGATAATAACTCCATTATATGGGTAATAATGCATGTTATATTGATAATAATATAAGTAATAAGTATAATTATTACAGTTCTAGCGATAATAACTGCATAATATGGGTAATAATGCATGTTATATTGATAATAATATAAGTAATAAGTATATTTATTACAGTTCTATCGTTAATAACTGCATAATATTGGTAATAATGCATGTTATGTTGATGATAATAAAAGTAATACGTATATTTATTATAGCTCTAGCGATAATAACTGCATAATATGGGTAATAATGCATGTTATATTGATGATAATAAAAGTAATACGTATATTTATTATAGTTCTAGCGATAATAACTGCATAATATGGGTAGTAATGCATGTTATAATGAGAATATCGGGAGTAATAAGTATAATTATTATAGTTCTAGCGATAATAATAGTAAAATATGGCTAATAGTACATGTTATACTGATAATAATAAAAGTAATAAGTATATTTATTATACTTCTGTCGATAATAACTGCATTATATGGGTAATAATGCATGTTATATTTATAATATCGGGAGTAATAAGTATAATTATTACAGTTCTAGCGATAATACTAGTAAAATATGGCTAAGAGTGCCTGTTATATTGATAATAATAGAAGTAATAAGTATATTTATTATACTTCTGTCGATTATAACTGCATTATATGGGTAATAATGCATGTTATATTGCTAATAATATAAGTAATAAGTATAATTATTACAGTTCTAGCGATAATGCTGGTAAAATATGGCTAAGAGTGCATGTTGTTTTGATAATAATAAAAGTTATAAGTATATTTATTACAGTTCTATCGATAATAACTGCATAATATGGGTAATAATGCATGTTATATTGATAATATCGGGAGTAATAAGTATAATTATTATAGTTCTAGCGATAATAATAGTAAAATATGGCTAACAGTACATGTTATACTGATAATAATAAAAGTAATAAGTATATTTATTATACTTCTGTCGATAATAACTGCATTATATGGGTAATAATGCATGTTATATTGATAATATCGGGAGTAATAAGTATAATTATTACAGTTCTAGCGATAATACTAGTAAAATATGGCTAAGAGTGCCTGTTATATTGATAATAATAGGAGTAATAAGTATATTTATTATACTTCTGTCGATAATAACTGCATTATATGGGTAATAATGCATGTTATATTGCTAATAATATAAGTAATAAGTATAATTATTACAGTTCTAGCGATAATACTAGTAAAATATGGCTAATAGTGCATGATGTAGTGATAATAGTAAAAGTAATAAGTATATTTATTACAGTTCTATCGATAAAAACTGCATAATATGGGTAATAGTGCATGTTATATTGATAATAATAAAAGTAATATGTATATTTATTATACTTCTGTCGATAACAACTGCATTATATGGGTAATAATGCATGTTATATTGATAATAATATGAATAATAAGTATAATTATTACAGTTCTAGCGATAATAACTGCATAATATGGGTAATAATGCACGTTATATTGCTAATAATATAAGTAATAAGTATATTTATTACAGTTCTATCGTTAATAACTGCATAATATTGGTAATAATGCATGTTATATTGATAATATCGGGAGTAATAAGTATAATTATTATAGTTCTAGCGATAATAATAGTAAAATATGGCTAATAGTGCATGATGTAGTGATAATTGTAAAAGTAATAAGTATATTTATTACAGTTCTATCGATAAAAACTGCATAATATGGGTAATAATGCATGTTACATTGATGATAATAAAAGTAATACGTACATTTATTATAGTTCTAGCGATAATAACTGCATAATATGGGTAATAATGCATGTTATATTGAGAATAATATAAGTAATAAGTATAATTATTACAGTTCTGGCGATAATAACTGCATTATATGGGTAATAATGCACGTTATATTGCTAATAGTATAAGTAATAAGTATAATTATTACAGTTCTAGCGATAATAACTCCATTATATGGGTAATAATGCATGTTATATTGATAATAATATAAGTAATAAGTATAATTATTACAGTTCTAGCGATAATAACTGCATAATATGGGTAATAATGCATGTTATATTGATAATAATATAAGTAATAAGTATATTTATTACAGTTCTATCGTTAATAACTGCATAATATTGGTAATAATGCATGTTATGTTGATGATAATAAAAGTAATACGTATATTTATTATAGCTCTAGCGATAATAACTGCATAATATGGGTAATAATGCATGTTATATTGATGATAATAAAAGTAATACGTATATTTATTATAGTTCTAGCGATAATAACTGCATAATATGGGTAGTAATGCATGTTATAATGAGAATATCGGGAGTAATAAGTATAATTATTATAGTTCTAGCGATAATAATAGTAAAATATGGCTAATAGTACATGTTATACTGATAATAATAAAAGTAATAAGTATATTTATTATACTTCTGTCGATAATAACTGCATTATATGGGTAATAATGCATGTTATATTTATAATATCGGGAGTAATAAGTATAATTATTACAGTTCTAGCGATAATACTAGTAAAATATGGCTAAGAGTGCCTGTTATATTGATAATAATAGAAGTAATAAGTATATTTATTATACTTCTGTCGATAATAACTGCATTATATGGGTAATAATGCATGTTATATTGCTAATAATATAAGTAATAAGTATAATTATTACAGTTCTAGCGATAATGCTAGTAAAATATGGCTAAGAGTGCATGTTGTTTTGATAATAATAAAAGTTATAAGTATATTTATTACAGTTCTATCGATAATAACTGCATAATATGGGTAATAATGCATGTTATATTGATAATATCGGGAGTAATAAGTATAATTATTACAGTTCTAGCGATAATACTAGTAAAATATGGCTAAGAGTGCCTGTTATATTGATAATAATAGGAGTAATAAGTATATTTATTATACTTCTGTCGATAATAACTGCATTATATGGGTAATAATGCATGTTATATTGCTAATAATATAAGTAATAAGTATAATTATTACAGTTCTAGCGATAATACTAGTAAAATATGGCTAATAGTGCATGATGTAGTGATAATAGTAAAAGTAATAAGTATATTTATTACAGTTCTATCGATAAAAACTGCATAATATGGGTAATAGTGCATGTTATATTGATAATAATAAAAGTAATATGTATATTTATTATACTTCTGTCGATAACAACTGCATTATATGGGTAATAATGCATGTTATATTGAGAATAATATAAGTAATAAGTATAATTATTACAGTTCTGGCGATAATAACTGCATTATATGGGTAATAATGCACGTTATATTGCTAATAGTATAAGTAATAAGTATAATTATTACAGTTCTAGCGATAATAACTCCATTATATGGGTAATAATGCATGTTATATTGATAATAATATAAGTAATAAGTATAATTATTACAGTTCTAGCGATAATAACTGCATAATATGGGTAATAATGCATGTTATATTGATAATAATATAAGTAATAAGTATATTTATTACAGTTCTATCGTTAATAACTGCATAATATTGGTAATAATGCATGTTATGTTGATGATAATAAAAGTAATACGTATATTTATTATAGCTCTAGCGATAATAACTGCATAATATGGGTAATAATGCATGTTATATTGATGATAATAAAAGTAATACGTATATTTATTATAGTTCTAGCGATAATAACTGCATAATATGGGTAGTAATGCATGTTATAATGAGAATATCGGGAGTAATAAGTATAATTATTATAGTTCTAGCGATAATAATAGTAAAATATGGCTAATAGTACATGTTATACTGATAATAATAGAAGTAATAAGTATATTTATTATACTTCTGTCGATAATAACTGCATTATATGGGTAATAATGCATGTTATATTGCTAATAATATAAGTAATAAGTATAATTATTACAGTTCTAGCGATAATGCTAGTAAAATATGGCTAAGAGTGCATGTTGTTTTGATAATAATAAAAGTTATAAGTATATTTATTACAGTTCTATCGATAATAACTGCATAATATGGGTAATAATGCATGTTATATTGATAATATCGGGAGTAATAAGTATAATTATTATAGTTCTAGCGATAATAATAGTAAAATATGGCTAACAGTACATGTTATACTGATAATAATAAAAGTAATAAGTATATTTATTATACTTCTGTCGATAATAACTGCATTATATGGGTAATAATGCATGTTATATTGATAATATCGGGAGTAATAAGTATAATTATTACAGTTCTAGCGATAATACTAGTAAAATATGGCTAAGAGTGCCTGTTATATTGATAATAATAGGAGTAATAAGTATATTTATTATACTTCTGTCGATAATAACTGCATTATATGGGTAATAATGCATGTTATATTGCTAATAATATAAGTAATAAGTATAATTATTACAGTTCTAGCGATAATACTAGTAAAATATGGCTAATAGTGCATGATGTAGTGATAATAGTAAAAGTAATAAGTATATTTATTACAGTTCTATCGATAAAAACTGCATAATATGGGTAATAGTGCATGTTATATTGATAATAATAAAAGTAATATGTATATTTATTATACTTCTGTCGATAACAACTGCATTATATGGGTAATAATGCATGTTATATTGATAATAATATGAATAATAAGTATAATTATTACAGTTCTAGCGATAATAACTGCATAATATGGGTAATAATGCACGTTATATTGCTAATAATATAAGTAATAAGTATATTTATTACAGTTCTATCGTTAATAACTGCATAATATTGGTAATAATGCATGTTATATTGATAATATCGGGAGTAATAAGTATAATTATTATAGTTCTAGCGATAATAATAGTAAAATATGGCTAATAGTGCATGATGTAGTGATAATTGTAAAAGTAATAAGTATATTTATTACAGTTCTATCGATAAAAACTGCATAATATGGGTAATAATGCATGTTACATTGATGATAATAAAAGTAATACGTACATTTATTATAGTTCTAGCGATAATAACTGCATAATATGGGTAATAATGCATGTTATATTGAGAATAATATAAGTAATAAGTATAATTATTACAGTTCTGGCGATAATAACTGCATTATATGGGTAATAATGCACGTTATATTGCTAATAGTATAAGTAATAAGTATAATTATTACAGTTCTAGCGATAATAACTCCATTATATGGGTAATAATGCATGTTATATTGATAATAATATAAGTAATAAGTATAATTATTACAGTTCTAGCGATAATAACTGCATAATATGGATAATAATGCATGTTATATTGATAATAATATAAGTAATAAGTATATTTATTACAGTTCTATCGTTAATAACTGCATAATATTGGTAATAATGCATGTTATGTTGATGATAATAAAAGTAATACGTATATTTATTATAGCTCTAGCGATAATAACTGCATAATATGGGTAATAATGCATGTTATATTGATGATAATAAAAGTAATACGTATATTTATTATAGTTCTAGCGATAATAACTGCATAATATGGGTAGTAATGCATGTTATAATGAGAATATCGGGAGTAATAAGTATAATTATTATAGTTCTAGCGATAATAATAGTAAAATATGGCTAATAGTACATGTTATACTGATAATAATAAAAGTAATAAGTATATTTATTATACTTCTGTCGATAATAACTGCATTATATGGGTAATAATGCATGTTATATTTATAATATCGGGAGTAATAAGTATAATTATTACAGTTCTAGCGATAATACTAGTAAAATATGGCTAAGAGTGCCTGTTATATTGATAATAATAGAAGTAATAAGTATATTTATTATACTTCTGTCGATAATAACTGCATTATATGGGTAATAATGCATGTTATATTGCTAATAATATAAGTAATAAGTATAATTATTACAGTTCTAGCGATAATGCTAGTAAAATATGGCTAAGAGTGCATGTTGTTTTGATAATAATAAAAGTTATAAGTATATTTATTACAGTTCTATCGATAATAACTGCATAATATGGGTAATAATGCATGTTACATTGATGATAATAAAAGTAATACGTACATTTATTATAGTTCTAGCGATAATAACTGCATAATATGGGTAATAATGCATGTTATATTGAGAATAATATAAGTAATAAGTATAATTATTACAGTTCTGGCGATAATAACTGCATTATATGGGTAATAATGCACGTTATATTGCTAATAGTATAAGTAATAAGTATAATTATTACAGTTCTAGCGATAATAACTGCATCATATGGGTAATAATGCATGTTATATTGATAATATCGGGAGTAATAAGTATAATTATTACAGTTCTAGCGATAATACTAGTAAAATATATTTAACAGTGCCTGTTATATTGATAATAATAATAGTAATAAGTATAATTATTATACTTCTGTCGATAATACCTGCATTATATGGGTAATAATGCATGCTATATTGATAATATTGGGAGTAATAAGTATAATTATTATAGTTCTAGCGATAATAATAGTAAAATATGGCTAATAGTACATGTTATACTGATAATAATAAAAGTAATAAGTATATTTATTATACTTCTGTCGATAATAACTGCATTATATGGGTAATAATGCATGTTATATTGATAATATCGGGAGTAATAAGTATAATTATTACAGTTCTAGCGATAATAATAGTAAAATATGGGTAAGAGTGCATGTTATATTGATAATAATAAAAGTTATAATTATATTTATTACAGTTCTATCGATAATAACTGCATAATATGGGTAATAATGCATGTTACATTGATGATAATAAAAGTAATACGTATATTTATTATAGCTCTAGCGATAATAACTGCATTATATGCGTAATAAGGCATGTTATATTGATAATATCGGGAGTAATAAGTATAATTATTATAGTTCTAGCGATAATAATAGTAAAATATGGCTAATAGTGCATGATGTAGTGATAATAGTAAAAGTAATAAGTATATTTATTACAGTTCTATCGATAAAAACTGCATAATATGGGTAATAATGCATGTTACATTGATGATAATAAAAGTAATACGTACATTTATTATAGTTCTAGCGATAATAACTGCATAATATGGGTAATAATGCATGTTATATTGAGAATAATATAAGTAATAAGTATAATTATTACAGTTCTGGCGATAATAACTGCATTATATGGGTAATAATGCACGTTATATTGCTAATAGTATAAGTAATAAGTATAATTATTACAGTTCTAGCGATAATAACTCCATTATATGGGTAATAATGCATGTTATATTGATAATAATATAAGTAATAAGTATAATTATTACAGTTCTAGCGATAATAACTGCATAATATGGGTAATAATGCATGTTATATTGATAATAATATAAGTAATAAGTATATTTATTACAGTTCTATCGTTAATAACTGCATAATATTGGTAATAATGCATGTTATGTTGATGATAATAAAAGTAATACGTATATTTATTATAGCTCTAGCGATAATAACTGCATAATATGGGTAATAATGCATGTTATATTGATGATAATAAAAGTAATACGTATATTTATTATAGTTCTAGCGATAATAACTGCATAATATGGGTAATAATGCATGTTATATTGATAATAATATAAGTAATAAGTATATTTATTACAGTTCTATCGTTAATAACTGCATAATATTGGTAATAATGCATGTTATGTTGATGATAATAAAAGTAATACGTATATTTATTATAGCTCTAGCGATAATAACTGCATAATATGGGTAATAATGCATGTTATATTGATAATAATAAAAGTAATAAGTACATTTATTATAGTTCTATCGATAATAACTGCATAATATGGGTAATAATGCATGTTATATTGATAATATCGGGAGTAATAAGTATAATTATTACAGTTCTAGCGATAATACTAGTAAAATATATTTAACAGTGCCTGTTATATTGATAATAATAATAGTAATAAGTATAATTATTATACTTCTGTCGATAATACCTGCATTATATGGGTAATAATGCATGCTATATTGATAATATCGGGAGTAATAAGTATAATTATTATAGTTCTAGCGATAATAATAGTAAAATATGGCTAATAGTACATGTTATACTGATAATAATAAAAGTAATAAGTATATTTATTATACTTCTGTCGATAATAACTGCATTATATGGGTAATAATGCATGTTATATTGATAATATCGGGAGTAATAAGTATAATTATTACAGTTCTAGCGATAATACTAGTAAAATATGGGTAAGAGTGCATGTTATATTGATAATAATAAAAGTTATAATTATATTTATTACAGTTCTATCGATAATAACTGCATAATATGGGTAATAATGCATGTTATATTGATGATAATAAAAGTAATACGTATATTTATTATAGCTCTAGCGATAATAACTGCATTATATGCGTAATAAGGCATGTTATATTGATAATATCGGGAGTAATAAGTATAATTATTATAGTTCTAGCGATAATAATAGTAAAATATGGCTAATAGTGCATGATGTAGTGATAATAGTAAAAGTAATAAGTATATTTATTACAGTTCTATCGATAAAAACTGCATAATATGGGTAATAATGCATGTTACATTGATGATAATAAAAGTAATACGTACATTTATTATAGTTCTAGCGATAATAACTGCATAATATGGGTAATAATGCATGTTATATTGAGAATAATATAAGTAATAAGTATAATTATTACAGTTCTGGCGATAATAACTGCATTATATGGGTAATAATGCACGTTATATTGCTAATAGTATAAGTAATAAGTATAATTATTACAGTTCTAGCGATAATAACTCCATTATATGGGTAATAATGCATGTTATATTGATAATAATATAAGTAATAAGTATAATTATTACAGTTCAAGCGATAATAACTGCATAATATGGGTAATAATGCATGTTATATTGATAATAATATAAGTAATAAGTATATTTATTACAGTTCTATCGTTAATAACTGCATAATATTGGTAATAATGCATGTTATGTTGATGATAATAAAAGTAATACGTATATTTATTATAGCTCTAGCGATAATAACTGCATAATATGGGTAATAATGCATGTTATATTGATGATAATAAAAGTAATACGTATATTTATTATAGTTCTAGCGATAATAACTGCATAATATGGGTAGTAATGCATGTTATAATGAGAATATCGGGAGTAATAAGTATAATTATTATAGTTCTAGCGATAATAATAGTAAAATATGGCTAATAGTACATGTTATACTGATAATAATAAAAGTAATAAGTATATTTATTATACTTCTGTCGATAATAACTGCATTATATGGGTAATAATGCATGTTATATTTATAATATCGGGAGTAATAAGTATAATTATTACAGTTCTAGCGATAATACTAGTAAAATATGGCTAAGAGTGCCTGTTATATTGATAATAATAGAAGTAATAAGTATATTTATTATACTTCTGTCGATAATAACTGCATTATATGGGTAATAATGCATGTTATATTGCTAATAATATAAGTAATAAGTATAATTATTACAGTTCTAGCGATAATGCTAGTAAAATATGGCTAAGAGTGCATGTTGTTTTGATAATAATAAAAGTTATAAGTATATTTATTACAGTTCTATCGATAATAACTGCATAATATGGGTAATAATGCATGTTATATTGATAATATCGGGAGTAATAAGTATAATTATTATAGTTCTAGCGATAATAATAGTAAAATATGGCTAACAGTACATGTTATACTGATAATAATAAAAGTAATAAGTATATTTATTATACTTCTGTCGATAATAACTGCATTATATGGGTAATAATGCATGTTATATTGATAATATCGGGAGTAATAAGTATAATTATTACAGTTCTAGCGATAATACTAGTAAAATATGGCTAAGAGTGCCTGTTATATTGATAATAATAGGAGTAATAAGTATATTTATTATACTTCTGTCGATAATAACTGCATTATATGGGTAATAATGCATGTTATATTGCTAATAATATAAGTAATAAGTATAATTATTACAGTTCTAGCGATAATACTAGTAAAATATGTCTAATAGTGCATGATGTAGTGATAATAGTAAAAGTAATAAGTATATTTATTACAGTTCTATCGATAAAAACTGCATAATATGGGTAATAATGCATGTTACATTGATGATAATAAAAGTAATACGTACATTTATTATAGTTCTAGCGATAATAACTGCATAATATGGGTAATAATGCATGTTATATTGAGAATAATATAAGTAATAAGTATAATTATTACAGTTCTGGCGATAATAACTGCATTATATGGGTAATAATGCACGTTATATTGCTAATAGTATAAGTAATAAGTATAATTATTACAGTTCTAGCGATAATAACTGCATCATATGGGTAATAATGCATGTTATATTGATAATATCGGGAGTAATAAGTATGATTATTACAGTTCTAGCGATAATACTAGTAAAATATATTTAACAGTGCCTGTTATATTGATAATAATAATAGTAATAAGTATAATTATTATACTTCTGTCGATAATACCTGCATTATATGGGTAATAATGCATGCTATATTGATAATATCGGGAGTAATAAGTATAATTATTATAGTTCTAGCGATAATAATAGTAAAATATGGCTAATAGTACATGTTATACTGATAATAATAAAAGTAATAAGTATATTTATTATACTTCTGTCGATAATAACTGCATTATATGGGTAATAATGCATGTTATATTGATAATATCGGGAGTAATAAGTATAATTATTACAGTTCTAGCGATAATACTAGTAAAATATGGGTAAGAGTGCATGTTATATTGATAATAATAAAAGTTATAATTATATTTATTACAGTTCTATCGATAATAACTGCATAATATGGGTAATAATGCATGTTATATTGATGATAATAAAAGTAATACGTATATTTATTATAGCTCTAGCGATAATAACTGCATTATATGCGTAATAAGGCATGTTATATTGATAATATCGGGAGTAATAAGTATAATTATTATAGTTCTAGCGATAATAATAGTAAAATATGGCTAATAGTGCATGATGTAGTGATAATAGTAAAAGTAATAAGTATATTTATTACAGTTCTATCGATAAAAACTGCATAATATGGGTAATAATGCATGTTACATTGATGATAATAAAAGTAATACGTACATTTATTATAGTTCTAGCGATAATAACTGCATAATATGGGTAATAATGCATGTTATATTGAGAATAATATAAGTAATAAGTATAATTATTACAGTTCTGGCGATAATAACTGCATTATATGGGTAATAATGCACGTTATATTGCTAATAGTATAAGTAATAAGTATAATTATTACAGTTCTAGCGATAATAACTCCATTATATGGGTAATAATGCATGTTATATTGATAATAATATAAGTAATAAGTATAATTATTACAGTTCTAGCGATAATAACTGCATAATATGGGTAGTAATGCATGTTATATTGATAATAATATAAGTAATAAGTATATTTATTACAGTTCTATCGTTAATAACTGCATAATATTGGTAATAATGCGTGTTATGTTGATGATAATAAAAGTAATACGTATATTTATTATAGCTCTAGCGATAATAACTGCATAATATGGGTAATAATGCATGTTATATTGATGATAATAAAAGTAATACGTATATTTATTATAGTTCTAGCGATAATAACTGCATAACATGGGTAGTAATGCATGTTATAATGAGAATATCGGGAGTAATAAGTATAATTATTATAGTTCTAGCGATAATAATAGTAAAATATGGCTAATAGTACATGTTATACTGATAATAATAAAAGTAATAAGTATATTTATTATACTTCTGTCGATAATAACTGCATTATATGGGTAATAATGCATGTTATATTTATAATATCGGGAGTAATAAGTATAATTATTACAGTTCTAGCGATAATACTAGTAAAATATGGCTAAGAGTGCCTGTTATATTGATAATAATAGAAGTAATAAGTATATTTATTATACTTCTGTCGATAATAACTGCATTATATGGGTAATAATGCATGTTATATTGCTAATAATATAAGTAATAAGTATAATTATTACAGTTCTAGCGATAATGCTAGTAAAATATGGCTAAGAGTGCATGTTGTTTTGATAATAATAAAAGTTATAAGTATATTTATTACAGTTCTATCGATAATAACTGCATAATATGGGTAATAATGCATGTTATATTGATAATATCGGGAGTAATAAGTATAATTATTATAGTTCTAGCGATAATAATAGTAAAATATGGCTAACAGTACATGTTATACTGATAATAATAAAAGTAATAAGTATATTTATTATACTTCTGTCGATAATAACTGCATTATATGGGTAATAATGCATGTTATATTGATAATATCGGGAGTAATAAGTATAATTATTACAGTTCTAGCGATAATACTAGTAAAATATGGCTAAGAGTGCCTGTTATATTGATAATAATAGGAGTAATAAGTATATTTATTATACTTCTGTCGATAATAACTGCATTATATGGGTAATAATGCATGTTATATTGCTAATAATATAAGTAATAAGTATAATTATTACAGTTCTAGCGATAATACTAGTAAAATATGGCTAAGAGTGCATGTTGTATTGATAATAATAAAAGTTATAAGTATATTTATTACAGTTCTATCGATAATAACTGCATAATATGGGTAATAATGCATGTTATATTGATGATAATAAAAGTAATACGTATATTTATTATAGCTCTAGCGATAATAACTGCATTACATGCGTAATAAGGCATGTTATATTCATAATATCGGGAGTAATAAGTATAATTATTATAGTTCTAGCGATAATAATAGTAAAATATGGCTAATAGTGCATGTTATACTGATAATAATAAAAGTAATAAGTATATTTATTATACTTCTGTCGATAATAACTGCATTATATGGGTAATAATGCATGTTATATTGATAATAATATAAGTAATAAGTATAATTATTACGGTTCTAGCGATAATACTAGTAAAATGTGGCTAAGAGTGCATGTTATATTGATAATAATAAAAGTTATAAGTATATTTATTACAGTTCTATCGATAATAACTGCATAATATGGGTAATAATGCATGTTATATTGATGACAATAAAAGTAATACGTATATTTATTATAGCTCTAGCGATAATAATAGTAAAATATGGCTATTAGTGCCTGTTATATTGATAATAATAAAAGTAATAAGTATATTTATTATATCTCTGTCGATACTAACTGCATTATATGGGTAATAATGCATGTTATATTGATGATAATAAAAGTAAAACGTATATTTATTATAGCTCTAGCGATAATAACCGCATAATATGGGTAATAATGCATATTATATTGATAATATTGGGAGTTATAAGTATAATTGTTATAGTTCTAGCGATAATAATAGTAAAATATGGCTATTAGTGCCTGTTATATTGATAATAATAAAAGTAATAAGTATATTTATTATACCTCTGTCGATACTAACTGCATTATATGGGTAATAATGCATGTTATATTGATGATAATATGAGTACTATGTATAATTATTACAGTTCTAGCGATAATAACTGCATAATATGGGTAATAATGCACGTTATATTGATAATATTGGGAGTAATTAGTATAATTATTATAGTTCTAGCGATAATAATAGTAAAATATGGCAAATAGTGCATGTTATATTGATAATAATAAAAATAATAAGTATATTTATTACAGTTCTATCGATAATAACTGCATAATATGGGTAATAATGCATGTTATATTGATGATAATAAAAGTAATACGTATAATTATTACAGTTCTAGCGATAATAACTGCATTATATGGGTAATAAGGCATGTTATATTGATAATATCGGGAGTAATAAGTATAATTATTATAGCTCTAGCGATAATAATAGTAAAATATGGCTATTAGTGCCTGTTATATTGATAATAATAAAAGTAATAAGGATATTTATTATATCTCTGTCGATACTAACTGCATTATATGGGTAATAATGCATGTTATATTGATGATAATAAAAGTAAAACGTATATTTATTATAGCTCTAGCGATAATAACCGCATAATATGGGTAATAATGCATGTTATATTGATAATATTGGGAGTAATAAGTATAATTATTATAGTTCTAGCGATAATAATAGTAAAATATGGCTATTAGTGCCTGTTATATTGATAATAATAAAAGTAATAAGTATATTTATTATACCTCTGTCGATACTAACTGCATTATATGGGTAATAATGCATGTTATATTGATGATAATATGAGTACTATGTATAATTATTACAGTTCTAGCGATAATAACTGCATAATATGGGTAATAATGCACGTTATATTGCTAATAATATAAGTAATATGTATAATTATTACAGTTCTAGCGATAATAACTGCATTATATGGGTAATAATGCATGTTACATTGATAATATTGGGAGTAATAAGTATAATTATTATAGTTCTAGCGATAATAATAGTAAAATATGGCTAATAGTGCATGTTATATTGATAATAATAAAAGTAATAAGTACATTTATTATAGTTCTATCGATAATAACTGCATAATATGGGTAATAATGCATGTTATATTGATGATAATGAAAGTAGTAAGTATATTTATTACAGTTCTAGCGATAATAACTGCATAATATGGGTAATAATGCATGTTATATTGATGATAATAAAAGTAATACGTATAATTATTACAGTTCTAGCGATAATAACTGCATTATATGGGTAATAAGGCATGTTATATTGATAATATCGGGAGTAATAAGTATAATTATTATAGCTCTAGCGATAATAACAGTAAAATATGGCTATTAGTGCCTGCTATATTGATAATAATAAAAGTAATAAGTATATTTATTATATCTCTGTCGATACTAACTGCATTATATGGGTAATAATGCATGTTATATTGATGATAATAAAAGTAAAACGTATATTTATTATAGCTCTAGCGATAATAACCGCATAATATGGGTAATAATGCATGTTATATTGATAATATTGGGAGTAATAAGTATAATTATTATAGTTCTAGCGATAATAATAGTAAAATATGGCTATTAGTGCCTGTTATATTGATAATAATAAAAGTAATAAGTATATTTATTATACCTCTGTCGATACTAACTGCATTATATGGGTAATAATGCATGTTATATTGATGATAATATGAGTACTATGTATAATTATTACAGTTCTAGCGATAATAACTGCATAATATGGGTAATAATGCACGTTATATTGCTAATAATATAAGTAATATGTATAATTATTACAGTTCTAGCGATAATAACTGCATTATATGGGTAATAATGCATGTTACATTGATAATATTGGGAGTAATAAGTATAATTATTATAGTTCTAGCGATAATAATAGTAAAATATGGCTAATAGTGCATGTTATATTGATAATAATAAAAGTAATAAGTACATTTATTATAGTTCTATCGATAATAACTGCATAATATGGGTAATAATGCATGTTATATTGATGATAATGAAAGTAGTAAGTATATTTATTACAGTTCTAGCGATAATAACTGCATTATATGGGTAATAATGCATGTTATATTGATGATAATAAAAGTAATACGTATATTTATTATAGCTCTAGCGATAATAACTGCATAATATGGGTAATAATGCATGTTATATTGATAATATTGGGAGTTATAAGTATAATTGTTATAGTTCTAGCGATAATAATAGTAAAATATGGCTATTAGTGCCTGTTATATTGATAATAATAAACGTAATAAGTATATTTATTATACCTCTGTCGATACTAACTGCATTATATGGGTAATAATGCATGTTATATTGATGATAATATGAGTACTATGTATAATTATTACAGTTCTAGCGATAATAACTGCATAATATGGGTAATAATGCACGTTATATTGATAATATTGGGAGTAATTAGTATAATTATTATAGTTCTAGCGATAATAATAGTAAAATATGGCAAATAGTGCATGTTATATTGATAATAATAAAAATAATAAGTATATTTATTACAGTTCTATCGATAATAACTGCATAATATGGGTAATAATGCATGTTATATTGATGATAATAAAAGTAATACGTATAATTATTACAGTTCTAGCGATAATAACTGCATTATATGGGTAATAAGGCATGTTATATTGATAATATCGGGAGTAATAAGTATAATTATTATAGCTCTAGCGATAATAATAGTAAAATATGGCTATTAGTGCCTGTTATATTGATAATAATAAAAGTAATAAGTATATTTATTATATCTCTGTCGATACTAACTGCATTATATGGGTAATAATGCATGTTATATTGATGATAATAAAAGTAAAACGTATATTTATTATAGCTCTAGCGATAATAACCGCATAATATGGGTAATAATGCATGTTATATTGATAATATTGGGAGTAATAAGTATAATTATTATAGTTCTAGCGATAATAATAGTAAAATATGGCTATTAGTGCCTGTTATATTGATAATAATAAAAGTAATAAGTATATTTATTATACCTCTGTCGATACTAACTGCATTATATGGGTAATAATGCATGTTATATTGATGATAATATGAGTACTATGTATAATTATTACAGTTCTAGCGATAATAACTGCATAATATGGGTAATAATGCACGTTATATTGCTAATAATATAAGTAATATGTATAATTATTACAGTTCTAGCGATAATAACTGCATTATATGGGTAATAATGCATGTTACATTGATAATATTGGGAGTAATAAGTATAATTATTATAGTTCTAGCGATAATAATAGTAAAATATGGCTAATAGTGCATGTTATATTGATAATAATAAAAGTAATAAGTACATTTATTATAGTTCTATCGATAATAACTGCATAATATGGGTAATAATGCATGTTATATTGATGATAATGAAAGTAGTAAGTATATTTATTACAGTTCTAGCGATAATAACTGCATTATATGGGTAATAATGCATGTTATATTGATGATAATAAAAGTAATACGTATATTTATTATAGCTCTAGTGATAATAACTGCATAATATGGGTAATAATGCATGTTATATTGATAATATTGGGAGTTATAAGTATAAATGTTATAGTTCTAGCGATAATAATAGTAAAATATGGCTATTAGTGCCTGTTATATTGATAATAATAAAAGTAATAAGTATATTTATTATACCTCTGTCGATACTAACTGCATTATATGGGTAATAATGCATGTTATATTGATGATAATATGAGTACTATGTATAATTATTACAGTTCTAGCGATAATAACTGCATAATATGGGTAATAATGCACGTTATATTGATAATATTGGGAGTAATTAGTATAATTATTATAGTTCTAGCGATAATAATAGTAAAATATGGCAAATAGTGCATGTTATATTGATAATAATAAAAATAATAAGTATATTTATTACAGTTCTATCGATAATAACTGCATAATATGGGTAATAATGCATGTTATATTGATGATAATAAAAGTAATACGTATAATTATTACAGTTCTAGCGATAATAACTGCATTATATGGGTAATAAGGCATGTTATATTGATAATATCGGGAGTAATAAGTATAATTATTATAGCTCTAGCGATAATAATAGTAAAATATGGCTATTAGTGCCTGTTATATTGATAATAATAAAAGTAATAAGGATATTTATTATATCTCTGTCGATACTAACTGCATTATATGGGTAATAATGCATGTTATATTGATGATAATAAAAGTAAAACGTATATTTATTATAGCTCTAGCGATAATAACCGCATAATATGGGTAATAATGCATGTTATATTGATAATATTGGGAGTAATAAGTATAATTATTATAGTTCTAGCGATAATAATAGTAAAATATGGCTATTAGTGCCTGTTATATTGATAATAATAAAAGTAATAAGTATATTTATTATACCTCTGTCGATACTAACTGCATTATATGGGTAATAATGCATGTTATATTGATGATAATATGAGTACTATGTATAATTATTACAGTTCTAGCGATAATAACTGCATAATATGGGTAATAATGCACGTTATATTGCTAATAATATAAGTAATATGTATAATTATTACAGTTCTAGCGATAATAACTGCATTATATGGGTAATAATGCATGTTACATTGATAATATTGGGAGTAATAAGTATAATTATTATAGTTCTAGCGATAATAATAGTAAAATATGGCTAATAGTGCATGTTATATTGATAATAATAAAAGTAATAAGTACATTTATTATAGTTCTATCGATAATAACTGCATAATATGGGTAATAATGCATGTTATATTGATGATAATGAAAGTAGTAAGTATATTTATTACAGTTCTAGCGATAATAACTGCATTATATGGGTAATAATGCATGTTATATTGATGATAATAAAAGTAATACGTATATTTATTATAGCTCTAGCGATAATAACTGCATAATATGGGTAATAATGCATGTTATATTGATAATATTGGGAGTTATAAGTATAAATGTTATAGTTCTAGCGATAATAATAGTAAAATATGGCTATTAGTGCCTGTTATATTGATAATAATAAAAGTAATAAGTATATTTATTATACCTCTGTCGATACTAACTGCATTATATGGGTAATAATGCATGTTATATTGATGATAATATGAGTACTATGTATAATTATTACAGTTCTAGCGATAATAACTGCATAATATGGGTAATAATGCACGTTATATTGCTAATAATATAAGTAATATGTATAATTATTACAGTTCTAGCGATAATAACTGCATTATATGGGTAATAATGCATGTTACATTGATAATATTGGGAGTAATAAGTATAGTTATTATAGTTCTAGCGATAATAATAGTAAAATATGGCTAATAGTGCATGTTATATTGATAATAATAAAAGTAATAAGTACATTTATTATAGTTCTATCGATAATAACTGCATAATATGGGTAATAATGCATGTTATATTGATGATAATGAAAGTAGTAAGTATATTTATTACAGTTCTAGCGATAATAACTGCATTATATGGGTAATAATGCATGTTATATTGATGATAATAAAAGTAATACGTATATTTATTATAGCTCTAGTGATAATAACTGCATAATATGGGTAATAATGCATGTTATATTGATAATATTGGGAGTTATAAGTATAAATGTTATAGTTCTAGCGATAATAATAGTAAAATATGGCTATTAGTGCCTGTTATATTGATAATAATAAAAGTAATAAGTATATTTATTATACCTCTGTCGATACTAACTGCATTATATGGGTAATAATGCATGTTATATTGATGATAATATGAGTACTATGTATAATTATTACAGTTCTAGCGATAATAACTGCATAATATGGGTAATAATGCACGTTATATTGATAATATTGGGAGTAATTAGTATAATTATTATAGTTCTAGCGATAATAATAGTAAAATATGGCAAATAGTGCATGTTATATTGATAATAATAAAAATAATAAGTATATTTATTACAGTTCTATCGATAATAACTGCATAATATGGGTAATAATGCATGTTATATTGATGATAATAAAAGTAATACGTATAATTATTACAGTTCTAGCGATAATAACTGCATTATATGGGTAATAAGGCATGTTATATTGATAATATCGGGAGTAATAAGTATAATTATTATAGCTCTAGCGATAATAATAGTAAAATATGGCTATTAGTGCCTGTTATATTGATAATAATAAAAGTAATAAGGATATTTATTATATCTCTGTCGATACTAACTGCATTATATGGGTAATAATGCATGTTATATTGATGATAATAAAAGTAAAACGTATATTTATTATAGCTCTAGCGATAATAACCGCATAATATGGGTAATAATGCATGTTATATTGATAATATTGGGAGTAATAAGTATAATTATTATAGTTCTAGCGATAATAATAGTAAAATATGGCTATTAGTGCCTGTTATATTGATAATAATAAAAGTAATAAGTATATTTATTATACCTCTGTCGATACTAACTGCATTATATGGGTAATAATGCATGTTATATTGATGATAATATGAGTACTATGTATAATTATTACAGTTCTAGCGATAATAACTGCATAATATGGGTAATAATGCACGTTATATTGCTAATAATATAAGTAATATGTATAATTATTACAGTTCTAGCGATAATAACTGCATTATATGGGTAATAATGCATGTTACATTGATAATATTGGGAGTAATAAGTATAATTATTATAGTTCTAGCGATAATAATAGTAAAATATGGCTAATAGTGCATGTTATATTGATAATAATAAAAGTAATAAGTACATTTATTATAGTTCTATCGATAATAACTGCATAATATGGGTAATAATGCATGTTATATTGATGATAATGAAAGTAGTAAGTATATTTATTACAGTTCTAGCGATAATAACTGCATTATATGGGTAATAATGCATGTTATATTGATGATAATAAAAGTAATACGTATATTTATTATAGCTCTAGCGATAATAACTGCATAATATGGGTAATAATGCATGTTATATTGATAATATTGGGAGTTATAAGTATAAATGTTATAGTTCTAGCGATAATAATAGTAAAATATGGCTATTAGTGCCTGTTATGTTGATAATAATAAAAGTAATAAGTATATTTATTATACCTCTGTCGATACTAACTGCATTATATGGGTAATAATGCATGTTATATTGATGATAATATGAGTACTATGTATAATTATTACAGTTCTAGCGATAATAACTGCATAATATGGGTAATAATGCACGTTATATTGATAATATTGGGAGTAATTAGTATAATTATTATAGTTCTAGCGATAATAATAGTAAAATATGGCAAATAGTGCATGTTATATTGATAATAATAAAAATAAAATAATTTTCAAAAAAAAAATACACCGACTTCGAAATGCACTAAAAAGTATAAAATAATTTCTATTTCCTAATGAAGTAATTTCTATTTCATTCACTCATACAATTACGTAACATATATGTATGAAACCTATTTACTCGTTAGGTAGTATATTAAATATATTTCAACTTTTTCGAAGGCGGCGCAAAATTAAAAGATTTTCTTGAACATGTCAATCTTTGGACGGCCGTACATGGGCAAGGCTCGTATAGCTATTTTTTTTTCTATACATATAACTCGACAGCACGCCGCGAAATATGTGTTAGTGCGTATAGAATGTAACTATGGTCTATCTAGATTCATAGAGTATGCACGGAAGGACTCGATCGCCGCATATACAGAAAGGTAGGGCCCATCTGCCGGAAATTTGGTAATTCCCGCGTCGTGGACCCCGTTTGTAGGTTCTTAGATCCATGCCTTCCACATGCGAACGAAGTCGATTCAGTTTCATTTATATCAGAAACGTTGTGAAATGAAGATTCAGTCGTTACATTTCCGTATATTACCAGATATATCTGTAATGGTTCGTATTCTTCCTCAGGATTTATTAATATGCTGTTAAGATCGCGGTTAGGTTATAAACAGGAAGGGACTCTTTCAAATCTTTAATTTTCATTTTTATATCCACATCTATTTTTCAAGGAAAAAACTAAATTACGGTCAGCTCTTCAAAACTTAATCACTTCCCAGTCATAATCGTCCGCAATAAACCACCCCATAAACGATCGGTAAAAATATTCTCCACTAGCACGCCAAATTGGGTTTTCCCAAACACGTACCCCGAGGAAAGGGAAGAAAAACCCCCGACATTTCCAAAGAAAGGCGATTGGTCAACAATTCCACCCCACCTTAGTTTCAGCTTCACCTTCGAATATACACCCACATACAAAAGTTAATGAAAAGACAGCCCCGCTAGTTTTAAGACAGAATTTTTGTAACAACCAAGCAACACACTAAATAAATCAAATCTTTGGTAGAAACGCAAAGTGAGCATTTGCTACATCATCTAAAATGCAATACGCCGTACCACAATCAACTAGTTATTGGCAGCAACGTTTACTGATGTATTTTTGATTTTGCGCCGCCTCCGAAAAAGTTGAAATATATTTAATATACTACCTAACGAGTAAATAGGTTTCATACATATATGTTACGTAATTGTATGAGTGAATGAAATAGAAATTACTTCATTAGGAAATAGAAATTATTTTATACTTTTTAGTGCATTTCGAAGTCGGTGTATTTTTTTTTTGAAAATTATTTTATTTCACGCTTTTTAGTGGAATGGGGAGAATTGTATAGGATAGTGTAAGACAATTGTTCAGGGCTTTTTTTGTCTGCGTAAGTGCCATGAGCATAATTAAGTATAATTCACCAACGTCCGCGAAAACTCATCTTGATGCAGAAGTCGGGGTTAGAGCGGTAAATCTTATTTAGTGTTTCGGGACAGTGCATTGTGATTGCCCTTTTTTGCTTTTCCGGTGCATAGCACTTGGCGTTCCACTAATATTAATAATAATAGTTTTTCGTTAATATCCAGAAAACTAAAGTTTTCCGTGTAATTTGCATATGAACAAAATTGTTCAGGATCATGACCATGACAAGATATGAAAAGCGCACTAAAATCGAGAAAAATTTATTTCGAAAGTTGCTGGTTTTTCTGCAAAAAAATACTTTGCAACTAAAAAATGGAAAATTTTTTAATACTGGTACCAATGGGGAGTCAGGCCCTACGAGATGCAAAAGGTTTCGTTCCGCTTGGTCATCCCAGTTAGGAGTAATCGGCGAACATACATAGAAAAAGTTGATTTAAAAAATTAACAACAATTTTCGCTGATATCTCGAAAACTAAAGTTTTTCCTGAAATTTTTATATGACAGAGTTGTTCAGAATCATGTCCGTGATAACATATTAAAAGCGCATTGAAATCGGAGAAAATTTTTTTCAAAAGTTGCCGGTTTTAAAAAAAAAAAATACTTTGCAAGTAAAAAATGAAAAATTTTTTAAGAATGGTACCAATGGGGAGGCAGACCCTACGAGATGCAAGAGGTTTCGTTCCGATTGGTCCATCCAGTTAGGAGTAATCGGCGAACATACATAGAAAAAGTTGATTTAAAAAATTAACAATTTTCGCTGATATCTCAAAAACTAAAGTTTTCTCTGAAATTTTTAGATGACAGAGTTGTTCAGAATCATGTCCGTGATAACATATTAAAAGCGCATCGAAATCGGAGAAAATTTTTTTCAAAAGTTGCCGGTTTTTTAAAAAAAAAAATACTTTGCAAGTAAAAAATTAAAAATTTTTTAAGAATGGTACCAATAGGGAGTCAGATCCTACCGGATGCAAAAGGTTTCGTTCCGATTGGTCCACCCAGTTAGGAGTAATCGGCGAATATACATAGAAAAAATATATATATACAGGTCGAATTGAGTAACCTCCTCCTTTTTCGAAGTCGGTTAAAAAATGAAAAATTTTTTAGGAATGGTACCAATGGGGAGGCAGACCCTACGAGATGCAAGAGGTTTCGTTCCGATTGGTCATCCCAGTTAGGAGTAATCGGCAAACATACATACAAAATGTTGATTTAAAAAATTAACAATTTTCGCTGATATCTCAAAAACTAAAGTTTTTTCTGAAATTTTTAGATGACAGAGTTGTTCAGAATCATGTCCGTGATAACATATTAAAAGCGCATCGAAATCGGAGAAAATTTTTTTCAAAAGTTGCCGGTTTTTTAAAAAAAAAAATACTTTGCAAGTAAAAAATTAAAAATTTTTTAAGAATGGTACCAATAGGGAGTCAGACCCTACCGGATGCAAAAGGTTTCGTTCCGATTGGTCCATCCAGTTAGGAGTAATCGGCGAACATACATAGAAAAAAAAAAAAAAAAAAAAAAAAAAAAAAAAAAAAATATACAGGTCGAATTGAGTAACCTCCTCCTTTTTCGAAGTCGGTTAATAATAAGTATATTTATTACAGTTCTATCGATAATAACTGCATAATATGGGTAATAATGCATGTTATATTGATGATAATAAAAGTAATACGTATAATTATTACAGTTCTAGCGATAATAACTGCATTATATGGGTAATAAGGCATGTTATATTGATAATATCGGGAGTAATAAGTATAATTATTATAGCTCTAGCGATAATAATAGTAAAATATGGCTATTAGTGCCTGTTATATTGATAATAATAAAAGTAATAAGTATATTTATTATATCTCTGTCGGTACTAACTGCATTATATGGGTAATAATGCATGTTATATTGATGATAATAAAAGTAAAACGTATATTTATTATAGCTCTAGCGATAATAACCGCATAATATGGGTAATAATGCATATTATATTGATAATATTGGGAGTTATAAGTATAATTGTTATAGTTCTAGCGATAATAATAGTAAAATATGGCTATTAGTGCCTGTTATATTGATAATAATAAAAGTAATAAGTATATTTATTATACCTCTGTCGATACTAACTGCATTATATGGGTAATAATGCATGTTATATTGATGATAATATGAGTACTATGTATAATTATTACAGTTCTAGCGATAATAACTGCATAATATGGGTAATAATGCACGTTATATTGATAATATTGGGAGTAATTAGTATAATTATTATAGTTCTAGCGATAATAATAGTAAAATATGGCAAATAGTGCATGTTATATTGATAATAATAAAAATAATAAGTATATTTATTACAGTTCTATCGATAATAACTGCATAATATGGGTAATAATGCATGTTATATTGATGATAATAAAAGTAATACGTATAATTATTACAGTTCTAGCGATAATAACTGCATTATATGGGTAATAAGGCATGTTATATTGATAATATCGGGAGTAATAAGTATAATTATTATAGCTCTAGCGATAATAATAGTAAAATATGGCTATTAGTGCCTGTTATATTGATAATAATAAAAGTAATAAGTATATTTATTATATCTCTGTCGATACTAACTGCATTATATGGGAAATAATGCATGTTATATTGATGATAATAAAAGTAAAACGTATATTTATTATAGCTCTAGCGATAATAACCGCATAATATGGGTAATAATGCATATTATATTGATAATATTGGGAGTTATAAGTATAATTGTTATAGTTCTAGCGATAATAATAGTAAAATATGGCTATTAGTGCCTGTTATATTGATAATAATAAAAGTAATAAGTATATTTATTATACCTCTGTCGATACTAACTGCATTATATGGGTAATAATGCATGTTATATTGATGATAATATGAGTACTATGTATAATTATTACAGTTCTAGCGATAATAACTGCATAATATGGGTAATAATGCACGTTATATTGATAATATTGGGAGTAATTAGTATAATTATTATAGTTCTAGCGATAATAATAGTAAAATATGGCAAATAGTGCATGTTATATTGATAATAATAAAAATAATAAGTATATTTATTACAGTTCTATCGATAATAACTGCATAATATGGGTAATAATGCATGTTATATTGATGATAATAAAAGTAATACGTATAATTATTACAGTTCTAGCGATAATAACTGCATTATATGGGTAATAAGGCATGTTATATTGATAATATCGGGAGTAATAAGTATAATTATTATAGCTCTAGCGATAATAATAGTAAAATATGGCTATTAGTGCCTGTTATATTGATAATAATAAAAGTAATAAGTATATTTATTATATCTCTGTCGATACTAACTGCATTATATGGGTAATAATGCATGTTATATTGATGATAATATGAGTACTATGTATAATTATTACAGTTCTAGCGATAATAACTGCATAATATGGGTAATAATGCACGTTATATTGCTAATAATATAAGTAATATGTATAATTATTACAGTTCTAGCGATAATAACTGCATTATATGGGTAATAATGCATGTTACATTGATAATATTGGGAGTAATAAGTATAATTATTATAGTTCTAGCGATAATAATAGTAAAATATGGCTAATAGTGCATGTTATATTGATAATAATAAAAGTAATAAGTACATTTATTATAGTTCTATCGATAATAACTGCATAATATGGGTAATAATGCATGTTATATTGATGATAATGAAAGTAGTAAGTATATTTATTACAGTTCTAGCGATAATAACTGCATTATATGGGTAATAATGCATGTTATATTGATGATAATAAAAGTAATACGTATATTTATTATAGCTCTAGCGATAATAACTGCATAATATGGGTAATAATGCATGTTATATTGATAATATTGGGAGTAATAAGTATAATTACTATAGCTCTAGCGATAATAATAGTAAAATATGGCAAATAGTGCATGTTATATTGATGATAATAAAAGTAATAAGTATATTTATTATACTTCTGTCGATAATAACTGCATTATATGGGTAATAATGCATGTTATATTGATAATAATATAAGTAATAAGTATAATTATTACAGTTCTAGCGATAATAACTCCATTATATGGGTAATAATGCATGTTATATTGATAATAATATAAGTAATAAGTATAATTATTACAGTTCTAGCGATAATAACTGCATTATATGGGTAATAATGCATGTTATATTGATAATAATATGAGTAATAAGTATAATTATTACAGTTCTAGCGATAATAACTGCATCATATGGGTAATAATGCATGTTATATTGATAATATCGGGAGTAATAAGTATAATTATTACAGTTCTAGCGATAATACTAGTAAAATATATTTAACAGTGCCTGTTATATTGATAATAATAATAGTAATAAGTATAATTATTATACTTCTGTCGATAATACCTGCATTATATGGGTAATAATGCATGCTATATTGATAATATCGGGAGTAATAAGTATATTTATTATACTTCTGTCGATAATAACTGCATTATATGGGTAATAATGCATGTTATATTGATAATATCGGGAGTAATAAGTATAATTATTACAGTTCTAGCGATAATACTAGTAAAATATGGGTAAGAGTGCATGTTATATTGATAATAATAAAAGTTATAATTATATTTATTACAGTTCTATCGATAATAACTGCATAATATGGGTAATAATGCATGTTATATTGATGATAATAAAAGTAATACGTATATTTATTATAGCTCTAGCGATAATAACTGCATTATATGCGTAATAAGGCATGTTATATTGATAATATCGGGAGTAATAAGTATAATTATTATAGTTCTAGCGATAATAATAGTAAAATATGGCTAATAGTGCATGATGTAGTGATAATAGTAAAAGTAATAAGTATATTTATTACAGTTCTATCGATAAAAACTGCATAATATGGGTAATAATGCATGTTACATTGATGATAATAAAAGTAATACGTACATTTATTATAGTTCTAGCGATAATAACTGCATAATATGGGTAATAATGCATGTTATATTGAGACTAATATAAGTAATAAGTATAATTATTACAGTTCTGGCGATAATAACTGCATTATATGCGTAATAATGCACGTTATATTGCTAATAGTATAAGTAATAAGTATAATTATTACAGTTCTAGCGATAATAACTCCATTATATGGGTAATAATGCATGTTATATTGATAATAATATAAGTAATAAGTATAATTATTACAGTTCTAGCGATAATAACTGCATAATATGGGTAATAATGCATGTTATATTGATAATAATATAAGTAATAAGTATATTTATTACAGTTCTATCGTTAATAACTGCATAATATTGGTAATAATGCATGTTATGTTGATGATAATAAAAGTAATACGTATATTTATTATAGCTCTAGCGATAATAACTGCATAATATGGGTAATAATGCATGTTATATTGATGATAATAAAAGTAATACGTATATTTATTATAGTTCTAGCGATAATAACTGCATAATATGGGTAATAATGCATGTTATAATGAGAATATCGGGAGTAATAAGTATAATTATTATAGTTCTAGCGATAATAATAGTAAAATATGGCTAATAGTACATGTTATACTGATAATAATAAAAGTAATAAGTATATTTATTATACTTCTGTCGATAATAACTGCATTATATGGGTAATAATGCATGTTATATTGATAATATCGGGAGTTATAAGTATAATTATTACAGTTCTAGCGATAATGCTAGTAAAATATATCTAACAGTGCCTGTTATATTGATAATATCGGGAGTAATAAGTATAATTATTATAGTTCTAGCGATAATAATAGTAAAATATGGCTAACAGTACATGTTATACTGATAATAATAAAAGTAATAAGTATATTTATTTTACTTCTGTCGATAATAACTGCATTATATGGGTAATAATGCATGTTATATTTATAATATCGGGAGTAATAAGTATAATTATTACAGTTCTAGCGATAATACTAGTAAAATATGGCTAAGAGTGCCTGTTATATTGATAATAATAGAAGTAATAAGTATATTTATTATACTTCTGTCGATAATAACTGCATTATATGGGTAATAATGCATGTTATATTGATAATAATATAAGTAATAAGTATAATTATTACAGTTCTAGCGATAATACTAGTAAAATATGGCTAAGAGTGCATGTTATATTGATAATAATAAAAGTTATAAGTATATTTATTACAGTTCTATCGATAATAACTGCATAATATGGGTAATAATGCATGTTATATTGATGATAATAAAAGTAATAAGTATATTTATTATAGTTCTAGCGATAATAACTGCATTATATGGGTAATAATGCATGTTATATTGATAATATCGAGAGTAATAAGTATAATTATTATAGTTCTAGCTATAATAATAATAAAATATGGCTAATAGTGCATGTTATATTCATAATAATAAAAGTAATAAGTATATTTATTATAGTTCTATCGATAATAACTGCATAATATGGGTAATAATGCATGTTATATTGATGATAATAAAAGTAATACGTATATTTATTATAGTTCTAGCGATAATAACTGCATTATATGGGTAATAATGCATGTTATATTGATAATATCGAGAGTAATAAGTATAATTATTATAGTTCTAGCTATAATAATAATAAAATATGGCTAATAGTGCATGTTATATTGATAATAATAAAAGTAATAAGTATATTTATTATAGTTCTATCGATAATAACTGCATAATATGGGTAATAATGCATGTTATATTGATGATAATAAAAGTAATACGTATATTTATTATAGCTCTAGCGATAATAACTGCATTATATGCGTAATAAGGCATGTTATATTGATAATATCGGGAGTAATAAGTATAATTATTATAGTTCTAGCGATAATAATAGTAAAATATGGCTAATAGTGCATGATGTAGTGATAATAGTAAAAGTAATAAGTATATTTATTACAGTTCTATCGATAAAAACTGCATAATATGGGTAATAATGCATGTTACATTGATGATAATAAAAGTAATACGTACATTTATTATAGTTCTAGCGATAATAACTGCATAATATGGGTAATAATGCATGTTATATTGAGAATAATATAAGTAATAAGTATAATTATTACAGTTCTGGCGATAATAACTGCATTATATGGGTAATAATGCACGTTATATTGCTAATAGTATAAGTAATAAGTATAATTATTACAGTTCTAGCGATAATAACTCCATTATATGGGTAATAATGCATGTTATATTGATAATAATATAAGTAATAAGTATAATTATTACAGTTCTAGCGATAATAACTGCATAATATGGGTAATAATGCATGTTATATTGATAATAATATAAGTAATAAGTATATTTATTACAGTTCTATCGTTAATAACTGCATAATATTGGTAATAATGCATGTTATGTTGATGATAATAAAAGTAATACGTATATTTATTATAGCTCTAGCGATAATAACTGCATAATATGGGTAATAATGCATGTTATATTGATGATAATAAAAGTAATACGTATATTTATTATAGTTCTAGCGATAATAACTGCATAATATGGGTAATAATGCATGTTATAATGAGAATATCGGGAGTAATAAGTATAATTATTATAGTTCTAGCGATAATAATAGTAAAATATGGCTAATAGTACATGTTATACTGATAATAATAAAAGTAATAAGTATATTTATTATACTTCTGTCGATAATAACTGCATTATATGGGTAATAATGCATGTTATATTGATAATATCGGGAGTTATAAGTATAATTATTACAGTTCTAGCGATAATGCTAGTAAAATATATCTAACAGTGCCTGTTATATTGATAATATCGGGAGTAATAAGTATAATTATTATAGTTCTAGCGATAATAATAGTAAAATATGGCTAACAGTACATGTTATACTGATAATAATAAAAGTAATAAGTATATTTATTATACTTCTGTCGATAATAACTGCATTATATGGGTAATAATGCATGTTATATTTATAATATCGGGAGTAATAAGTATAATTATTACAGTTCTAGCGATAATACTAGTAAAATATGGCTAAGAGTGCCTGTTATATTGATAATAATAGAAGTAATAAGTATATTTATTATACTTCTGTCGATAATAACTGCATTATATGGGTAATAATGCATGTTATATTGATAATAATATAAGTAATAAGTATAATTATTACAGTTCTAGCGATAATACTAGTAAAATATGGCTAAGAGTGCATGTTATATTGATAATAATAAAAGTTATAAGTATATTTATTACAGTTCTATCGATAATAACTGCATAATATGGGTAATAATGCATGTTATATTGATGATAATAAAAGTAATAAGTATATTTATTATAGTTCTAGCGATAATAACTGCATTATATGGGTAATAATGCATGTTATATTGATAATATCGAGAGTAATAAGTATAATTATTATAGTTCTAGCTATAATAATAATAAAATATGGCTAATAGTGCATGTTATATTGATAATAATAAAAGTAATAAGTATATTTATTATAGTTCTATCGATAATAACTGCATAATATGGGTAATAATGCATGTTATATTGATGATAATAAAAGTAATACGTATATTTATTATAGTTCTAGCGATAATAACTGCATAATATGGGTAATAATGCATGTTATATTGATAATAATATAAGTAATAAGTATAATTATTACAGTTCTAGCGATAATAACTGCATTATACGGGTAATAATGCATGTTATATTGATAATAATAAAAGTAATAAGTATATTTATTATAATTCTATCGATAATAACTGCATAATATGGGTAATAATGCATGTTATATTGATGATAATGAAAGTAGTAAGTATATTTATTACAGTTCTAGCGATAATAACTGCATTATATGCCTAATAAGGCATGTTATATTGATTATATCGGGAGTAATAAGTATAATTATTATAGTTCTAGCGATAATAATAGTAAAATATGGCTAATAGTGCATGTCATATTTTTAATAGTAAAAGTAGTAAGTATATTTATTACAGTTCTATCGATAATAACTGCATAATATCGGTAATAATGCATGTTATGTTGATGATAATGAAAGTAATACGTATGTTTATTATAGTTCTAGCGATAATAACTGCATAATATGGGTAATAATGCATGTTATATTGATAATAATATAAGTAATAAGTATATTTATTACAGTTCTAGCGATAATAACTGCATTATACGGGTAATAATGCATGTTATATTGATAATAATAAAAGTAGTAAGTATATTTATTATAGTTCTAGCGATAATAACTGCATTATATGGGTAATAATGCATGTTATATTGATAATATCGAGAGTAATAAGTATAATTATTATAGTTCTAGCTATAATAATAGTAAAATATGGCTAATAGTGCATGTTATATTGATAATAATAAAAGTAATAAGTATATTTATTATAGTTCTATCGATAATAACTGCATAATATGGGTAATAATGCATGTTATATTGATGATAATAAAAGTAATACGTATATTTATTATAGTTCTAGCGATAATAACTGCATTATATGGGTAATAATGCATGTTATATTGATAATAATATAAGTAATAAGTATAATTATTACAGTTCTAGCGATAATACTAGTAAAATATGGCTAAGAGTGCATGTTATATTGATAATAATAAAAGTTGTAAGTATATTTATTACAGTTCTATCGATAATAACTGCATAATATGGGTAATAATGCATGTTATATTGATGATAATAAAAGTAATACGTATATTTATTATAGGTCTAGCGATAATAACTGCATTATATGCGTAATAAGGCATGTTATATTCATAATATCGGGAGTAATAAGTATAATTATTATAGTTCTAGCGATAATAATAGTAAAATATGGCTAATAGAGCATGTTGTAGTGATAATATTAAAAGTAATAAGTATATTTATTACAGATCTATCGATAATAACTGCATAATATGGGTAATAATGCATGTTATATTGATGATAATAAAAGTAATACGTATATTTATTATAGTTCTAGCGATAATAACTGCATAATATGGGTAATAATGCATGTTATATTGATAATAATATAAGTAATTAGTATAATTATTACAGTTCTGGCGATAATACTAGTAAAATATGGCTAAGAGTGCATGTTATATTGATAATAATAAAAGTTGTAAGTATATTTATTACAGTTCTATCGATAATAACTGCATAATATGGGTAATAATGCATGTTATATTGATGATAATAAAAGTAATACGTATATTTATTATAGCTCTAGCGATAATAACTGCATTATATGCGTAATAAGGCATGTTATATTCATAATATCGGGAGTAATAAGTATAATTATTATAGTTCTAGCGATAATAATAGTAAAATATGGCTAATAGAGCGTGTTGTAGTGATAATATTAAAAGTAATAAGTATATTTATTACAGATCTATCGATAATAACTGCATAATATGGGTAATAATGCATGTTATATTGATGATAATAAAAGTAATACGTATATTTATTATAGTTCTAGCGATAATAACTGCATAATATGGGTAATAATGCATGTTATATTGATAATAATATAAGTAATTAGTATAATTATTACAGTTCTGGCGATAATAACTGCATTATATGGGTAATAATGCACGTTATATTGCTAATAATATAAGTAATAAGTATAATTATTACAGTTCTAGCGATAATAACTGCATTATACGGGTAATAATGCATGTTATATTGATAATAATAAAAGTAATAAGTATATTTATTATAGTTCTATCGATAATAACTGCCTAATATGGGTAATAATGCATGTTATATTGATAATATCGGGAGTAATAAGTATAATTATTACAGTTCTAGCGATAATGCTAGTAAAATATATCTAACAGTGCCTGTTATATTGATAATATCGGGAGTAATAAGTATAATTATTATAGTTCTAGCGATAATAATAGTAAAACATGGCTAACAGTACATGTTATACTGATAATAATAAAAGTAATAAGTATATTTATTATACTTCTGTCGATAATAACTGCATTATATGGGTAATAATGCATGTTATATTGATAATATCGGGAGTAATAAGTATAATTATTACAGTTCTAGCGATAATACTAGTAAAATATGGCTAAGAGTGCCTGTTATATTGATAATAATAGGAGTAATAAGTATATTTATTATACTTCTGTCGATAATAACTGCATTATATGGGTAATAATGCATGTTATATTGCTAATAATATAAGTAATAAGTATAATTATTACAGTTCTAGCGATAATACTAGTAAAATATGGCTAAGAGTGCATGTTGTATTGATAATAATAAAAGTTATAAGTATATTTATTACAGTTCTATCGATAATAACTGCATAATATGGGTAATAATGCATGTTATATTGATGATAATAAAAGTAATACGTATATTTATTATAGCTCTAGCGATAATAACTGCATTATATGCGTAATAAGGCATGTTATATTCATAATATCGGGAGTAATAAGTATAATTATTATAGTTCTAGCGATAATAATAGTAAAATATGGCTAATAGTGCATGTTATACTGATAATAATAAAAGTAATAAGTATATTTATTATACTTCTGTCGATAATAACTGCATTATATGGGTAATAATGCATGTTATATTGATAATAATATAAGTAATAAGTATAATTATTACGGTTCTAGCGATAATACTAGTAAAATGTGGCTAAGAGTGCATGTTATATTGATAATAATAAAAGTTATAAGTATATTTATTACAGTTCTATCGATAATAACTGCATAATATGGGTAATAATGCATGCCATATTGATGACAATAAAAGTAATACGTATATTTATTATAGCTCTAGCGATAATAATAGTAAAATATGGCTATTAGTGCCTGTTATATTGATAATAATAAAAGTAATAAGTATATTTATTATACCTCTGTCGATACTAACTGCATTATATGGGTAATAATGCATGTTATATTGATGATAATATGAGTACTATGTATAATTATTACAGTTCTAGCGATAATAACTGCATAATATGGGTAATAATGCACGTTATATTGATAATATTGGGAGTAATAAGTATAATTATTATAGTTCTAGCGATAATAATAGTAAAATATGGCAAATAGTGCATGTTATATTGATAATAATAAAAATAATAAGTATATTTATTACAGTTCTATCGATAATAACTGCATAATATGGGTAATAATGCATGTTATATTGATGATAATAAAAGTAATACGTACAATTATTACAGTTCTAGCGATAATAACTGCATTATATGGGTAATAAGGCATGTTATATTGATAATATCGGGAGTAATAAGTATAATTATTATAGCTCTAGCGATAATAATAGTAAAATATGGCTATTAGTGCCTGTTATATTGATAATAATAAAAGTAATAAGTATATTTATTATATCTCTGTCGATACTAACTGCATTATATGGGTAATAATGCATGTTATATTGATGATAATAAAAGTAAAACGTATATTTATTATAGCTCTAGCGATAATAACCGCATAATATGGGTAATAATGCATGTTATATTGATAATATTGGGAGTAATAAGTATAATTATTATAGTTCTAGCGATAATAATAGTAAAATATGGCTATTAGTGCCTGTTATATTGATAATAATAAAAGTAATAAGTATATTTATTATACCTCTGTCGATACTAACTGCATTATATGGGTAATAATGCATGTTATATTGATGATAATATGAGTACTATGTATAATTATTACAGTTCTAGCGATAATAACTGCATAATATGGGTAATAATGCACGTTATATTGCTAATAATATAAGTAATATGTATAATTATTACAGTTCTAGCGATAATAACTGCATTATATGGGTAATAATGCATGTTATATTGATAATAATATAAGAAATAAGTATAATTATTACAGTTCTAGCGCTAATAACTGCATTATATGGGTAATAATGCACGTTATATTGCTAATAATATAAGTAATAAGTATAATTATTACAGTTCTAGCGATAATAACTGCATTATATGGGTAATAATGCATGTTATATTGATAATAATAAAAGTAATATGTATATTTATTATACTTCTGTCGATAATAACTGCATTATATGGGTAATAATGCATGTTATATTGATAATAATATAAGTAATAAGTATAATTATTACAGTTCTAGCAATAATAACTCCATTATATGGGTAATAATGCATGTTATATTGATAATAATATGAGTAATAAGTATAATTATTACAGTTCTAGCGATAATAACTGCATAATATGGGTAATAATGCACGTTATATTGCTAATAATATAAGTAATAAGTATATTTATTACAGTTCTATCGTTAATAACTGCATAATATTGGTAATAATGCATGTTATATTGATAATAATATAAGTAATAAGTATAATTATTACAGTTCTAGCGATAAAGCTGCATTATATGGGTAATAATGCACGTTATATTGCTAATAATATAAGTAATAAGTATAATTATTACAGTTCTAGCGATAATAACTGCATCATATGGGTATTAATGCATGTTATATTGATAATATCGGGAGTAATAAGTATAATTATTATAGTTCTAGCGATAATAATAGTAAAATATGGCAAATAGTGCATGTTATATTGATGATAATAAAAGTAATACGTATATTTATTATATTTCTAGCGATAGTAACTGCATAATATGGGTAATAATGCATATTATATTGATAATAATATAAGTAATAAGTATAATTATTACAGTTCTAGCGATAATAACTGCATTATATGGGTATTAATGCACGTTATATTGATAATAATAAAAGTAATAAGAATATTTATTATAGTTCTATCGATAATAACTGCATAATATGGGTAATAATGCATGTTATATTGAGAATAATATAAGTAATAAGTATAATTATTACAGTTCTGGCGATAATAACTGCATTATATGGGTAATAATGCACGTTATATTGCTAATAGTATAAGTAATAAGTATAATTATTACAGTTCTAACGATAATAACTCCATTATATGGGTAATAATGCATGTTATATTGATAATAATATAAGTAATAAGTATAATTATTACAGTTCTAGCGATAATAACTGCATCATATGGGTAATAATGCATGTTATATTGATAATATCGGGAGTAATAAGTATAATTATTATAGTTCTAGCGATAATAATAGTAAAATATGGCAAATAGTGCATGTTATATTGATGATAATAAAAGTAATACGTATATTTATTATATTTCTAGCGATAGTAACTGCATAATATGGGTAATAATGCATATTATATTGATAATAATATAAGTAATAAGTATAATTATTACAGTTCTAGCGATAATAACTGCATAATATGGGTAATAATGCATGTTATATTGATAATAATATAAGTAATAAGTATATTTATTACAGTTCTATCGTTAATAACTGCATAATATTGGAAATAATGCATGTTATATTGATAATAATATAAGTAATAAGTATAACTATTACAGTTCTAGCGATAAAGCTGCATTATATGGGTAATAATGCACGTTATATTTCTAATAATATAAGTAATAAGTATAATTATTACAGTTCTAGCGATAATAACTGCATCATATGGGTAATAATGCATGTTATATTGATAATATCGGGAGTAATAAGTATAATTATTACAGTTCTAGCGATAATACTAGTAAAATATATTTAACAGTGCCTGTTATATTGATAATAATAATAGTAATAAGTATAATTATTATACTTCTGTCGATAATACCTGCATTATATGGGTAATAATGCATGCTATATTGATAATATCGGGAGTAATAAGTATAATTATTATAGTTCTAGCGATAATAATAGTAAAATATGGCTAATAGTACATGTTATACTGATAATAATAAAAGTAATAAGTATATTTATTATACTTCTGTCGATAATAACTGCATTATATGGGTAATAATGCATGTTATATTGATAATATCGGGAGTAATAAGTATAATTATTACAGTTCTAGCGATAATACTAGTAAAATATGGGTAAGAGTGCATGTTATATTGATAATAATAAAAGTTATAATTATATTTATTACAGTTCTATCGATAATAACTGCATAATATGGGTAATAATGCATGTTATATTGATGATAATAAAAGTAATACGTATATTTATTATAGCTCTAGCGATAATAACTGCATTATATGCGTAATAAGGCATGTTATATTGATAATATCGGGAGTAATAAGTACAATTATTATAGTTCTAGCGATAATAATAGTACAATATGGCTAATAGTGCATGTTATATTGATAATAATAAAAGTAATATGTATATTTATTATACTTCTGTCGATAATAACTGCATTATATGGGTAATAATGCATGTTATATTGATAATAATATAAGTAATAAGTATAATTATTACAGTTCTAGCAATAATAACTCCATTATATGGGTAATAATGCATGTTATATTGATAATAATATGAGTAATAAGTATAATTATTACAGTTCTAGCGATAATAACTGCATAATATGGGTAATAATGCACGTTATATTGCTAATAATATAAGTAATAAGTATATTTATTACAGTTCTATCGTTAATAACTGCATAATATTGGTAATAATGCATGTTATATTGATAATAATATAAGTAATAAGTATAATTATTACAGTTCTAGCGATAAAGCTGCATTATATGGGTAATAATGCACGTTATATTGCTAATAATATAAGTAATAAGTATAATTATTACAGTTCTAGCGATAATAACTGCATCATATGGGTAATAATGCATGTTATATTGATAATATCGGGAGTAATAAGTATAATTATTATAGTTCTAGCGATAATAATAGTAAAATATGGCAAATAGTGCATGTTATATTGATGATAATAAAAGTAATACGTATATTTATTATATTTCTAGCGATAGTAACTGCATAATATGGGTAATAATGCATATTATATTGATAATAATATAAGTAATAAGTATAATTATTACAGTTCTAGCGATAATAACTGCATTATATGGGTATTAATGCACGTTATATTGATAATAATAAAAGTAATAAGAATATTTATTATAGTTCTATCGATAATAACTGCATAATATGGGTAATAATGCATGTTATATTGAGAATAATATAAGTAATAAGTATAATTATTACAGTTCTGGCGATAATAACTGCATTATATGGGTAATAATGCACGTTATATTGCTAATAGTATAAGTAATAAGTATAATTATTACAGTTCTAACGATAATAACTCCATTATATGGGTAATAATGCATGTTATATTGATAATAATATAAGTAATAAGTATAATTATTACAGTTCTAGCGATAATAACTGCATAATATGGGTAATAATGCATGTTATATTGATAATAATATAAGTAATAAGTATATTTATTACAGTTCTATCGTTAATAACTGCATAATATTGGTAATAATGCATGTTATATTGATAATAATATAAGTAATAAGTATAATTATTACAGTTCTAGCGATAAAGCTGCATTATATGGGTAATAATGCACGTTATATTTCTAATAATATAAGTAATAAGTATAATTATTACAGTTCTAGCGATAATAACTGCATCATATGGGTAATAATGCATGTTATATTGATAATATCGGGAGTAATAAGTATAATTATTACAGTTCTAGCGATAATACTAGTAAAATATATTTAACAGTGCCTGTTATATTGATAATAATAATAGTAATAAGTATAATTATTATACTTCTGTCGATAATACCTGCATTATATGGGTAATAATGCATGCTATATTGATAATATCGGGAGTAATAAGTATAATTATTATAGTTCTAGCGATAATAATAGTAAAATATGGCTAATAGTACATGTTATACTGATAATAATAAAAGTAATAAGTATATTTATTATACTTCTGTCGATAATAACTGCATTATATGGGTAATAATGCATGTTATATTGATAATATCGGGAGTAATAAGTATAATTATTACAGTTCTAGCGATAATACTAGTAAAATATGGGTAAGAGTGCATGTTATATTGATAATAATAAAAGTTATAATTATATTTATTACAGTTCTATCGATAATAACTGCATAATATGGGTAATAATGCATGTTATATTGATGATAATAAAAGTAATACGTATATTTATTATAGCTCTAGCGATAATAACTGCATTATATGCGTAATAAGGCATGTTATATTGATAATATCGGGAGTAATAAGTACAATTATTATAGTTCTAGCGATAATAATAGTACAATATGGCTAATAGTGCATGTTATATTGATAATAATAAAAGTAATATGTATATTTATTATACTTCTGTCGATAATAACTGCATTATATGGGTAATAATGCATGTTATATTGATAATAATATAAGTAATAAGTATAATTATTACAGTTCTAGCAATAATAACTCCATTATATGGGTAATAATGCATGTTATATTGATAATAATATGAGTAATAAGTATAATTATTACAGTTCTAGCGATAATAACTGCATAATATGGGTAATAATGCACGTTATATTGCTAATAATATAAGTAATAAGTATATTTATTACAGTTCTATCGTTAATAACTGCATAATATTGGTAATAATGCATGTTATATTGATAATAATATAAGTAATAAGTATAATTATTACAGTTCTAGCGATAAAGCTGCATTATATGGGTAATAATGCACGTTATATTGCTAATAATATAAGTAATAAGTATAATTATTACAGTTCTAGCGATAATAACTGCATCATATGGGTAATAATGCATGTTATATTGATAATATCGGGAGTAATAAGTATAATTATTATAGTTCTAGCGATAATAATAGTAAAATATGGCAAATAGTGCATGTTATATTGATGATAATAAAAGTAATACGTATATTTATTATATTTCTAGCGATAATAACTGCATAATATGGGTAATAATGCATGTTATATTGATAATAATATAAGTAATAAGTATAATTATTACAGTTCTAGCGATAATAACTGCATTATATGGGTATTAATGCACGTTATATTGATAATAATAAAAGTAATAAGAATATTTATTATAGTTCTATCGATAATAACTGCATAATATGGGTAATAATGCATGTTATATTGAGAATAATATAAGTAATAAGTATAATTATTACAGTTCTGGCGATAATAACTGCATTATATGGGTAATAATGCACGTTATATTGCTAATAGTATAAGTAATAAGTATAATTATTACAGTTCTAACGATAATAACTCCATTATATGGGTAATAATGCATGTTATATTGATAATAATATAAGTAATAAGTATAATTATTACAGTTCTAGCGATAATAACTGCATAATATGGGTAATAATGCACGTTATATTGCTAATAATATAAGTAATGAGCATAATTATTACAGTCCTACCGATAATAACTGCATTATATGGGTAATAATGCATGTTATATTGATAATATCGGGAGTAATAAGTATAATTATTATAGTTCTAGCGATAATAATAGTAAAATATGGCTAATAGTACATGTTATACTGATAATAATAAAAGTAATAAGTATATTTATTATACCTCTGTCGATAATAACTGCATTATATGGGTAATAATGCATGTTATATTGATAATATCGGGAGTAATAAGTATAATTATTACAGTTCTAGCGATAATAACTGCATTATATGGGTAATAATGCATGTTATATTGCTAACAATATAAGTAATAAGTATAATTATTACAGTTCTAGCGATAATAACTGCATTATATGGGCAATAGTGCATGTTATATTGATAATAATAAAAGTAATAAGTATATTTATTATAGTTCTATCGATAATAACTGCATAATATGGGTAATAATGCATGTTATATTGATGATAATAAAAGTAATACGTATATTTATTATAGTTCTAGCGATAATAACTGCATAATATGGGTAATAATGCATGTTATATTGATAATAATAAAAGTAATAAGTATATTTATTATAGTTCTATCGATAATAACTGCATTATATGGGTAATAATGCATGTTACATTGATAATATTGGGAGTAATAAGTATAATTATTATAGTTCTAGCGATAATAATAGTAAAATATGGCTAATAGTGCATGTTATATTGATAATAATAAAAGTAATAAGTACATTTATTATAGTTCTATCGATAATAACTGCATAATATGGGTAATAATGCATGTTATATTGATGATAATGAAAGTAGTAAGTATATTTATTACAGTTCTAGCGATAATAACTGCATTATATGGGTAATAATGCATGTTATATTGATGATAATAAAAGTAATACGTATATTTATTATAGCTCTAGCGATAATAACTGCATAATATGGGTAATAATGCATGTTATATTGATAATATTGGGAGTAATAAGTATAATTACTATAGCTCTAGCGATAATAATAGTAAAATATGGCAAATAGTGCATGTTATATTGATGATAATAAAAGTAATAAGTATATTTATTATACTTCTGTCGATAATAACTGCATTATGTGGGTAATAATGCATGTTATATTGATAATAATATAAGTAATAAGTATAATTATTACAGTTCTAGCGATAATAACTCCATTATATGGGTAATAATGCATGTTATATTGATAATAATATAAGAAATAAGTATAATTATTACAGTTCTAGCGCTAATAACTGCATTATATGGGTAATAATGCACGTTATATTGCTAATAATATAAGTAATAAGTATAATTATTACAGTTCTAGCGATAATAACTGCATTATATGGGTAATAATGCATGTTATATTGATAATATCGGGAGTAATAAGTACAATTATTATAGTTCTAGCGATAATAATAGTACAATATGGCTAATAGTGCATGTTATATTGATAATAATAAAAGTAATATGTATATTTATTATACTTCTGTCGATAATAACTGCATTATATGGGTAATAATGCATGTTATATTGATAATAATATAAGTAATAAGTATAATTATTACAGTTCTAGCAATAATAACTCCATTATATGGGTAATAATGCATGTTATATTGATAATAATATAAGTAATAAGTATATTTATTACAGTTCTATCCTTAATAACTGCATAATATTGGTAATAATGCATGTTATATTGATAATAATATAAGTAATAAGTATAATTATTACAGTTCTAGCGATAAAGCTGCATTATATGGGTAATAATGCACGTTATATTGCTAATAATGTAAGTAATAAGTATAATTATTACAGTTCTAGCGATAATAACTGCATCATATGGGTAATAATGCATGCTATATTGATAATATCGGGAGTAATAAGTATAATTATTATAGTTCTAGCGATAATAATAGTAAAATATGGCTAATAGTACATGTTATACTGATAATAATAAAAGTAATAAGTATATTTATTATACTTCTGTCGATAATAACTGCATTATATGGGTAATAATGCATGTTATATTGATAATATCGGGAGTAATAAGTATAATTATTACAGTTCTAGCGATAATACTAGTAAAATATGGGTAAGAGTGCATGTTATATTGATAATAATAAAAGTTATAATTATATTTATTACAGTTCTATCGATAATAACTGCATAATATGGGTAATAATGCATGTTATATTGATGATAATAAAAGTAATACGTATATTTATTATAGCTCTAGCGATAATAACTGCATTATATGCGTAATAAGGCATGTTATATTGATAATATCGGGAGTAATAAGTATAATTATTATAGTTCTAGCGATAATAATAGTAAAATATGGCTAATAGTGCATGATGTAGTGATAATAGTAAAAGTAATAAGTATATTTATTACAGTTCTATCGATAAAAACTGCATAATATGGGTAATAATGCATGTTACATTGATGATAATAAAAGTAATACGTACATTTATTATAGTTCTAGCGATAATAACTGCATAATATGGGTAATAATGCATGTTATATTGAGAATAATATAAGTAATAAGTATAATTATTACAGTTCTGGCGATAATAACTGCATTATATGGGTAATAATGCACGTTATATTGCTAATAGTATAAGTAATAAGTATAATTATTACAGTTCTAGCGATAATAACTCCATTATATGGGTAATAATGCATGTTATATTGATAATAATGTAAGTAATAAGTATAATTATTACAGTTCTAGCGATAATAACTGCATAATATGGGTAATAATGCATGTTATATTGATAATATCGGGAGTAATAAGTATAATTATTACAGTTCTAGCGATAATGCTAGTAAAATATGGGTAAGAGTCCATGTTATATTGATAATAATAAAAGTTATAATTATATTTATTACAGTTCTATCGATAATAACTGCATAATATGGGTAATAATGCATGTTATATTGATGATAATAAAAGTAATACGTATATTTATTATAGCTCTAGCGATAATAACTGCATTATATGCGTAATAAGGCATGTTATATTGATAATATCGGGAGTAATAAGTATAATTATTATAGTTCTAGCGATAATAATAGTAAAATATGGCTAATAGTGCATGATGTAGTGATAATAGTAAAAGTAATAAGTATATTTATTACAGTTCTATCGATAAAAACTGCATAATATGGGTAATAATGCATGTTACATTGATGATAATAAAAGTAATACGTACATTTATTATAGTTCTAGCGATAATAACTGCATAATATGGGTAATAATGCATGTTATATTGAGAATAATATAAGTAATAAGTATAATTATTACAGTTCTGGCGATAATAACTGCATTATATGGGTAATAATGCACGTTATATTGCTAATAGTATAAGTAATAAGTATAATTATTACAGTTCTAGCGATAATAACTCCATTATATGGGTAATAATGCATGTTATATTGATAATAATATAAGTAATAAGTATAATTATTACAGTTCTAGCGATAATAACTGCATAATATGGGTAATAATGCATGTTATATTGATAATAATATAAGTAATAAGTATATTTATTACAGTTCTATCGTTAATAACTGCATAATATTGGTAATAATGCATGTTATGTTGATGATAATAAAAGTAATACGTATATTTATTATAGCTCTAGCGATAATAACTGCATAATATGGGTAATAATGCATGTTATAATGAGAATATCGGGAGTAATAAGTATAATTATTATAGTTCTAGCGATAATAATAGTAAAATATGGCAAATAGTGCATGTTATATTGATGATAATAAAAGTAATACGTATATTTATTATATTTCTAGCGATAATAACTGCATAATATGGGTAATAATGCATGTTATATTGATAATAATATAAGTAATAAGTATAATTATTACAGTTCTAGCGATAATAACTGCATTATATGGGTATTAATGCACGTTATATTGATAATAATAAAAGTAATAAGAATATTTATTATAGTTCTATCGATAATAACTGCATAATATGGGTAATAATGCATGTTATATTGAGAATAATATAAGTAATAAGTATAATTATTACAGTTCTGGCGATAATAACTGCATTATATGGGTAATAATGCATGTTATATTGATAATAATATCAGTAATAAGTATAATTATTACAGTTCTAGCGATAATAACTCCATTATATGGGTAATAATGCATGTTATATTGATAATAATATAAGAAATAAGTATAATTATTACAGTTCTAGCGCTAATAACTGCATTATATGGGTAATAATGCACGTTATATTGCTAATAATATAAGTAATAAGTATAATTATTACAGTTCTAGCGATAATAACTGCATTATATGGGTAATAATGCATGTTATATTGATAATATCGGGAGTAATAAGTACAATTATTATAGTTCTAGCGATAATAATAGTACAATATGGCTAATAGTGCATGTTATATTGATAATAATAAAAGTAATATGTATATTTATTATACTTCTGTCGATAATAACTGCATTATATGGGTAATAATGCATGTTATATTGATAATAATATAAGTAATAAGTATAATTATTACAGTTCTAGCAATAATAACTCCATTATATGGGTAATAATGCATGTTATATTGATAATAATATGAGTAATAAGTATAATTATTACAGTTCTAGCGATAATAACTGCAAAATATGGGTAATAATGCACGTTATATTGCTAATAATATAAGTAATAAGTATATTTATTACAGTTCTATCGTTAATAACTGCATAATATTGGTAATAATGCATGTTATATTGATAATAATATAAGTAATAAGTATAATTATTACAGTTCTAGCGATAAAGCTGCATTATATGAGTAATAATGCACGTTATATTGCTAATAATATAAGTAATAAGTATAATTATTACAGTTCTAGCGATAATAACTGCATCATATGGGTAATAATGCATGTTATATTGATAATATCGGGAGTAATAAGTATAATTATTATAGTTCTAGCGATAATAATAGTAAAATATGGCAAATAGTGCATGTTATATTGATGATAATAAAAGTAATACGTATATTTATTATATTTCTAGCGATAATAACTGCATAATATGGGTAATAATGCATGTTATATTGATAATAATATAAGTAATAAGTATAATTATTACAGTTCTAGCGATAATAACTGCATTATATGGGTATTAATGCACGTTGTATTGATAATAATAAAAGTAATAAGAATATTTATTATAGTTCTATCGATAATAACTGCATAATATGGGTAATAATGCATGTTATATTGAGAATAATTTAAGTAATAAGTATAATTATTACAGTTCTGGCGATAATAACTGCATTATATGGGTAATAATGCACGTTATATTGCTAATAATATAAGTAATAAGTATATTTATTACAGTTCTATCGTTAATAACTGCATAATATTGGTAATAATGCATGTTATATTGATAATAATATAAGTAATAAGTATAATTATTACAGTTCTAGCGATAAAGCTGCATTATATGGGTAATAATGCACGTTATATTGCTAATAATATAAGTAATAAGTATAATTATTACAGTTCTAGCGATAATAACTGCATCATATGGGTAATAATGCATGTTATATTGATAATATCGGGAGTAATAAGTATAATTATTATAGTTCTAGCGATAATAATAGTAAAATATGGCAAATAGTGCATGTTATATTGATGATAATAAAAGTAATACGTATATTTATTATATTTCTAGCGATAATAACTGCATAATATGGGTAATAATGCATGTTATATTGATAATAATATAAGTAATAAGTATAATTATTACAGTTCTAGCGATAATAACTGCATTATATGGGTATTAATGCACGTTATATTGATAATAATAAAAGTAATAAGAATATTTATTATAGTTCTATCGATAATAACTGCATAATATGGGTAATAATGCATGTTATATTGAGAATAATATAAGTAATAAGTATAATTATTACAGTTCTGGCGATAATAACTGCATTATATGGGTAATAATGCACGTTATATTGCTAATAGTATAAGTAATAAGTATAATTATTACAGTTCTAACGATAATAACTCCATTATATGGGTAATAATGCATGTTATATTGATAATAATATAAGTAATAAGTATAATTATTACAGTTCTAGCGATAATAACTGCATAATATGGGTAATAATGCACGTTATATTGCTAATAATATAAGTAATGAGCATAATTATTACAGTCCTAGCGATAATAACTGCATTATATGGGTAATAATGCATGTTATATTGATAATATCGGGAGTAATAAGTATAATTATTATAGTTCTAGCGATAATAATAGTAAAATATGGCTAATAGTACATGTTATACTGATAATAATAAAAGTAATAAGAATATTTATTATAGTTCTATCGATAATAACTGCATAATATGGGTAATAATGCATGTTATATTGATGATAATGGGAGTAGTATGTATATTTATTACATTTCTAGCGATATTAACTGCATTATATGCGTAATAAGGCATGTTATATTGATAATATCGGGAGTAATAAGTATAATTATTATAGTTCTAGCGATAATAATAGTAAAATATGGCTATTAGTGCCTGTTATATTGATAATAATAAAAGTAATAAGTATATTTATTATATCTCTGTCGATACTAACTGCATTATATGGGTAATAATGCATGTTATATTGATGATAATAAAAGTAAAACGTATATTTATTATAGCTCTAGCGATAATAACCGCATAATATGGGTAATAATGCATGTTATATTGATAATATTGGGAGTAATAAGTATAATTATTATAGTTCTAGCGATAATAATAGTAAAATATGGCTATTAGTGCCTGTTATATTGATAATAATAAAAGTAATAAGTATATTTATTATACCTCTGTCGATACTAACTGCATTATATGGGTAATAATGCATGTTATATTGATGATAATATGAGTACTATGTATAATTATTACAGTTCTAGCGATAATAACTGCATAATATGGGTAATAATGCACGTTATATTGCTAATAATATAAGTTATAAGTATATTTATTACAGTTCTATCGTTAATAACTGCATAATATTGGTAATAATGCATGTTATATTGATAATAATATAAGTAATAAGTATAATTATTACAGTTCTAGCGATAAAGCTGCATTATATGAGTAATAATGCACGTTATATTGCTAATAATATAAGTAATAAGTATAATTATTACAGTTCTAGCGATAATAACTGCATCATATGGGTAATAATGCATGTTATATTGATAATATCGGGAGTAATAAGTATAATTATTATAGTTCTAGCGATAATAATAGTAAAATATGGCAAATAGTGCATGTTATATTGATGATAATAAAAGTAATACGTATATTTATTATATTTCTAGCGATAATAACTGCATAATATGGGTAATAATGCATGTTATATTGATAATAATATAAGTAATAAGTATAATTATTACAGTTCTAGCGATAATAACTGCATTATATGGGTAATAATGCACGTTATATTGCTAATAGTATAAGTAATAAGTATAATTATTACAGTTCTAACGATAATAACTCCATTATATGGGTAACAATGCATGTTATATTGATAATAATATCAGTAATAAGTATAATTATTACAGTTCTAGCGATAATAACTGCAAAATATGGGTAATAATGCACGTTATATTGCTAATAATATAAGTAATAAGTATATTTATTACAGTTCTATCGTTAATAACTGCATAATATTGGTAATAATGCATGTTATATTGATAATAATATAAGTAATAAGTATAATTATTACAGTTCTAGCGATAAAGCTGCATTATATGGGTAATAATGCACGTTATATTGCTAATAATATAAGTAATAAGTATAATTATTACAGTTCTAGCGATAATAACTGCATCATATGGGTAATAATGCATGTTATATTGATAATATCGGGAGCAATAAGTATAATTATTATAGTTCTAGCGATAATAATAGTAAAATATGGCAAATAGTGCATGTTATATTGATGATAATAAAAGTAATACGTATATTTATTATATTTCTAGCGATAATAACTGCATAATATGGGTAATAATGCATGTTATATTGATAATAATATAAGTAATAAGTATAATTATTACAGTTCTAGCGATAATAACTGCATTATATGGGTATTAATGCACGTTATATTGATAATAATAAAAGTAATAAGAATATTTATTATAGTTCTATCGATAATAACTGCATAATATGGGTAATAATGCATGTTATATTGAGAATAATATAAGTTATAAGTATAATTATTACAGTTCTGGCGATAATAACTGCATTATATGGGTAATAATGCACGTTATATTGCTAATAGTATAAGTAATAAGTATAATTATTACAGTTCTAACGATAATAACTCCATTATATGGGTAATAATGCATGTTATATTGATAATAATATAAGTAATAAGTATAATTATTACAGTTCTAGCGATAATAACTGCATAATATGGGTAATAATGCACGTTATATTGCTAATAATATAAGTAATGAGCATAATTATTACAGTCCTAGCGATAATAACTGCATTATATGGGTAATAATGCATGTTATATTGATAATATCGGGAGTAATAAGTATAATTATTATAGTTCTAGCGATAATAATAGTAAAATATGGCTAATAGTACATGTTATACTGATAATAATAAAAGTAATAAGAATATTTATTATAGTTCTATCGATAATAACTGCATAATATGGGTAATAATGCATGTTATATTGATGATAATGGGAGTAGTATGTATATTTATTACATTTCTAGCGATATTAACTGCATTATATGCGTAATAAGGCATGTTATATTGATAATATCGGGAGTAATAAGTATAATTATTATAGTTCTAGCGATAATAATAGTAAAATATGGCTATTAGTGCCTGTTATAGTGATAATAATAAAAGTAATAAGTATATTTATTATATCTCTGTCGATACTAACTGCATTATATGGGTAATAATGCATGTTATATTGATGATAATAAAAGTAAAACGTATATTTATTATAGCTCTAGCGATAATAACCGCATAATATGGGTAATAATGCATGTTATATTGATAATTTCGGGAGTAATAAGTATAATTATTATAGTTCTAGCGATAATAATAGTAAAATATGGCTATTAGTGCCTGTTATATTGATAATAATAAAAGTAATAAGTATATTTATTATACCTCTGTCGATACTAACTGCATTATATGGGTAATAATGCATGTTATATTGATGATAATATGAGTACTATGTATAATTATTACAGTTCTAGCGATAATAACTGCATAATATGGGTAATAATGCACGTTATATTGCTAATAATATAAGTAATATGTATAATTATTACAGTTCTAGCGATAATAACTGCATTATATGGGTAATAATGCATGTTACATTGATAATATTGGGAGTAATAAGTATAATTATTATAGTTCTAGCGATAATAATAGTAAAATATGGCTAATAGTGCATGTTATATTGATAATAATAAAAGTAATAAGTACATTTATTACAGTTCTAGCGATAATAACTGCATTATATGGGTCATAATGCATGTTATATTGATGATAATAAAAGTAATACGTATATTTATTATAGCTCTAGCGATAATAACTGCATAATATGGGTAATAATGCATGTTATATTGATAATATTGGGAGTAATAAGTATAATTACTATAGCTCTAGCGATAATAATAGTACAATATGGCTAATAGTGCATGTTATATTGATAATAATAAAAGTAATATGTATATTTATTATACTTCTGTCGATAATAACTGCATTATATGGGTAATAATGCATGTTATATTGATAATAATATAAGTAATAAGTATAATTATTACAGTTCTAGCAATAATAACTCCATTATATGGGTAATAATGCATGTTATATTGATAATAATATGAGTAATAAGTATAATTATTACAGTTCTAGCGATAATAACTGCATTATATGGGTATTAATGCACGTTATATTGATAATAATAAAAGTAATAAGAATATTTATTATAGTTCTATCGATAATAACTGCATAATATGGGTAATAATGCATGTTATATTGAGAATAATATAAGTAATAAGTATAATTATTACAGTTCTGGCGATAATAACTGCATTATATGGGTAATAATGCACGTTATATTGCTAATAGTATAAGTAATAAGTATAATTATTACAGTTCTAACGATAATAACTCCATTATATGGGTAATAATGCATGTTATATTGATAATAATATAAGTAATAAGTATAATTATTACAGTTCTAGCGATAATAACTGCATAATATGGGTAATAATGCATGTTATATTGATAATAATATAAGTAATAAGTATATTTATTACAGTTCTATCGTTAATAACTGCATAATATTGGTAATAATGCATGTTATATTGATAATAATATAAGTAATAAGTATAATTATTACAGTTCTAGCGATAAAGCTGCATTATATGGGTAATAATGCACGTTATATTTCTAATAATATAAGTAATAAGTATAATTATTACAGTTCTAGCGATAATAACTGCATCATATGGGTAATAATGCATGTTATATTGATAATAATATGAGTAATAAGTATAATTATTACAGTTCTAGCGATAATAACTGCAAAATATGGGTAATAATGCACGTTATATTGCTAATAATATAAGTAATAAGTATATTTATTACAGTTCTATCGTTAATAACTGCATAATATTGGTAATAATGCATGTTACATTGATAATAATATAAGTAATAAGTATAATTATTACAGTTCTAGCGATAAAGCTGCATTATATGGGTAATAATGCACGTTATATTGCTAATAATATAAGTAATAAGTATAATTATTACAGTTCTAGCGATAATAACTGCATTATATGGGTAATAATGCATGTTATATTGATAATATCGGGAGTAATAAGTATAATTATTACAGTTCTAGCGATAATACTAGTAAAATATGGGTAAGAGTGCATGTTATATTGATAATAATAAAAGTAATAAGTATATTTATTACAGTTCTATCGTTAATAACTGCATAATATTGGTAATAATGCATGTTATGTTGATGATAATAAAAGTAATACGTATATTTATTATAGCTCTAGCGATAATAACTGCATAATATGGGTAATAATGCATGTTATATTGATGATAATAAAAGTAATACGTATATTTATTATAGTTCTAGCGATAATAACTGCATAATATGGGTAATAATGCATGTTATAATGAGAATATCGGGAGTAATAAGTATAATTATTATAGTTCTAGCGATAATAATAGTAAAATATGGCAAATAGTGCATGTTATATTGATGATAATAAAAGTAATACGTATATTTATTATATTTCTAGCGATAATAACTGCATAATATGGGTAATAATGCATGTTATATTGATAATAATATAAGTAATAAGTATAATTATTACAGTTCTAGCGATAATAACTGCATTATATGGGTATTAATGCACGTTATATTGACAATAATAAAAGTAATAAGAATATTTATTATAGTTCTATCGATAATAACTGCATAATATGGGTAATAATGCATGTTATATTGAGAATAATATAAGTAATAAGTATAATTATTACAGTTCTGGCGATAATAACTGCATTATATGGGCAATAATGCATGTTATATTGATAATAATAAAAGTAATAAGAATATTTATTATAGTTCTATCGATAATAACTGCATAATATGGGTAATAATGCATGTTATATTGATGATAATGGGAGTAGTATGTATATTTATTACATTTCTAGCGATATTAACTGCATTATATGCGTAATAAGGCATGTTATATTGATAATATCGGGAGTAATAAGTATAATTATTATAGTTCTAGCGATAATAATACTAAAATATGGCTAATAGTGCATGTTATATTGATAATAATAAAAGTAATAAGTATATTTATTATAGTTCTATCGATAATAACTGCATAATATGGGTAATAATGCATGTTATATTGATGATAATAAAAGTAATACGTATATTTATTATAGTTCTAGCGATAATAACTGCATAATATGGGTAATAATACATGTTATATTGATAATAATAAAAGTAATAAGTATATTTATTATAGTTCTATCGATAATAACTGCATAATATGGGTAATAATGCATGTTATATTGATAATATCGGGAGTAATAAGTATAATTATTACAGTTCTAGCGATAATGCTAGTAAAATATATCTAACAGTGCCTGTTATATTGATAATATCGGGAGTAATAAGTATAATTATTATAGTTCTAGCGATAATAATAGTAAAATATGGCTAACAGTACATGTTATACTGATAATAATAAAAGTAATAAGTATATTTATTATACTTCTGTCGATAATAACTGCATTATATGGGTAATAATGCATGTTATATTGATAATATCGGGAGTAATAAGTATAATTATTACAGTTCTAGCGATAATACTAGTAAAATATGGCTAAGAGTGCCTGTTATATTGATAATAATAGAAGTAATAAGTATATTTATTATACTTCTGTCGATAATAACTGCATTATATGGGTAATAATGCATGTTATATTGATAATAATATAAGTAATAAGTATAATTATTACAGTTCTAGCGATAACACTAGTAAAATATGGCTAAGAGTGCATGTTATATTGATAATAATAAAAGTTATAAGTATATTTATTACAGTTCTATCGATAATAACTGCATAATATGGGTAATAATGCATGTTATATTGATGATAATAAAAGTAATACGTATATTTATTATAGCTCTAGCGATAATAACTGCATTATATGCGTAATAAGGCATGTTATATTCATAATATCGGGAGTAATAAGTATAATTATTATAGTTCTAGCGATAATAATAGTAAAATATGGCTAATAGTGCATGTTGTAGTGATAATAGTAAAAGTAATAAGTATATTTATTACAGTTCTATCGATAATAACTGCATAATATGGGTAATAATGCATGTTATATTGATAATATCGGGAGTAATAAGTATAATTATTACAGTTCTAGCGATAATGCTAGTAAAATATATCTAACAGTGCCTGTTATATTGATAATATCGGGAGTAATAAGTATAATTATTATAGTTCTAGCGATAATAATAGTAAAATATGGCTAACAGTACATGTTATACTGATAATAATAAAAGTAATAAGTATATTTATTATACTTCTGCCGATAATAACTGCATTATATGGGTAATAATGCATGTTATATTGATAATATCGGGAGTAATAAGTATAATTATTACAGTTCTGGCGATAATAACTGCATTATATGGGTAATAATGCACGTTATATTGCTAATAATATAAGTAATGAGTATAATTATTACAGTTCTAGCGATAATAACTGCATTATACGGGTAATAATGCATGTTATATTGATAATAATAAAAGTAATAAGTATATTTATTATAGTTCTATCTATAATAACTGCATAATATGGGTAATAATGCATGTTATATCGATAATATCGGGAGTAATAAGTATAATTATTACAGTTCTAGCGACAATACTAGTAAAATATGGCTAAGAGTGCATGTTATATTGATAATAATAAAAGTTATAAGTATATTTATTACAGTTCTATCGATAATAACTGCATAATACGGGTAATAATGCATGTTATATTGATGATAATAAAAGTAATACGTATATTTATTATAGCTCTAGCGATAATAACTGCATTATATGCGTAATAAGGCATGTTATATTCATAATATGGGGAGTAATAAGTATAATTATTATAGTTCTAGCGATAATAATAGTAAAATATGGCTAATAGTGCATGTTGTAGTGATAATAGTAAAAGTAATAAGTATATTTATTACAGTTCTATCGATAATAACTGCATAATATGGGTAATAATGCACGTTATATTGCTAATAATATAAGTAATAAGTATATTTATTACAGTTCTATCGTTAATAACTGCATAATATTGGTAATAATGCATGTTATATTGATAATAATATAAGTAATAAGTATAATTATTACAGTTCTAGCGATAATATCTGCATTATATGGGTAATAATGCACGTTATATTGCTAATAATATAAGTAATAAGTATAATTATTACAGTTCTAGCGATAATAACTGCATCATATGGGTAATAATGCATGTTATATTGATAATATCGGGAGTAATAAGTATAATTATTATAGTTCTAGCGATAATAATAGTAAAATATGGCAAATAGTGCATGTTATATTGATGATAATAAAAGTAATACGTATATTTATTATATTTCTAGCGATAATAACTGCATAAGATGGGTAATAATGCATGTCATATTGATAATAATATAAGTAATAAGTATAATCATTACAGTTCTAGCGATAATAACTGCATCATATGGGTAATAATGCATGTTATATTGATAATATCGGGAGTAATAAGTATAATTATTATAGTTCTAGCGATAATAATAGTAAAATATGGCAAATAATGCATGTTATATTGATGATAATAAAAGTAATACGTATATTTATTATATTTCTAGCGATAATAACTGCATAATATGGGTAATAATGCATGTTATATTGATAATAATATAAGTAATAAGTATAATTATTACAGTTCTAGCGATAATAACTGCATTATATGGGTATTAATGCACGTTATATTGATAATAATAAAAGTAATAAGAATATTTATTATAGTTCTATCGATAATAACTGCATAATATGGGTAATAATGCATGTTATATTGAGAATAATATAAGTAATAAGTATAATTATTACAGTTCTGGCGATAATAACTGCATTATATGGGTAATAATGCACGTTATATTGCTAATAGTATAAGTAATAAGTATAATTATTACAGTTCTAGCGATAATAACTCCATTATATGGGTAATAATGCATGTTATATTGATAATAATATAAGTAATAAGTATAATTATTACAGTTCTAGCGATAATAACTGCATAATATGGGTAATAATGCACGTTATATTGATAATATCGGGAGTAATAAGTATAATTATTATAGTTCTAGCGATAATAATAGTAAAATATGGCTAATAGTACATGTTATACTGATAATAATAAAAGTAATAAGTATATTTATTATACCTCTGTCGATAATAACTGCATTATATGGGTAATAATGCATGTTATATTGATAATATCGGGAGTAATAAGTATAATTATTACAGTTCTAGCGATAATACTGGTAAAATATGGCTAAGAGTGCCTGTTATATTGATAATAATAGAAGTAATAAGTATATTTATTATACTTCTGTCGATAATAACTGCATTGTATGGGTAATAATGCATGTTATATTGATAATAATATAAGTAATAAGTATAATTATTACAGTTCTAGCGATAATACTAGTAAAATATGGCTAAGAGTGCATGTTATATTGATAATAATAAAAGTTATAAGTATATTTATTACAGTTCTATCGATAATAACTGCATAATATGGGTAATAATGCATGTTATATTGATGATAATAAAAGTAATACGTATATTTATTATAGCTCTAGCGATAATAACTGCATTATATGCGTAATAAGGCATGTTATATTCATAATATCGGGAGTAATAAGTATAATTATTATAGTTCTAGCGATAATAATAGTAAAATATGGCTAATAGTGCATGTTGTAGTGATAATAGTAAAAGTAATAAGTATATTTATTACAGTTCTATCGATAATAACTGCATAATATGGGTAATAATGCATGTTATATTGATGATAATAAAAGTAATACGTATATTTATTATAGTTCTAGCGATAACAACTGCATAATATGGGTAATAATGCATGTTATATTGATAATAATATAAGTAATAAGTATAATTATTACAGTTCAGGCGATAATAACTGCATTATATGGGTAATAATGCACGTTATATTGCTAATAATATAAGTAATAAGTATAATTATTACAGTTCTAGCGATAATAACTGCATTATATGGGTAATAATGCATGTTATACTGATAATATCGGGAGGAATAAGTATAATTATTATAGTTCTAGCGATAATAATAGTACAATATGGCTAATAGTGCATGTTATATTGATAATATTGGGAGTGATAAGTATAATTATTATAGTTCTAGCGATAATAACTCCATTATATGGGTAATAATGCATGTTATATTGATAATAATATAAGTAATAAGTATAATTATTACAGTTCTAGCGATAATAACTGCATAATATGGGTAATAATGCATGTTATATTGATGATAATAAAAGTAATAAGTATATTTATTATAGTTCTAGCGATAACAACTGCATAATATGGGTAATAATGCATGTTATATTGATAATAATATAAGTAATAAGTATAATTATTACAGGTCAGGCGATAATAACTGCATAATATGGGTAATAATACACGTTATATTGCTAATGATATAAGTAATAAGTATAATTATTACAGTTCTAGCGATAATAACTGCATTATATGGGTAATAATGTATGTTATACTGATAATATCGGGAGTAATAAGAATAATTATAATAGTTCTAGCGATAATAATAGTACAATATGGCTAATAGTGCATGTTATATTGATAATATTGGGAGTAATAAGTATAATTATTATAGTTCTAGCGATAATAACTCCATTATATGGGTAATAATGCATGTTATATTGATAATAATATAAGTAATAAGTATAATTATTACAGTTCTAGCGATAATAACTGCATAATATGGGTAATAATGCATGTTATATTGATGATAATAAAAGTAATAAGTATATTTATTATAGTTCTAGCGATAACAACTGCATAATATGGGTAATAATGCATGTTATATTGATAATAATATAAGTAATAAGTATAATTATTACAGTTCAGGCGATAATAACTGCATTATATGGGTAATAATGCACGTTATATTGCTAATAATATAAGTAATAAGTATAATTATTACAGTTCTAGCGATAATAACTGCATTATACGGGTAATAATGCATGTTATATTGATAATAATAAAGGTAATAAGTATATTTATTATAGTCCTATCGATAATAACTGCATAATATGGGTAATAATGCATGTTATATTGATAATATCGGGAGTAATAAGTATAATTATTACAGTTCTAGCGATAATAACTGCATAATATGGGTAATAATTCATGTTATATTGATGATACTAAAAGTAATACGTATATTTATTATAATTCTAGCGATTATAACTGCATAATACGGGTAATAATGCATGTTATATTGATAATAATATAAGTAATAAGTATAATTATTATAGTTCTAGCGATAATAATAGTACAATATGGCTAATAGTGCACGTTATATTGCTAATAATATAAGTAATAAGTATAATTATTACAGTTCTAGCGATAATAACTGCATTATACGGGTAATAATGCATGTTATATTGATAATAATAAAAGTAATAAGTATATATATTATATTTCTAGCGATAATAACTGCATAAGATGGGTAATAATGCATGTCATATTGATAATAATATAAGTAATAAGTATAATTATTACAGTTCTAGCGATAATAACTGCATTATATGGGTATTAATGCACGTTATATTGATAATAATAAAAGTAATAAGAATATTTATTATAGTTCTATCGATAATAACTGCATAATATGGGTAATAATGCATGTTATATTGAGAATAATATAAGTAATAAGTATAATTATTACAGTTCTGGCGATAATAACTGCATTATATGGGTAATAATGCACGTTATATTGCTAATAGTATAAGTAATAAGTATAATTATTACAGTTCTAGCGATAATAACTCCATTATATGGGTAATAATGCATGTTATATTGATAATAATATAAGTGATAAGTATAATTATTACAGTTCTAGCGATAATAACTGCATAATATGGGTAATAATGCACGTTATATTGCTAATAATATAAGTAATGAGCATAATTATTACAGTCCTAGCGATAATAACTGCATTATATGGGTAATAATGCATGTTATATTGATAATATCGGGAGTAATAAGTATAATTATTATAGTTCTAGCGATAATAATAGTAAAATATGGCTAATAGTACATGTTATACTGATAATAATAAAAGTAATAAGTATATTTATTATACCTCTGTCGATAATAACTGCATTATATGGGTAATAATGCATGTTATATTGATAATATCGGGAGTAATAAGTATAATTATTACAGTTCTAGCGATAATACTTGTAAAATATGGCTAAGAGTGCCTGTTATATTGATAATAATAGAAGTAATAAGTATATTTATTATACTTCTGTCGATAATAACTGCATTGTATGGGTAATAATGCATGTTATATTGATAATAATATAAGTAATAAGTATAATTATTACAGTTCTAGCGATAATACTAGTAAAATATGGCTAAGAGTGCATGTTATATTGATAATAATAAAAGTTATAAGTATATTTATTACAGTTCTATCGATAATAACTGCATAACATGGGTAATAATGCATGTTATATTGATGATAATAAAAGTAATACGTATATTTATTATAGCTCTAGCGATAATAACTGCATAATATGGGTAATAATGCATGTTATATTGATAATAATATAAGTAATAAGTATAATTATTACAGTTCTAGCGATAATAACTGCATTATATGGGTAATAATGCATGTTATATTGATAATAATAAAAGTAATAAGTATATTTATTATAGTTCTATCGATAATAACTGCATAATATGGGTAATAATGCATGTTATATTGATAATATCGGGAGTAATAAATATAATTATTATAGTTCTAGCGATAATAATAGTACAATATGGCTAATAGTGCATGTTATATTGATAATATTGGGAGTAATAAGTATAATTATTATAGTTCTAGCGATAATAACTCCATTATATGGGTAATAATGCATGTTATATTGATAATAATATAAGTAATAAGTATAATTATTACAGTTCAGGCGATAATAACTGCATAATATGGGTAATAATACACGTTATATTGCTAATGATATAAGTAATAAGTATAATTATTACAGTTCTAGCGATAATAACTGCATTATATGGGTAATAATGTATGTTATACTGATAATATCGGGAGTAATAAGTATAATTATTATAGTTCTAGCGATAATAATAGTACAATATGGCTAATAGTGCATGTTATATTGATAATATTGGGAGTAATAAGTATAATTATTATAGTTCTAGCGATAATAACTCCATTATATGGGTAATAATGCATGTTATATTGATAATAATATAAGTAATAAGTATAATTATTACAGTTCTAGCGATAATAACTGCATAATATGGGTAATAATGCATGTTATATTGATGATAATAAAAGTAATAAGTATATTTATTATAGTTCTAGCGATAACAACTGCATAATATGGGTAATAATGCATGTTATATTGATAATAATATAAGTAATAAGTATAATTATTACAGTTCAGGCGATAATAACTGCATTATATGGGTAATAATGCACGTTATATTGCTAATAATATAAGTAATAAGTATAATTATTACAGTTCTAGCGATAATAACTGCATTATACGGGTAATAATGCATGTTATATTGATAATAATAAAAGTAATAAGTATATTTATTATAGTTCTATCGATAATAACTGCATAATATGGGTAATAATGCATGTTATATTGATAATATCGGGAGTAATAAGTATAATTATTACAGTTCTAGCGATAATAACTGCATAATATGGGTAATAATTCATGTTATATTGATGATACTAAAAGTAATACGTATATTTATTATAATTCTAGCGATTATAACTGCATAATACGGGTAATAATGCATGTTATATTGATAATAATATAAGTAATAAGTATAATTATTATAGTTCTAGCGATAATAATAGTACAATATGGCTAATAGTGCACGTTATATTGCTAATAATATAAGTAATAAGTATAATTATTACAGTTCTAGCGATAATAACTGCATTATACGGGTAATAATGCATGTTATATTGATAATAATAAAAGTAATAAGTATATATATTATAGTTCTATCGATAATAACTGCATAATATGGGTAATAATGCATGCTATATTGATAATATCGGGAGTAATAAGTATAATTATTACAGTTCTAGCGATAATGCTAGTAAAATATATCTAACAGTGCCTGTTATATTGATAGTATCGGGAGTAATAAGTATAATTATTATAGTTCTAGCGATAATAATAGTAAAATATGGCTAACAGTACATGTTATACTGATAATAATAAAAGTAATAAGTATATTTATTATACTTCTGCCGATAATAACTGCATTATATGGGTAATAATGCATGTTATCTTGATAATATCGGGAGTAATAAGTATAATTATTACAGTTCTGGCGATAATAACTGCATTATATGGGTAATAATGCACGTTATATTGCTAATAATATAAGTAATGAGTATAATTATTACAGTTCTAGCGATAATAACTGCATTATACGGGTAATAATGCATGTTATATTGATAATAATAAAAGTAATAAGTATATTTATTATAGTTCTATCGATAATAACTGCATAATATGGGTAATAATGCATGTTATATCGATAATATCGGGAGTAATAAGTATAATTATTACAGTTCTAGCGATAATGCTAGTAAAATATATCTAACAGTGCCTGTTATATTGATAATATCGGGAGTAATAAGTATTATTATTATAGTTCTAGCGATAAGAATAGTAAAATATGGCTAACAGTACATGTTATACTGATAATAATAAAAGTAATAAGTATATTTATTATACTTCTGTCGATAATAACTGCATTATATGGGTAATAATGCATGTTATATTGATAATATCGGGAGTAATAAGTATAATTATTACAGTTCTAGCGATAATACTAGTAGAATATGGCTAAGAGTGCCTGTTATATTGATAATAATAGAAGTAATAAGTGTATTTATTATACTTCTGTCGATAATAACTGCATTATATGGGTAATAATGCATGTTATATTGATAATAATATAAGTAATAAGTATAATTATTACAGTTCTAGCGACAATACTAGTAAAATATGGCTAAGAGTGCATGTTATATTGATAATAATAAAAGTTATAAGTATATTTATTACAGTTCTATCGATAATAACTGCATAATACGGGTAATAATGCATGTTATATTGATAATATCGGGAGTAATAAGTATAATTATTATAGTTCTAGCGATAATAATAGTACAATATGGCTAATAGTGCATGCTATATTGATAATAATAAAAGTAATAAGTATATTTATTACAGTTCTATCGATAATAACTGCATAATATGGGTAATAATGCATGTTATATTGATGATACTAAAAGTAATACGTATATTTATTATAGTTCTAGCGATTATTACTGCATAATACGGGTAATAATGCATGTCATATTGATAATAATATAAGTAATAAGTATAATTATTATAGTTCTAGCGATAATAACAGTACAATATGGCTAATAGTGCATGTTATATTGATAATAATAAAAGTATTAAGTATATTTATTACAGTTCTATCGATAATAACTGCATAATATGGGTAATAATGCATGTTATATTGATGACACTAAAAGTAATACGTATATTTATTATAGTTCTAGCGATTATAACTGCATAATACGGGTAATAATGCATGTTATATTGATAATATCGGGTGTAATAAGTATAATTATTATAGTTCTAGCGATAATAATAGTACAATATGGCTAATAGCGCATGTTATATTGATAATAATAAAAGTAATAAGTATATTTATTACAGTTCTATCGATAATAACTGCATAATATGGGTAATAATGCATGTTATATTGATAATATTGGGAGTAATAAGTATAATTATTATAGTTCTAGCGATAATAACTGCATAATATGGGTAATAATGCATGTTATATTGATAATAATATAAGTAATAAGTATAATTATTACAGTTCTAGCGATAATAACTGCATAATATGGGTAATAATGCATGTTATATTGATGATAATAAAAGTAATAAGTATATTTATTATAGTTCTAGCGATAACAACTGCATAATATGGGTAATAATGCATGTTATATTGATAATAATATAAGTAATAAGTATAATTATTACAGTTCAGGCGATAATAACTGCATAATATGGATAATAATACACGTTATATTGCTAATGATATAAGTAATAAGTATAATTATTACAGTTCTAGCGATAATAACTGCATTATATGGGTAATAATGTATGTTATACTGATAATATCGGGAGTAATAAGTATAATTATTATAGTTCTAGCGATAATAATAGTACAATATGGCTAATAGTGCATGTTATATTGATAATATTGGGAGTAATAAGTATAATTATTATAGTTCTAGCGATAATAACTGCATAATATGGGTAATAATGCATGTTATATTGATGATAATAAAAGTAATAAGTATATTTATTATAGTTCTAGCGATAACAACTGCATAATATGGGTAATAATGCATGTTATATTGATAATAATATAAGTAATAAGTATAATTATTACAGTTCTAGCGATAATAACTGCATAATATGGGTAATAATGCATGTTATATTGATGATAATAAAAGTAATAAGTATATTTATTATAGTTCTAGCGATAACAACTGCATAATATGGGTAATAATGCATGTTATATTGATAATAATGTAAGTAATAAGTATAATTATTACAGTTCAGGCGATAATAACTGCATTATATGGGTAATAATGCACGTTATATTGCTAATAATATAAGTAATAAGTATAATTATTACAGTTCTAGCGATAATAACTGCATTATACGGGTAATAATGCATGTTATATTGATAATAATAAAAGTAATAAGTATATTTATTATAGTTCTATCGATAATAACTGCATAATATGGGTAATAATGCATGTTATATTGATAATATCGGGAGTAATAAGTATAATTATTACAGTTCTAGCGATAATAACTGCATAATATGGGTAATAATTCATGTTATATTGATGATACTAAAAGTAATACGTATATTTATTATAATTCTAGCGATTATAACTGCATAATACGGGTAATAATGCATGTTATATTGATAATAATATAAGTAATAAGTATAATTATTATAGTTCTAGCGATAATAATAGTACAATATGGCTAATAGTGCACGTTATATTGCTAATAATATAAGTAATAAGTATAATTATTACAGTTCTAGCGATAATAACTGCATTATACGGGTAATAATGCATGTTATATTGATAATAATAAAAGTAATAAGTATATATATTATAGTTCTATCGATAATAACTGCATAATATGGGTAATAATGCATGCTATATTGATAATATCGGGAGTAATAAGTATAATTATTACAGTTCTAGCGATAATGCTAGTAAAATATATCTAACAGTGCCTGTTATATTGATAGTATCGGGAGTAATAAGTATAATTATTATAGTTCTAGCGATAATAATAGTAAAATATGGCTAACAGTACATGTTATACTGATAATAATAAAAGTAATAAGTATATTTATTATACTTCTGCCGATAATAACTGCATTATATGGGTAATAATGCATGTTATCTTGATAATATCGGGAGTAATAAGTATAATTATTACAGTTCTGGCGATAATAACTGCATTATATGGGTAATAATGCACGTTATATTGCTAATAATATAAGTAATGAGTATAATTATTACAGTTCTAGCGATAATAACTGCATTATACGGGTAATAATGCATGTTATATTGATAATAATAAAAGTAATAAGTATATTTATTATAGTTCTATCGATAATAACTGCATAATATGGGTAATAATGCATGTTATATCGATAATATCGGGAGTAATAAGTATAATTATTACAGTTCTAGCGATAATGCTAGTAAAATATATCTAACAGTGCCTGTTATATTGATAATATCGGGAGTAATAAGTATTATTATTATAGTTCTAGCGATAAGAATAGTAAAATATGGCTAACAGTACATGTTATACTGATAATAATAAAAGTAATAAGTATATTTATTATACTTCTGTCGATAATAACTGCATTATATGGGTAATAATGCATGTTATATTGATAATATCGGGAGTAATAAGTATAATTATTACAGTTCTAGCGATAATACTAGTAGAATATGGCTAAGAGTGCCTGTTATATTGATAATAATAGAAGTAATAAGTGTATTTATTATACTTCTGTCGATAATAACTGCATTATATGGGTAATAATGCATGTTATATTGATAATAATATAAGTAATAAGTATAATTATTACAGTTCTAGCGACAATACTAGTAAAATATGGCTAAGAGTGCATGTTATATTGATAATAATAAAAGTTATAAGTATATTTATTACAGTTCTATCGATAATAACTGCATAATACGGGTAATAATGCATGTTATATTGATAATAATATAAGTAATAAGTATAATTATTACAGTTCTAGCGATAATATCTGCATTATATGGGTAATAATGCATGTTATATTGATAATAATATAAGTAATAAGTATAATTATTATAGTTCTAGCGATAATAATAGTACAATATGGCTAATAGTGCACGTTATATTGCTAATAATATAAGTAATAAGTATAATTATTACAGTTCTAGCGATAATAACTGCATTATATGGGTAATAATGCATGTTATACTGATAATATCGGGAGTAATAAGTATAATTATTATAGTTCTAGCGATAATAATAGTACAATATGGCTAATAGTGCATGCTATATTGATAATAATAAAAGTAATAAGTATATTTATTACAGTTCTATCGATAATAACTGCATAATATGGGTAATAATGCATGTTATATTGATGATACTAAAAGTAATACGTATATTTATTATAGTTCTAGCGATTATTACTGCATAATACGGGTAATAATGCATGTCATATTGATAATAATATAAGTAATAAGTATAATTATTATAGTTCTAGCGATAATAACAGTACAATATGGCTAATAGTGCATGTTATATTGATAATAATAAAAGTATTAAGTATATTTATTACAGTTCTATCGATAATAACTGCATAATATGGGTAATAATGCATGTTATATTGATGACACTAAAAGTAATACGTATATTTATTATAGTTCTAGCGATTATAACTGCATAATACGGGTAATAATGCATGTTATATTGATAATATCGGGTGTAATAAGTATAATTATTATAGTTCTAGCGATAATAATAGTACAATATGGCTAATAGCGCATGTTATATTGATAATAATAAAAGTAATAAGTATATTTATTACAGTTCTATCGATAATAACTGCATAATATGGGTAATAATGCATGTTATATTGATAATAATATAAGTAATAAGTATAATTATTACAGTTCTAGCGATAATAACTGCATAATATGGGTAATAATGCATGTTATATTGATAATATTGGGAGTAATAAGTATAATTATTATAGTTCTAGCGATAATAACTGCATAATATGGGTAATAATGCATGTTATATTGATAATAATATAAGTAATAAGTATAATTATTACAGTTCTAGCGATAATAACTGCATTATATGGGTATTAATGCACGTTATATTGATAATAATAAAAGTAATAAGAATATTTATTATAGTTCTATCGATAATAACTGCATAATATGGGTAATAATGCATGTTATATTGAGAATAATATAAGTAATAAGTATAATTATTATAGTTCTAGCGATAATAACTGCATAATATGGGTAATAATGCACGTTATATTGCTAATAATATAAGTAATAAGTATAATTATTACAGTTCTAGCGATAATAACTGCATTATACGGGTAATAATGCATGTTATATTGATAATAATAAAGGTAATAAGTATATTTATTATAGTCCTATCGATAATAACTGCATAATATGGGTAATAATGCATGTTATATTGATAATATCGGGAGTAATAAGTATAATTATTACAGTTCTAGCGATAATAACTGCATAATATGGGTAATAATTCATGTTATATTGATGATACTAAAAGTAATACGTATATTTATTATAATTCTAGCGATTATAACTGCATAATACGGGTAATAATGCATGTTATATTGATAATAATATAAGTAATAAGTATAATTATTATAGTTCTAGCGATAATAATAGTACAATATGGCTAATAGTGCACGTTATATTGCTAATAATATAAGTAATAAGTATAATTATTACAGTTCTAGCGATAATAACTGCATTATACGGGTAATAATGCATGTTATATTGATAATAATAAAAGTAATAAGTATATATATTATATTTCTAGCGATAATAACTGCATAAGATGGGTAATAATGCATGTCATATTGATAATAATATAAGTAATAAGTATAATCATTACAGTTCTAGCGATAATAACTGCATCATATGGGTAATAATGCATGTTATATTGATAATATCGGGAGTAATAAGTATAATTATTATAGTTCTAGCGATAATAATAGTAAAATATGGCAAATAATGCATGTTATATTGATGATAATAAAAGTAATACGTATATTTATTATATTTCTAGCGATAATAACTGCATAATATGGGTAATAATGCATGTTATATTGATAATAATATAAGTAATAAGTATAATTATTACAGTTCTAGCGATAATAACTGCATTATATGGGTATTAATGCACGTTATATTGATAATAATAAAAGTAATAAGAATATTTATTATAGTTCTATCGATAATAACTGCATAATATGGGTAATAATGCATGTTATATTGAGAATAATATAAGTAATAAGTATAATTATTACAGTTCTGGCGATAATAACTGCATTATATGGGTAATAATGCACGTTATATTGCTAATAGTATAAGTAATAAGTATAATTATTACAGTTCTAGCGATAATAACTCCATTATATGGGTAATAATGCATGTTATATTGATAATAATATAAGTAATAAGTATAATTATTACAGTTCTAGCGATAATAACTGCATAATATGGGTAATAATGCACGTTATATTGCTAATAATATAAGTAATGAGCATAATTATTACAGTCCTAGCGATAATAACTGCATTATATGGGTAATAATGCATGTTATATTGATAATATCGGGAGTAATAAGTATAATTATTATAGTTCTAGCGATAATAATAGTAAAATATGGCTAATAGTACATGTTATACTGATAATAATAAAAGTAATAAGTATATTTATTATACTTCTGTCGATAATAACTGCATTGTATGGGTAATAATGCATGTTATATTGATAATAATATAAGTAATAAGTATAATTATTACAGTTCTAGCGATAATACTAGTAAAATATGGCTAAGAGTGCATGTTATATTGATAATAATAAAAGTTATAAGTATATTTATTACAGTTCTATCGATAATAACTGCATAACATGGGTAATAATGCATGTTATATTGATGATAATAAAAGTAATACGTATATTTATTATAGCTCTAGCGATAATAACTGCATAATATGGGTAATAATGCATGTTATATTGATAATAATATAAGTAATAAGTATAATTATTACAGTTCTAGCGATAATAACTGCCTTATATGGGTAATAATGCATGTTATATTGATAATAATAAAAGTAATAAGTATATTTATTATAGTTCTATCGATAATAACTGCATAATATGGGTAATAATGCATGTTATATTGATAATATCGGGAGTAATAAATATAATTATTATAGTTCTAGCGATAATAATAGTACAATATGGCTAATAGTGCATGTTATATTGATAATATTGGGAGTAATAAGTATAATTATTATAGTTCTAGCGATAATAACTCCATTATATGGGTAATAATGCATGTTATATTGATAATAATATAAGTAATAAGTATAATTATTACAGTTCTAGCGATAATAACTGCATAATATGGGTAATAATGCATGTTATATTGATGATAATAAAAGTAATAAGTATATTTATTATAGTTCTAGCGATAACAACTGCATAATATGGGTAATAATGCATGTTATATTGATAATAATATAAGTAATAAGTATAATTATTACAGTTCAGGCGATAATAACTGCATAATATGGGTAATAATACACGTTATATTGCTAATGATATAAGTAATAAGTATAATTATTACAGTTCTAGCGATAATAACTGCATTATATGGGTAATAATGTATGTTATACTGATAATATCGGGAGTAATAAGTATAATTATTATAGTTCTAGCGATAATAATAGTACAATATGGCTAATAGTGCATGTTATATTGATAATATTGGGAGTAATAAGTATAATTATTATAGTTCTAGCGATAATAACTCCATTATATGGGTAATAATGCATGTTATATTGATAATAATATAAGTAATAAGTATAATTATTACAGTTCTAGCGATAATAACTGCATAATATGGGTAATAATGCATGTTATATTGATGATAATAAAAGTAATAAGTATATTTATTATAGTTCTAGCGATAACAACTGCATAATATGGGTAATAATGCATGTTATATTGATAATAATATAAGTAATAAGTATAATTATTACAGTTCAGGCGATAATAACTGCATTATATGGGTAATAATGCACGTTATATTGCTAATAATATAAGTAATAAGTATAATTATTACAGTTCTAGCGATAATAACTGCATTATACGGGTAATAATGCATGTTATATTGATAATAATAAAAGTAATAAGTATATTTATTATAGTTCTATCGATAATAACTGCATAATATGGGTAATAATGCATGTTATATTGATAATATCGGGAGTAATAAGTATAATTATTACAGTTCTAGCGATAATAACTGCATAATATGGGTAATAATTCATGTTATATTGATGATACTAAAAGTAATACGTATATTTATTATAATTCTAGCGATTATAACTGCATAATACGGGTAATAATGCATGTTATATTGATAATAATATAAGTAATAAGTATAATTATTATAGTTCTAGCGATAATAATAGTACAATATGGCTAATAGTGCACGTTATATTGCTAATAATATAAGTAATAAGTATAATTATTACAGTTCTAGCGATAATAACTGCATTATACGGGTAATAATGCATGTTATATTGATAATAATAAAAGTAATAAGTATATATATTATAGTTCTATCGATAATAACTGCATAATATGGGTAATAATGCATGCTATATTGATAATATCGGGAGTAATAAGTATAATTATTACAGTTCTAGCGATAATGCTAGTAAAATATATCTAACAGTGCCTGTTATATTGATAGTATCGGGAGTAATAAGTATAATTATTATAGTTCTAGCGATAATAATAGTAAAATATGGCTAACAGTACATGTTATACTGATAATAATAAAAGTAATAAGTATATTTATTATACTTCTGCCGATAATAACTGCATTATATGGGTAATAATGCATGTTATCTTGATAATATCGGGAGTAATAAGTATAATTATTACAGTTCTGGCGATAATAACTGCATTATATGGGTAATAATGCACGTTATATTGCTAATAATATAAGTAATGAGTATAATTATTACAGTTCTAGCGATAATAACTGCATTATACGGGTAATAATGCATGTTATATTGATAATAATAAAAGTAATAAGTATATTTATTATAGTTCTATCGATAATAACTGCATAATATGGGTAATAATGCATGTTATATCGATAATATCGGGAGTAATAAGTATAATTATTACAGTTCTAGCGATAATGCTAGTAAAATATATCTAACAGTGCCTGTTATATTGATAATATCGGGAGTAATAAGTATTATTATTATAGTTCTAGCGATAAGAATAGTAAAATATGGCTAACAGTACATGTTATACTGATAATAATAAAAGTAATAAGTATATTTATTATACTTCTGTCGATAATAACTGCATTATATGGGTAATAATGCATGTTATATTGATAATATCGGGAGTAATAAGTATAATTATTACAGTTCTAGCGATAATACTAGTAGAATATGGCTAAGAGTGCCTGTTATATTGATAATAATAGAAGTAATAAGTGTATTTATTATACTTCTGTCGATAATAACTGCATTATATGGGTAATAATGCATGTTATATTGATAATAATATAAGTAATAAGTATAATTATTACAGTTCTAGCGACAATACTAGTAAAATATGGCTAAGAGTGCATGTTATATTGATAATAATAAAAGTTATAAGTATATTTATTACAGTTCTATCGATAATAACTGCATAATACGGGTAATAATGCATGTTATATTGATAATAATATAAGTAATAAGTATAATTATTACAGTTCTAGCGATAATATCTGCATTATATGGGTAATAATGCATGTTATATTGATAATATCGGGAGTAATAAGTATAATTATTACAGTTCTAGCGATAATACTAGTAGAATATGGCTAAGAGTGCCTGTTATATTGATAATAATAGAAGTAATAAGTGTATTTATTATACTTCTGTCGATAATAACTGCATTATATGGGTAATAATGCATGTTATATTGATAATAATATAAGTAATAAGTATAATTATTATAGTTCTAGCGATAATAATAGTACAATATGGCTAATAGTGCACGTTATATTGCTAATAATATAAGTAATAAGTATAATTATTACAGTTCTAGCGATAATAACTGCATTATATGGGTAATAATGCATGTTATACTGATAATATCGGGAGTAATAAGTATAATTATTATAGTTCTAGCGATAATAATAGTACAATATGGCTAATAGTGCATGCTATATTGATAATAATAAAAGTAATAAGTATATTTATTACAGTTCTATCGATAATAACTGCATAATATGGGTAATAATGCATGTTATATTGATGATACTAAAAGTAATACGTATATTTATTATAGTTCTAGCGATTATTACTGCATAATACGGGTAATAATGCATGTCATATTGATAATAATATAAGTAATAAGTATAATTATTATAGTTCTAGCGATAATAACAGTACAATATGGCTAATAGTGCATGTTATATTGATAATAATAAAAGTATTAAGTATATTTATTACAGTTCTATCGATAATAACTGCATAATATGGGTAATAATGCATGTTATATTGATGACACTAAAAGTAATACGTATATTTATTATAGTTCTAGCGATTATAACTGCATAATACGGGTAATAATGCATGTTATATTGATAATATCGGGTGTAATAAGTATAATTATTATAGTTCTAGCGATAATAATAGTACAATATGGCTAATAGCGCATGTTATATTGATAATAATAAAAGTAATAAGTATATTTATTACAGTTCTATCGATAATAACTGCATAATATGGGTAATAATGCATGTTATATTGATAATAATATAAGTAATAAGTATAATTATTACAGTTCTAGCGATAATAACTGCATAATATGGGTAATAATGCATGTTATATTGATAATATTGGGAGTAATAAGTATAATTATTATAGTTCTAGCGATAATAACTGCATAATATGGGTAATAATGCATGTTATATTGATAATAATATAAGTAATAAGTATAATTATTACAGTTCTAGCGATAATAACTGCATAATATGGGTAATAATGCATGTTATATTGATGATAATAAAAGTAATAAGTATATTTATTATAGTTCTAGCGATAACAACTGCATAATATGGGTAATAATGCATGTTATATTGATAATAATATAAGTAATAAGTATAATTATTACAGTTCAGGCGATAATAACTGCATTATATGGGTAATAATGCACGTTATATTGCTAATAATATAAGTAATAAGTATAATTATTACAGTTCTAGCGATAATAACTGCATTATACGGGTAATAATGCATGTTATATTGATAATAATAAAAGTAATAAGTATATTTATTATAGTTCTATCGATAATAACTGCATAATATGGGTAATAATGCATGTTATATTGATAATATCGGGAGTAATAAGTATAATTATTACAGTTCTAGCGATAATAACTGCATAATATGGGTAATAATTCATGTTATATTGATGATACTAAAAGTAATACGTATATTTATTATAATTCTAGCGATTATAACTGCATAATACGGGTAATAATGCATGTTATATTGATAATAATATAAGTAATAAGTATAATTATTATAGTTCTAGCGATAATAATAGTACAATATGGCTAATAGTGCACGTTATATTGCTAATAATATAAGTAATAAGTATAATTATTACAGTTCTAGCGATAATAACTGCATTATACGGGTAATAATGCATGTTATATTGATAATAATAAAAGTAATAAGTATATATATTATAGTTCTATCGATAATAACTGCATAATATGGGTAATAATGCATGCTATATTGATAATATCGGGAGTAATAAGTATAATTATTACAGTTCTAGCGATAATGCTAGTAAAATATATCTAACAGTGCCTGTTATATTGATAGTATCGGGAGTAATAAGTATAATTATTATAGTTCTAGCGATAATAATAGTAAAATATGGCTAACAGTACATGTTATACTGATAATAATAAAAGTAATAAGTATATTTATTATACTTCTGCCGATAATAACTGCATTATATGGGTAATAATGCATGTTATCTTGATAATATCGGGAGTAATAAGTATAATTATTACAGTTCTGGCGATAATAACTGCATTATATGGGTAATAATGCACGTTATATTGCTAATAATATAAGTAATGAGTATAATTATTACAGTTCTAGCGAACATAACTGCATTATACGGGTAATAATGCATGTTATATTGATAATAATAAAAGTAATAAGTATATTTATTATAGTTCTATCGATAATATCTGCATAATATGGGTAATAATGCATGTTATATCGATAATATCGGGAGTAATAAGTATAATTATTACAGTTCTAGCGATAATGCTAGTAAAATATATCTAACAGTGCCTGTTATATTGATAATATCGGGAGTAATAAGTATTATTATTATAGTTCTAGCGATAAGAATAGTAAAATATGGCTAACAGTACATGTTATACTGATAATAATAAAAGTAATAAGTATATTTATTATACTTCTGTCGATAATAACTGCATTATATGGGTAATAATGCATGTTATATTGATAATATCGGGAGTAATAAGTATAATTATTACAGTTCTAGCGATAATACTAGTAGAATATGGCTAAGAGTGCCTGTTATATTGATAATAATAGAAGTAATAAGTGTATTTATTATACTTCTGTCGATAATAACTGCATTATATGGGTAATAATGCATGTTATATTGATAATAATATAAGTAATAAGTATAATTATTACAGTTCTAGCGACAATACTAGTAAAATATGGCTAAGAGTGCATGTTATATTGATAATAATAAAAGTTATAAGTATATTTATTACAGTTCTATCGATAATAACTGCATAATACGGGTAATAATGCATGTTATATTGATAATAATATAAGTAATAAGTATAATTATTACAGTTCTAGCGATAATATCTGCATTATATGGGTAATAATGCATGTTATATTGATAATAATATAAGTAATAAGTATAATTATTATAGTTCTAGCGATAATAATAGTACAATATGGCTAATAGTGCACGTTATATTGCTAATAATATAAGTAATAAGTATAATTATTACAGTTCTAGCGATAATAACTGCATTATATGGGTAATAATGCATGTTATACTGATAATATCGGGAGTAATAAGTATAATTATTATAGTTCTATCGATAATAATAGTACAATATGGCTAATAGTGCATGCTATATTGATAATAATAAAAGTAATAAGTATATTTATTACAGTTCTATCGATAATAACTGCATAATATGGGTAATAATGCATGTTATATTGATGATACTAAAAGTAATACGTATATTTATTATAGTTCTAGCGATTATTACTGCATAATACGGGTAATAATGCATGTCATATTGATAATAATATAAGTAATAAGTATAATTATTATAGTTCTAGCGATAATAACAGTACAATATGGCTAATAGTGCATGTTATATTGATAATAATAAAAGTATTAAGTATATTTATTACAGTTCTATCGATAATAACTGCATAATATGGGTAATAATGCATGTTATATTGATGACACTAAAAGTAATACGTATATTTATTATAGTTCTAGCGATTATAACTGCATAATACGGGTAATAATGCATGTTATATTGATAATATCGGGTGTAATAAGTATAATTATTATAGTTCTAGCGATAATAATAGTACAATATGGCTAATAGCGCATGTTATATTGATAATAATAAAAGTAATAAGTATATTTATTACAGTTCTATCGATAATAACTGCATAATATGGGTAATAATGCATGTTATATTGATAATAATATAAGTAATAAGTATAATTATTACAGTTCTAGCGATAATAACTGCATAATATGGGTAATAATGCATGTTATATTGATAATATTGGGAGTAATAAGTATAATTATTATAGTTCTAGCGATAATAACTGCATAATATGGGTAATAATGCATGTTATATTGATAATAATATAAGTAATAAGTATAATTATTACAGTTCTAGCGATAATAACTGCATAATATGGGTAATAATGCATGTTATATTGATGATAATAAAAGTAATAAGTATATTTATTATAGTTCTAGCGATAACAACTGCATAATATGGGTAATAATGCATGTTATATTGATAATAATATAAGTAATAAGTATAATTATTACAGTTCAGGCGATAATAACTGCATAATATGGGTAATAATACACGTTATATTGCTAATGATATAAGTAATAAGTATAATTATTACAGTTCTAGCGATAATAACTGCATTATATGGGTAATAATGTATGTTATACTGATAATATCGGGAGTAATAAGTATAATTATTATAGTTCTAGCGATAATAATAGTACAATATGGCTAATAGTGCATGTTATATTGATAATATTGGGAGTAATAAGTATAATTATTATAGTTCTAGCGATAATAACTCCATTATATGGGTAATAATGCATGTTATATTGATAATAATATAAGTAATAAGTATAATTATTACAGTTCTAGCGATAATAACTGCATAATATGGGTAATAATGCATGTTATATTGATGATAATAAAAGTAATAAGTATATTTATTATAGTTCTAGCGATAACAACTGCATAATATGGGTAATAATGCATGTTATATTGATAATAATGTAAGTAATAAGTATAATTATTACAGTTCAGGCGATAATAACTGCATTATATGGGTAATAATGCACGTTATATTGCTAATAATATAAGTAATAAGTATAATTATTACAGTTCTAGCGATAATAACTGCATTATACGGGTAATAATGCATGTTATATTGATAATAATAAAAGTAATAAGTATATTTATTATAGTTCTATCGATAATAACTGCATAATATGGGTAATAATGCATGTTATATTGATAATATCGGGAGTAATAAGTATAATTATTACAGTTCTAGCGATAATAACTGCATAATATGGGTAATAATTCATGTTATATTGATGATACTAAAAGTAATACGTATATTTATTATAATTCTAGCGATTATAACTGCATAATACGGGTAATAATGCATGTTATATTGATAATAATATAAGTAATAAGTATAATTATTATAGTTCTAGCGATAATAATAGTACAATATGGCTAATAGTGCACGTTATATTGCTAATAATATAAGTAATAAGTATAATTATTACAGTTCTAGCGATAATAACTGCATTATACGGGTAATAATGCATGTTATATTGATAATAATAAAAGTAATAAGTATATATATTATAGTTCTATCGATAATAACTGCATAATATGGGTAATAATGCATGCTATATTGATAATATCGGGAGTAATAAGTATAATTATTACAGTTCTAGCGATAATGCTAGTAAAATATATCTAACAGTGCCTGTTATATTGATAGTATCGGGAGTAATAAGTATAATTATTATAGTTCTAGCGATAATAATAGTAAAATATGGCTAACAGTACATGTTATACTGATAATAATAAAAGTAATAAGTATATTTATTATACTTCTGCCGATAATAACTGCATTATATGGGTAATAATGCATGTTATCTTGATAATATCGGGAGTAATAAGTATAATTATTACAGTTCTGGCGATAATAACTGCATTATATGGGTAATAATGCACGTTATATTGCTAATAATATAAGTAATGAGTATAATTATTACAGTTCTAGCGATAATAACTGCATTATACGGGTAATAATGCATGTTATATTGATAATAATAAAAGTAATAAGTATATTTATTATAGTTCTATCGATAATAACTGCATAATATGGGTAATAATGCATGTTATATCGATAATATCGGGAGTAATAAGTATAATTATTACAGTTCTAGCGATAATGCTAGTAAAATATATCTAACAGTGCCTGTTATATTGATAATATCGGGAGTAATAAGTATTATTATTATAGTTCTAGCGATAAGAATAGTAAAATATGGCTAACAGTACATGTTATACTGATAATAATAAAAGTAATAAGTATATTTATTATACTTCTGTCGATAATAACTGCATTATATGGGTAATAATGCATGTTATATTGATAATATCGGGAGTAATAAGTATAATTATTACAGTTCTAGCGATAATACTAGTAGAATATGGCTAAGAGTGCCTGTTATATTGATAATAATAGAAGTAATAAGTGTATTTATTATACTTCTGTCGATAATAACTGCATTATATGGGTAATAATGCATGTTATATTGATAATAATATAAGTAATAAGTATAATTATTACAGTTCTAGCGACAATACTAGTAAAATATGGCTAAGAGTGCATGTTATATTGATAATAATAAAAGTTATAAGTATATTTATTACAGTTCTATCGATAATAACTGCATAATACGGGTAATAATGCATGTTATATTGATAATAATATAAGTAATAAGTATAATTATTACAGTTCTAGCGATAATATCTGCATTATGTGGGTAATAATGCATGTTATATTGATAATAATATAAGTAATAAGTATAATTATTATAGTTCTAGCGATAATAATAGTACAATATGGCTAATAGTGCACGTTATATTGCTAATAATATAAGTAATAAGTATAATTATTACAGTTCTAGCGATAATAACTGCATTATATGGGTAATAATGCATGTTATACTGATAATATCGGGAGTAATAAGTATAATTATTATAGTTCTAGCGATAATAATAGTACAATATGGCTAATAGTGCATGCTATATTGATAATAATAAAAGTAATAAGTATATTTATTACAGTTCTATCGATAATAACTGCATAATATGGGTAATAATGCATGTTATATTGATGATACTAAAAGTAATACGTATATTTATTATAGTTCTAGCGATTATTACTGCATAATACGGGTAATAATGCATGTCATATTGATAATAATATAAGTAATAAGTATAATTATTATAGTTCTAGCGATAATAACAGTACAATATGGCTAATAGTGCATGTTATATTGATAATAATAAAAGTATTAAGTATATTTATTACAGTTCTATCGATAATAACTGCATAATATGGGTAATAATGCATGTTATATTGATGACACTAAAAGTAATACGTATATTTATTATAGTTCTAGCGATTATAACTGCATAATACGGGTAATAATGCATGTTATATTGATAATATCGGGTGTAATAAGTATAATTATTATAGTTCTAGCGATAATAATAGTACAATATGGCTAATAGCGCATGTTATATTGATAATAATAAAAGTAATAAGTATATTTATTACAGTTCTATCGATAATAACTGCATAATATGGGTAATAATGCATGTTATATTGATAATAATATAAGTAATAAGTATAATTATTACAGTTCTAGCGATAATAACTGCATAATATGGGTAATAATGCATGTTATATTGATAATATTGGGAGTAATAAGTATAATTATTATAGTTCTAGCGATAATAACTGCATAATATGGGTAATAATGCATGTTATATTGATAATAATATAAGTAATAAGTATAATTATTACAGTTCTAGCGATAATAACTGCATTATATGGGTATTAATGCACGTTATATTGATAATAATAAAAGTAATAAGAATATTTATTATAGTTCTATCGATAATAACTGCATAATATGGGTAATAATGCATGTTATATTGAGAATAATATAAGTAATAAGTATAATTATTACAGTTCTAGCGATAATAACTCCATTATATGGGTAATAATGCATGTTATATTGATAATAATATAAGTAATAAGTATAATTATTACAGTTCTAGCGATAATAACTGCATAATATGGGTAATAATGCACGTTATATTGCTAATAATATAAGTAATGAGCATAATTATTACAGTCCTAGCGATAATAACTGCATTATATGGGTAATAATGCATGTTATATTGATAATATCGGGAGTAATAAGTATAATTATTATAGTTCTAGCGATAATAATAGTAAAATATGGCTAATAGTACATGTTATACTGATAATAATAAAAGTAATAAGTATATTTATTATACCTCTGTCGATAATAACTGCATTATATGGGTAATAATGCATGTTATATTGATAATATCGGGAGTAATAAGTATAATTATTACAGTTCTAGCGATAATACTTGTAAAATATGGCTAAGAGTGCCTGTTATATTGATAATAATAGAAGTAATAAGTATATTTATTATACTTCTGTCGATAATAACTGCATTGTATGGGTAATAATGCATGTTATATTGATAATAATATAAGTAATAAGTATAATTATTACAGTTCTAGCGATAATACTAGTAAAATATGGCTAAGAGTGCATGTTATATTGATAATAATAAAAGTTATAAGTATATTTATTACAGTTCTATCGATAATAACTGCATAACATGGGTAATAATGCATGTTATATTGATGATAATAAAAGTAATACGTATATTTATTATAGCTCTAGCGATAATAACTGCATAATATGGGTAATAATGCATGTTATATTGATAATAATATAAGTAATAAGTATAATTATTACAGTTCTAGCGATAATAACTGCATTATATGGGTAATAATGCATGTTATATTGATAATAATAAAAGTAATAAGTATATTTATTATAGTTCTATCGATAATAACTGCATAATATGGGTAATAATGCATGTTATATTGATAATATCGGGAGTAATAAATATAATTATTATAGTTCTAGCGATAATAATAGTACAATATGGCTAATAGTGCATGTTATATTGATAATATTGGGAGTAATAAGTATAATTATTATAGTTCTAGCGATAATAACTCCATTATATGGGTAATAATGCATGTTATATTGATAATAATATAAGTAATAAGTATAATTATTACAGTTCTAGCGATAATAACTGCATAATATGGGTAATAATGCATGTTATATTGATGATAATAAAAGTAATAAGTATATTTATTATAGTTCTAGCGATAACAACTGCATAATATGGGTAATAATGCATGTTATATTGATAATAATATAAGTAATAAGTATAATTATTACAGTTCAGGCGATAATAACTGCATAATATGGGTAATAATACACGTTATATTGCTAATGATATAAGTAATAAGTATAATTATTACAGTTCTACCGATAATAACTGCATTATATGGGTAATAATGTATGTTATACTGATAATATCGGGAGTAATAAGTATAATTATTATAGTTCTAGCGATAATAATAGTACAATATGGCTAATAGTGCATGTTATATTGATAATATTGGGAGTAATAAGTATAATTATTATAGTTCTAGCGATAATAACTCCATTATATGGGTAATAATGCATGTTATATTGATAATAATATAAGTAATAAGTATAATTATTACAGTTCTAGCGATAATAACTGCATAATATGGGTAATAATGCATGTTATATTGATGATAATAAAAGTAATAAGTATATTTATTATAGTTCTAGCGATAACAACTGCATAATATGGGTAATAATGCATGTTATATTGATAATATCGGGAGTAATAAGTATAATTATTACAGTTCTAGCGATAATAACTGCATAATATGGGTAATAATTCATGTTATATTGATGATACTAAAAGTAATACGTATATTTATTATAATTCTAGCGATTATAACTGCATAATACGGGTAATAATGCATGTTATATTGATAATAATATAAGTAATAAGTATAATTATTATAGTTCTAGCGATAATAATAGTACAATATGGCTAATAGTGCACGTTATATTGCTAATAATATAAGTAATAAGTATAATTATTACAGTTCTAGCGATAATAACTGCATTATACGGGTAATAATGCATGTTATATTGATAATAATAAAAGCAATAAGTATATATATTATAGTTCTATCGATAATAACTGCATAATATGGGTAATAATGCATGCTATATTGATAATATCGGGAGTAATAAGTATAATTATTACAGTTCTAGCGATAATGCTAGTAAAATATATCTAACAGTGCCTGTTATATTGATAGTATCGGGAGTAATAAGTATAATTATTATAGTTCTAGCGATAATAATAGTAAAATATGGCTAACAGTACATGTTATACTGATAATAATAAAAGTAATAAGTATATTTATTATACTTCTGCCGATAATAACTGCATTATATGGGTAATAATGCATGTTATCTTGATAATATCGGGAGTAATAAGTATAATTATTACAGTTCTGGCGATAATAACTGCATTATATGGGTAATAATGCACGTTATATTGCTAATAATATAAGTAATGAGTATAATTATTACAGTTCTAGCGATAATAACTGCATTATACGGGTAATAATGCATGTTATATTGATAATAATAAAAGTAATAAGTATATTTATTATAGTTCTATCGATAATAACTGCATAATATGGGTAATAATGCATGTTATATCGATAATATCGGGAGTAATAAGTATAATTATTACAGTTCTAGCGATAATGCTAGTAAAATATATCTAACAGTGCCTGTTATATTGATAATATCGGGAGTAATAAGTATTATTATTATAGTTCTAGCGATAAGAATAGTAAAATATGGCTAACAGTACATGTTATACTGATAATAATAAAAGTAATAAGTATATTTATTATACTTCTGTCGATAATAACTGCATTATATGGGTAATAATGCATGTTATATTGATAATATCGGGAGTAATAAGTATAATTATTACAGTTCTAGCGATAATACTAGTAGAATATGGCTAAGAGTGCCTGTTATATTGATAATAATAGAAGTAATAAGTGTATTTATTATACTTCTGTCGATAATAACTGCATTATATGGGTAATAATGCATGTTATATTGATAATAATATAAGTAATAAGTATAATTATTACAGTTCTATCGATAATAACTGCATAATACGGGTAATAAAGCATGTTATATTGATAATAATATAAGTAATAAGTATAATTATTACAGTTCTAGCGATAATATCTGCATTATATGGGTAATAATGCATGTTATATTGATAATAATATAAGTAATAAGTATAATTATTATAGTTCTAGCGATAATAATAGTACAATATGGCTAATAGTGCACGTTATATTGCTAATAATATAAGTAATAAGTATAATTATTACAGTTCTAGCGATAATAACTGCATTATATGGGTAATAATGCATGTTATACTGATAATATCGGGAGTAATAAGTATAATTATTATAGTTCTAGCGATAATAATAGTACAATATGGCTAATAGTGCATGCTATATTGATAATAATAAAAGTAATAAGTATATTTATTACAGTTCTATCGATAATAACTGCATAATATGGGTAATAATGCATGTTATATTGATGATACTAAAAGTAATACGTATATTTATTATAGTTCTAGCGATTATTACTGCATAATACGGGTAATAATGCATGTCATATTGATAATAATATAAGTAATAAGTATAATTATTATAGTTCTAGCGATAATAACAGTACAATATGGCTAATAGTGCATGTTATATTGATAATAATAAAAGTATTAAGTATATTTATTACAGTTCTATCGATAATAACTGCATAATATGGGTAATAATGCATGTTATATTGATGACACTAAAAGTAATACGTATATTTATTATAGTTCTAGCGATTATAACTGCATAATACGGGTAATAATGCATGTTATATTGATAATATCGGGTGTAATAAGTATAATTATTATAGTTCTAGCGATAATAATAGTACAATATGGCTAATAGCGCATGTTATATTGATAATAATAAAAGTAATAAGTATATTTATTACAGTTCTATCGATAATAACTGCATAATATGGGTAATAATGCATGTTATATTGATAATAATATAAGTAATAAGTATAATTATTACAGTTCTAGCGATAATAACTGCATAATATGGGTAATAATGCATGTTATATTGATAATATTGGGAGTAATAAGTATAATTATTATAGTTCTAGCGATAATAACTCCATTATATGGGTAATAATGCATGTTATATTGATAATAATATAAGTAATAAGTATAATTATTACAGTTCTAGCGATAATAACTGCATAATATGTGTAATAATGCATGTTATATTGATGATAATAAAAGTACTAAGTATATTTATTATAGTTCTAGCGATAATAACTGCATAATATGGGTAATAATGCATGTTATATTGCTAATGATATAAGTAATAAGTATAATTATTACAGTTCTAGCGATAATAACTGCATAATATGGGTAATAATGCATGTTATATTGATGATAATAAAAGTACTAAGTATATTTATTATAGTTCTAGCGATAATAACTGCATAATATGGGTAATAATGCATGTTATATTGATAATATTGGGAGTAATAAGTATAATTATTATAGTTCTAGCGATAATAATAGTACAATATCGCTAATAGTGCATGTTATATTGATAATAATGAAAGTAATAAGTATATTTATTACAGTTCAATTGATAATAACTGCATAATATGGGCAATAATGCATGTTATATCTATGATAATAAAAGTAATACGTATATTTATTATAGTTCTAGCGATAATAATTGCATAATATGGGTAATAATGCATGTTATATTGATAATAGTATAAGTAATAAGTACAATTATTACAGTTCTAGCGATAATAACTGCATTATATGGGTAATAATGCACGTTATATTGCTAATGATATAAGTAATAAGTATAATTATTACAGTTCTAGCGATAATAACTGCATTATATGGGTAATAATGCATGTTATACTGCTAATATCGGGAGTAATAAGTATAATTATTATAGTTCTAGCGATAATAATAGTACAATATGGCTAATAGTGCATGTTATATTGATAATAATAAAAGTAATAAGTATATTTATTACAGTTCAATTGATAATAACTGCATAATATGGGTAATAATGCATGTTATATTGATGATACTAAAAGTAATACGTATATCTATTATAGTTCTAGCGATAATAACTGCATAATATGGGTAATAATGCATGTTATATTGATAATAGTATAAGTAATAAGTACAATTATTACAGTTCTAGCGATAATAACTGCATTATATGGGTAATAATGCACGTTATATTGCTAATAATATAAGTAATAAGTATAATTATTACAGTTCTAGCGATAATAAGTGCATAATATGGGTAATAATACACGTTATATTGCTAATGATATAAGTAATAAGTATAATTATTACAGTTCTAGCGATAATAACTGCATTATATGAGTAATAATGCATGTTATACTGATAATATCGGGAGTAATAAGTATAATTATTATAGTTCTAGCGATAATAATAGTACAATATGGCTAATAGTGCATGCTATATTGATAATAATAAAAGTAATAAGTATATTTATTACAGTTCTATCGATAATAACTGCATAATATGGGTAATAATGCATGTTATATTGATGATACTAAAAGTAATACGTATATTTATTATAGTTCTAGCGATTATTACTGCATAATACGGGTAATAATGCATGTTATATTGATAATAATATAAGTAATAAGTATAATTATTATAGTTCTAGCGATAATAATAGTACAATATGGCTAATAGTGCATGTTATATTGATAATAATAAAAGTATTAAGTATATTTATTACAGTTCTATCGATAATAACTGCATAATATGGGTAATAATGCATGTTATATTGATAATAATATAAGTAATAAGTATAATTATTACAGTTCTAGCGATAATAACTGCATAATATGGGTAATAATACACGTTATATTGCTAATGATATAAGTAATAAGTATAATTATTACAGTTCTAGCGATAATAACTGCATTATATGAGTAATAATGCATGTTATACTGATAATATCGGGAGTAATAAGTATAATTATTATAGTTCTAGCGATAATAATAGTACAATATGGCTAATACTGCATGCTATATTGATAATAATAAAAGTAATAAGTATATTTATTACAGTTCTATCGATAATAACTGCATAATATGGGTAATAATGCATGTTATATTGATAATATTGGAAGTAATAAGTATAATTATTATAGTTCTAGCGATAATAACTCCATTATATGGGTAATAATGCATGTTATATTGATAATAATATAAGTAATAAGTATAATTATTACAGTTCTAGCCATAATAACTGCATAATATGGGTAATAATGCATGTTATATTAATGATAATAAAAGTACTAAGTATATTTATTATAGTTCTAGCGATAATAACTGCATAATATGGGTAGTAATGCATGTTATATTGCTAATGATATAAGTAATAAGTATATTTATTACAGTTCAATTGATAATAACTGCATAATATGGGCAATAATGCATGTTATATCTATGATAATAAAAGTAATACGTATATTTATTATAGTTCTAGCGATAATAATTGCATAATATGGGTAATAATGCATGTTATATTGATAATAGTATAAGTAATAAGTACAATTGTTACAGTTCTAGCGATAATAACTGCATTATATGGGTAATAATGCACGTTATATTGCTAATGATATAAGTAATAAGTATAATTATTACAGTTCTAGCGATAATAACTGCATTATATGGGTAATAATGCATGTTATACTGCTAATATCGGGAGTAATAAGTATAATTATTATAGTTCTAGCGATAATAATAGTACAATATGGCTAATAGTGCATGTTATATTGATAATAATAAAAGTAATAAGTATATTTATTACAGTTCAATTGATAATAACTGCATAATATGGGTAATAATGCATGTTATATTGATGATACTAAAAGTAATACGTATATCTATTATAGTTCTAGCGATAATAACTGCATAATATGGGTAATAATGCATGTTATATTGATAATAATAAAAGTAATAAGTATATTTATTATAGTTCTATCGATAATAACTGCATAATATGGGTAATAATGCATGTTATATTGATGATAATGAAAGTAGTAAGTATATTTATTACAGTTCTAGCGATAATAACTGCATAATATGGGTAATAATTCATGTTATATTGATGATACTAAAAGTAATACGTATATTTATTATAATTCTAGCGATTATAACTGCATAATACGGGTAATAATGCATGTTATATTGATAATAATATAAGTAATAAGTATAATTATTATAGTTCTAGCGATAATAATAGTACAATATGGCTAATAGTGCACGTTATATTGCTAATAATATAAGTAATAAGTATAATTATTACAGTTCTAGCGATAATAACTGCATTATATGGGTAATAATGCATGTTATACTGATAATATCGGGAGTAATAAGTATAATTATTATAGTTCTAGCGATAATAACTGCATAATATGGGTAATAATGCATGTTATATTGATAATATTGGGAGTAATAAGTATAATTATTATAGTTCTAGCGATAATAACTCCATTATATGGGTAATAATGCATGTTATATTGATAATAATATAAGTAATAAGTATAATTATTACAGTTCTAGCGATAATAACTGCATAATATGGGTAATAATGCATGTTATATTGATGATAATAAAAGTACTAAGTATATTTATTATAGTTCTAGCGATAATAACTGCATAATATGGGTAATAATACACGTTATATTGCTAATGATATAAGTAATAAGTATAATTATTACAGTTCTAGCGATAATAACTGCATTATATGGGTAATAATGCATGTTATACTGATAATATCGGGAGTAATAAGTGTAATTATTATAGTTCTAGCGATAATAATAGTACAATATGGCTAATAGTGCATGTTATATTGATAATAATAAAAGTAATAAGTATATTTATTACAGTTCAATTGATAATAACTGCATAATATGGGTAATAATGCATGTTATATTTATGATAATAAAAGTAATACGTATATCTATTATAGTTCTAGCGATAATAACTGCATAATATGGGTAATAATGCATGTTATATTGATAATAGTATAAGTAATAAGTACAATTATTACAGTTCTAGCGATAATAACTGCATTATATGGGTAATAATGCACGTTATATTGCTAATAATATAAGTAATAAGTATAATTATTACAGTTCTAGCGATAATAACTGCATAATATGGGTAATAATGCATGTTATATTGATAATATTGGGAGTAATAAGTATAATTATTATAGTTCTAGCGATAATAACTCCATTAAATGGGTAATAATGCATGTTATATTGATAATAATATAAGTAATAAGTATAATTATTACAGTTCTAGCGATAATAACTGCATAATATGGGTAATAATGCATGTTATATTGATGATAATAAAAGTACTAAGTATATTTATTATAGTTCTAGCGATAATAACTGCATAATATGGGTAATAATGCATGTTATATTGCTAATGATATAAGTAATAAGTATAATTATTACAGTTCTAGCGATAATAACTGCATAATACGGGTAATAATGCATGTTATATTGATAATAATATAAGTAATAAGTATAATTATTACAGTTCTAGCGATAATAACTGCATAATATGGGTAATAATGCATGTTATATTGATAATATTGGGAGTAATAAGTATAATTATTATAGTTCTAGCGATAATAATAGTACAATATGGCTAATAGTGCATGTTATATTGATAATAATGAAAGTAATAAGTATATTTATTACAGTTCAATTGATAATAACTGCATAATATGGGCAATAATGCATGTTATATCTATGATAATAAAAGTAATACGTATATTTATTATAGTTCTAGCGATAATAATTGCATAATATGGGTAATAATGCATGTTATATTGATAATAATATAAGTAATAAGTATAATTATTACAGTTCTAGCGATAATAACTGCATAATATGGGTAATAATGCATGTTATATTGATGATAATAAAAGTACTAAGCATATTTATTATAGTTCTAGCGATAATAACTGCATAATATGGGTAATAATACACGTTATATTGCTAATGATATAAGTAATAAGTATAATTATTACAGTTCTAGCGATAATAACTGCATTATATGGGTAATAATGCATGTTATACTGATAATATCGGGAGTAATAAGTGTAATTATTATAGTTCTAGCGATAATAATAGTACAATATGGCTAATAGTGCATGTTATATTGATAATAATAAAAGTAATAAGTATATTTATTACAGTTCAATTGATAATAACTGCATAATATGGGTAATAATGCATGTTATATTTATGATAATAAAAGTAATACGTATATCTATTATAGTTCTAGCGATAATAACTGCATAATATGGGTAATAATGCATGTTATATTGATAATAGTATAAGTAATAAGTACAATTATTACAGTTCTAGCGATAATAACTGCATTATATGGGTAATAATGCACGTTATATTGCTAATAATATAAGTAATAAGTATAATTATTACAGTTCTAGCGATAATAACTGCATAATATGGGTAATAATGCATGTTATATTGATAATATTGGGAGTAATAAGTATAATTATTATAGTTCTAGCGATAATAACTCCATTATATGGGTAATAATGCATGTTATATTGATAATAATATAAGTAATAAGTATAATTATTACAGTTCTAGCGATAATAACTGCATAATATGGGTAATAATGCATGTTATATTGATGATAATAAAAGTACTAAGTATATTTATTATAGTTCTAGCGATAATAACTGCATAATATGGGTAATAATGCATGTTATATTGCTAATGATATAAGTAATAAGTATAATTATTACAGTTCTAGCGATAATAACTGCATAATACGGGTAATAATGCATGTTATATTGATAATAATATAAGTAATAAGTATAATTATTACAGTTCTAGCGATAATAACTGCGTAATATGGGTAATAATGCATGTTATATTGATAATATTGGGAGTAATAAGTATAATTATTATAGTTCTAGCGATAATAATAGTACAATATGGCTAATAGTGCATGTTATATTGATAATAATGAAAGTAATAAGTATATTTATTACAGTTCAATTGATAATAACTGCATAATATGGGCAATAATGCATGTTATATCTATGATAATAAAAGTAATACGTATATTTATTATAGTTCTAGCGATAATAATTGCATAATATGGGTAATAATGCATGTTATATTGATAATAATATAAGTAATAAGTATAATTATTACAGTTCTAGCGTTAATAACTGCATAATATGGGTAATAATGCATGTTATATTGATGATAATAAAAGTACTAAGCATATTTATTATAGTTCTAGCGATAATAACTGCATAATATGGGTAATAATACACGTTATATTGCTAATGATATAAGTAATAAGTATAATTATTACAGTTCTAGCGATAATAACTGCATTATATGGGTAATAATGCATGTTATACTGATAATATCGGGAGTAATAAGTGTAATTATTATAGTTCTAGCGATAATAATAGTACAATATGGCTAATAGTGCATGTTATATTGATAATAATAAAAGTAATAAGTATATTTATTACAGTTCAATTGATAATAACTGCATAATATGGGTAATAATGCATGTTATATTTATGATAATAAAAGTAATACGTATATCTATTATAGTTCTAGCGATAATAACTGCATAATATGGGTAATAATGCATGTTATATTGATAATAGTATAAGTAATAAGTACAATTATTACAGTTCTAGCGATAATAACTGCATTATATGGGTAATAATGCACGTTATATTGCTAATAATATAAGTAATAAGTATAATTATTACAGTTCTAGCGATAATAACTGCATAATATGGGTAATAATGCATGTTATATTGATAATATTGGGAGTAATAAGTATAATTATTATAGTTCTAGCGATAATAACTCCATTATATGGGTAATAATGCATGTTATATTGATAATAATATAAGTAATAAGTATAATTATTACAGTTCTAGCGATAATAACTGCATAATATGGGTAATAATGCATGTTATATTGATGATAATAAAAGTACTAAGTATATTTATTATAGTTCTAGCGATAATAACTGCATAATATGGGTAATAATGCATGTTATATTGCTAATGATATAAGTAATAAGTATAATTATTACAGTTCTAGCGATAATAACTGCATAATATGGGTAATAATACACGTTATATTGCTAATGATATAAGTAATAAGTATAATTATTACAGTTCTAGCGATAATAACTGCATTATATGGGTAATAATGCATGTTATACTGATAATATCGGGAGTAATAAGTATAATTATTATAGTTCTAGCGATAATAATAGTACAATATGGCTAATAGTGCATGTTATATTGATAATAATAAAAGTAATAAGTATATTTAGTACAGTTCAATTGATAATAACTGCATAATATGGGTAATAATGCATGTTATATTTATGATACTAAAAGTAATACGTATATCTATTATAGTTCTAGCGATAATAACTGCATAATATGGGTAATAATGCATGTTATATTGATAATATCGGGAGTAATAAGTATAATTATTACAGTTCTAGCGATAATGCTAGTAAAATATATCTAACAGTGCCTGTTATATTCATAATATCGGGAGTAATAAGTATAATTATTATAGTTCTAGCGATAATAATAGTAAAATATGGCTAACAGTACATGTTATACTGATAATAATAAAAGTAATAAGTATATTTATTATACTTCTGTCGATAATAACTGCATTATATGGGTAATAATGCATGTTATATTGATAATATCGGGAGTAATAAGTATAATTATTACAGTTCTGGCGATAATAACTGCATTATATAGGTAATAATGCACGTTATATTGCTAATAATATAAGTAATGAGTATAATTATTACAGTTCTAGCGATAATAACTGCATTATACGGGTAATAATGCATGTTATATTGATAATATCGGGAGTAATAAGTATAATTATTATAGTTCTAGCGATAAGAATAGTAAAATATAGCTAACAGTACATGTTATACTGATAATAATAAAAGTAATAAGTATATTTATTATACTTCTGTCGATAATAACTGCATTATATGGGTAATAATGCACGTTATATTGCTAATAATATAAGTAATGAGTATAATTATTACAGTTCCAGCGATAATAACTGCATAATATGGGTAATAATGCATGTTATATTGATGATGATAAAAGTACTAAGTATATTTATTATAGTTCTAGCGATAATAACTGCATAATATGGGTAATAATGCATGTTATATTGTTAATAATATAAGTAATAAGTATAATTATTACAGTTCCAGCGATAATAACTCCATTATATGGGTAATAATGCAAGTTATATTGATAATAATAAAAGTAATAAGTATATTTATTATAGTTCTATCGATAATAACTGCATAATATGGGTAATAATGCATGTTATATTTATAATATCGGGAGTAATAAGTATAATTATTACAGTTCTAGCGATAATGCTAGTAAAATATATCTAACAGTGCCTGTTATATTGATAATATCGGGAGTAATAAGTATAATTATTATAGTTCTAGCGATAATAATAGTAAAATATGGCTAACAGTACATGTTATACTGATAATAATAAAAGTAATAAGTATATTTATTATACTTCTGTCGATAATAACTGCATTATATGGGTAATAATGCATGTTATATTGATAATATCGGGAGTAATAAGTATAATTATTACAGTTCTGGCGATAATAACTGCATTATATGGGTAATAATGCACGTTATATTGCTAATAATATAAGTAATGAGTATAATTATTACAGTTCTAGCGATAATAACTGCATTATACGGGTAATAATGCATGTTATATTGATAATATCGGGAGTAGTAAGTATAATTATTATAGTTCTAGCGATAAGAATAGTAAAATATGGCTAACAGTACATGTTATACTGATAATAATAAAAGTAATAAGTATATTTATTATACTTCTGTCGATAATAACTGCATTATATGGGTAATAATGCACGTTATATTGCTAATAATATAAGTAATGAGTATAATTATTACAGTTCTAGCGATAATAACTGCATAATATGGGTAATAATGCATGTTATATTGATGATGATAAAAGTACTAAGTATATTTATTATAGTTCTAGCGATAATAACTGCATAATATGGGTAATAATGCATGTTATATTGTTAATAATATAAGTAATAAGTATAATTATTACAGTTCCAGCGATAATAACTCCATTATATGGGTAATAATGCAAGTTATATTGATAATAATATAAGTAATGAGTATAATTATTACAGTTCTAGCGATAATAACTCCATTATATGGGTAATAATGCATGTTATATTGATAATAATATAAGTAATAAGTATAATTATTACAGTTCTAGCGATAATAACTGCATAATATGGGTAATAATGCATGTTATATTGATGATAATAAAAGTACTAAGTATATTTATTATAGTTCTAGCGATAATAATAGTAAAATATGGCTAATAATGCATGTTATATTGATAACAATATAAGTAATGAGTATAGTTATTACAGTTCTAGCGATAACAACTGCATAATATGGGTAATAATGCATGTTATATTGATAATAATAAAAGTAATAAGTATATTTATTATAGTTCTATCGATAATAACTGCATAATATGGGTAATAATGCATGTTATATTGATGATAATGAAAGTAGTAAGTATATTTATTACAGTTCTAGCGATAATAACTGCATAATATGGGTAATAATTCATGTTATATTGATGATACTAAAAGTAATACGTATATTTATTATAATTCTAGCGATTATAACTGCATAATACGGGTAATAATGCATGTTATATTGATAATAATATAAGTAATAAGTATAATTATTATAGTTCTAGCGATAATAATAGTACAATATGGCTAATAGTGCACGTTATATTGCTAATAATATAAGTAATAAGTATAATTATTACAGTTCTAGCGATAATAACTGCATTATATGGGTAATAATGCATGTTATACTGATAATATCGGGAGTAATAAGTATAATTATTATAGTTCTAGCGATAATAACTGCATAATATGGGTAATAATGCATGTTATATTGATAATATTGGGAGTAATAAGTATAATTATTATAGTTCTAGCGATAATAACTCCATTATATGGGTAATAATGCATGTTATATTGATAATAATATAAGTAATAAGTATAATTATTACAGTTCTAGCGATAATAACTGCATAATATGGGTAATAATGCATGTTATATTGATGATAATAAAAGTACTAAGTATATTTATTATAGTTCTAGCGATAATAACTGCATAATATGGGTAATAATACACGTTATATTGCTAATGATATAAGTAATAAGTATAATTATTACAGTTCTAGCGATAATAACTGCATTATATGGGTAATAATGCATGTTATACTGATAATATCGGGAGTAATAAGTGTAATTATTATAGTTCTAGCGATAATAATAGTACAATATGGCTAATAGTGCATGTTATATTGATAATAATAAAAGTAATAAGTATATTTATTACAGTTCAATTGATAATAACTGCATAATATGGGTAATAATGCATGTTATATTTATGATAATAAAAGTAATACGTATATCTATTATAGTTCTAGCGATAATAACTGCATAATATGGGTAATAATGCATGTTATATTGATAATAGTATAAGTAATAAGTACAATTATTACAGTTCTAGCGATAATAACTGCATTATATGGGTAATAATGCACGTTATATTGCTAATAATATAAGTAATAAGTATAATTATTACAGTTCTAGCGATAATAACTGCATAATATGGGTAATAATGCATGTTATATTGATAATATTGGGAGTAATAAGTATAATTATTATAGTTCTAGCGATAATAACTCCATTATATGGGTAATAATGCATGTTATATTGATAATAATATAAGTAATAAGTATAATTATTACAGTTCTAGCGATAATAACTGCATAATATGGGTAATAATGCATGTTATATTGATGATAATAAAAGTACTAAGCATATTTATTATAGTTCTAGCGATAATAACTGCATAATATGGGTAATAATGCATGTTATATTGCTAATGATATAAGTAATAAGTATAATTATTACAGTTCTAGCGATAATAACTGCATAATACGGGTAATAATGCATGTTATACTGATAATATCGGGAGTAATAAGTGTAATTATTATAGTTCTAGCGATAATAATAGTACAATATGGCTAATAGTGCATGTTATATTGATAATAATAAAAGTAATAAGTATATTTATTACAGTTCAATTGATAATAACTGCATAATATGGGTAATAATGCATGTTATATTTATGATAATAAAAGTAATACGTATATCTATTATAGTTCTAGCGATAATAACTGCATAATATGGGTAATAATGCATGTTATTTTGATAATAGTATAAGTAATAAGTACAATTATTACAGTTCTAGCGATAATAACTGCATTATATGGGTAATAATGCACGTTATATTGCTAATAATATAAGTAATAAGTATAATTATTACAGTTCTAGCGATAATAACTGCATAATATGGGTAATAATGCATGTTATATTGATAATATTGGGAGTAATAAGTATAATTATTATAGTTCTAGCGATAATAACTCCATTATATGGGTAATAATGCATGTTATATTGATAATAATATAAGTAATAAGTATAATTATTACAGTTCTAGCGATAATAACTGCATAATATGGGTAATAATGCATGTTATATTGATGATAATAAAAGTACTAAGTATATTTATTATAGTTCTAGCGATAATAACTGCATAATATGGGTAATAATGCATGTTATATTGCTAATGATATAAGTAATAAGTATAATTATTACAGTTCTAGCGATAATAACTGCATAATACGGGTAATAATGCATGTTATATTGATAATAATATAAGTAATAAGTATAATTATTACAGTTCTAGCGATAATAACTGCATAATATGGGTAATAATGCATGTTATATTGATAATATTGGGAGTAATAAGTATAATTATTATAGTTCTAGCGATAATAATAGTACAATATGGCTAATAGTGCATGTTATATTGATAATAATGAAAGTAATAAGTATATTTATTACAGTTCAATTGATAATAACTGCATAATATGGGCAATAATGCATGTTATATCTATGATAATAAAAGTAATACGTATATTTATTATAGTTCTAGCGATAATAATTGCATAATATGGGTAATAATGCATGTTATATTGATAATAATATAAGTAATAAGTATAATTATTACAGTTCTAGCGATAATAACTGCATAATATGGGTAATAATGCATGTTATATTGATGATAATAAAAGTACTAAGCATATTTATTATAGTTCTAGCGATAATAACTGCATAATATGGGTAATAATACACGTTATATTGCTAATGATATAAGTAATAAGTATAATTATTACAGTTCTAGCGATAATAACTGCATTATATGGGTAATAATGCATGTTATACTGATAATATCGGGAGTAATAAGTGTAATTATTATAGTTCTAGCGATAATAATAGTACAATATGGCTAATAGTGCATGTTATATTGATAATAATAAAAGTAATAAGTATATTTATTACAGTTCAATTGATAATAACTGCATAATATGGGTAATAATGCATGTTATATTTATGATAATAAAAGTAATACGTATATCTATTATAGTTCTAGCGATAATAACTGCATAATATGGGTAATAATGCATGTTATATTGATAATAGTATAAGTAATAAGTACAATTATTACAGTTCTAGCGATAATAACTGCATTATATGGGTAATAATGCACGTTATATTGCTAATAATATAAGTAATAAGTATAATTATTACAGTTCTAGCGATAATAACTGCATAATATGGGTAATAATGCATGTTATATTGATAATATTGGGAGTAATAAGTATAATTATTATAGTTCTAGCGATAATAACTCCATTATATGGGTAATAATGCATGTTATATTGATAATAATATAAGTAATAAGTATAATTATTACAGTTCTAGCGATAATAACTGCATAATATGGGTAATAATGCATGTTATATTGATGATAATAAAAGTACTAAGTATATTTATTATAGTTCTAGCGATAATAACTGCATAATATGGGTAATAATGCATGTTATATTGCTAATGATATAAGTAATAAGTATAATTATTACAGTTCTAGCGATAATAACTGCATAATACGGGTAATAATGCATGTTATATTGATAATAATATAAGTAATAAGTATAATTATTACAGTTCTAGCGATAATAACTGCTTAATATGGGTAATAATGCATGTTATATTGATAATATTGGGAGTAATAAGTATAATTATTATAGTTCTAGCGATAATAATAGTACAATATGGCTAATAGTGCATGTTATATTGATAATAATGAAAGTAATAAGTATATTTATTACAGTTCAATTGATAATAACTGCATAATATGGGCAATAATGCATGTTATATCTATGATAATAAAAGTAATACGTATATTTATTATAGTTCTAGCGATAATAATTGCATAATATGGGTAATAATGCATGTTATATTGATAATAGTATAAGTAATAAGTACAATTATTACAGTTCTGGCGATAATAACTGCATTATATGGGTAATAATGCACGTTATATTGCTAATGATATAAGTAATAAGTATAATTATTACAGTTCTAGCGATAATAACTGCATTATATGGGTAATAATGCATGTTATACTGATAATATCGGGAGTAATAAGTATAATTATTATAGTTCTAGCGATAATAATAGTACAATATGGCTAATAGTGCATGTTATATTGATAATAATAAAAGTAATAAGTATATTTATTACAGTTCAATTGATAATACCTGCATAATATGGGTAATAATGCATGTTATATTTATGGTAATAAAAGTAATACGTATATCTATTATAGTTCTAGCGATAATAACTGCATAATATGGGTAATAATGCATGTTATATTGATAATAGTATAAGTAATAAGTACAATTATTACAGTTCTAGCGATAATAACTGCATTATATGGGTAATAATGCACGTTATATTGCTAATAATATAAGTAATAAGTATAATTATTACAGTTCTAGTGATAATAACTGCATAATATGGGTAATAATACACGTTATATTGCTAATGATATAAGTAATAAGTATAATTATTACAGTTCTAGCGATAATAACTGCATTATATGAGTAATAATGCATGTTATACTGATAATATCGGGAGTAATAAGTGTAATTATTATAGTTCTAGCGATAATAATAGTACAATATGGCTAATAGTGCATGCTATATTGATAATAATAAAAGTAATAAGTATATTTATTACAGTTCAATTGATAATAACTGCATAATATGGGTAATAATGCATGTTATATTTATGATAATAAAAGTAATACGTATATCTATTATAGTTCTAGCGATAATAACTGCATAATATGGGTAATAATGCATGTTATATTGACAATAGTATAAGTAATAAGTACAACTATTACAGTTCTAGCGATAATAACTGCATTATATGGGTAATAATGCACGTTATATTGCTAATAATATAAGTAATAAGTATAATTATTACAGTTCTAGCGATAATAACTGCATAATATGGGTAATAATGCATGTTATATTGATAATATTGGGAGTAATAAGTATAATTATTATAGTTCTAGCGATAATAATAGTACAATATGGCTAATAGTGCATGTTATATTGATAATAATAAAAGTAGTAAGTATATTTATTACAGTTCAATTGATAATAACTGCATAATATGGGCAATAATGCATGTTATATCTATGATAATAAAAGTAATACGTATATTTATTATAGTTCTAGCGATAATAACTGCATAATATGGGTAATAATGCATGTTATATTGATAATAGTATAAGTAATAAGTACAATTATTACAGTTCTAGCGATAATAACTGCATTATATGGGTAATAATGCACGTTATATTGCTAATAACATAAGTAATAAGTATAATTATTACAGTTCTAGCGATAATAACTGCATAATATGGGTAATAATACACGTTATATTGCTAATGATATTAGTAATAAGTATAATTATTACAGTTCTAGCGATAATAACTGCATTATATGAGTAATAATGCATGTTATACTGATAATATCGGGAGTAATAAGTATAATTATTATAGTTCTAGCGATAATAATAGTACAATATGGCTAATAGTGCATGCTATATTGATAATAATAAAAGTAATAAGTATATTTATTACAGTTCTATCGATAATAACTGCATAATATGGGAAATAATGCATGTTATATTGATGATACTAAAAGTAATACGTATATTTATTATAGTTCTAGCGATTATTACTGCATAATACGGGTAATAATGCATGTTATATTGATAATAATATAAGTAATAAGTATAATTATTATAGTTCTAGCGATAATAATAGTACAATATGGCTAATAGTGCATGTTATATTGATAATAATAGAAGTATTAAGTATATTTATTACAGTTCTATCGATAATAACTGCATAATATGGGTAATAATGCATGTTATATTGATGACACTAACAGTAATACGTATATTTATTATAGTTCTAGCGATTATAACTGCATAATACGGGTAATAATGCATGTTATATTGATAATATCGGGTGTAATAAGTATAATTATTATAGTTCTAGCGATAATAATAGTACAATATGGCTAATAGTGCATGTTATATTGATAATAATAAAAGTAATAAGTACATTTATTACAGTTCTATCGATAATAACTGCATAATATGGGTAATAATGCATGTTATATTGATGACACTAAAAGTAATACGTATATTTATTATAGTTCTAGCGATAATTACTGCATAATACGGGTAATAATGCATGTTATATTGATAATAATATAAGTAATAAGTATAATTATTACAGTTCTAGCGATAATAACTGCATAATATGGGTAATAATGCATGTTATATTGATAATATCGGGAGTAATAAGTATAATTATTACAGTTCTAGCGATAATAATAGTACAATATGTCTAATAGCGCATGTTATATTGATAATAATAAAAGTAATAAGTATATTTATTACAGTTCTATCGATAATAACTGCATAATATGGGTAATAATGCATGTTATATTGATAATAATATAAGTAATAAGTATAATTATTACAGTTCTAGCGATAATAACTGCATAATATGGGTAATAATGCATGTTATATTGATAATATTGGGAGTAATAAGTATAATTACTATAGTTCTAGCGATAATAATAGTACAATATGGCTAATAGTGCATGTTATATTGATAATCATAAAAGTAATAAGTATATTTATTACAGTTCAATTGATAATAACTGCATAATATGGGCAATAATGCATGTTATATCTATGATAATAAAAGTAATACGTATATTTATTATAGTTCTAGCGATAATAACTGCATAATATGGGTAATAATGCATGTTATATTGATAATAGTATAAGTAATAAGTACAATTATTACAGTTCTAGCGATAATAACTGCATTATATGGGTAATAATGCACGTTATATTGCTAATGATATAAGTAATAAGTATAATTATTACAGTTCTAGCGATAATAACTGCATAATATGGGTAATAATACACGTTATATTGCTAATGATATAAGTAATAAGTATAATTATTACAGTTCTAGCGATAATAACTGCATTATATGGGTAATAATGCATGTTATACTGATAATATCGGCAGTAATAAGTATAATTATTATGGTTCTAGCGATAATAATAGTACAATATGGCTAATAGTGCATGTTATATTGATAATCATAAAAGTAATAAGTATATTTATTACAGTTCAATTGATAATAACTGCATAATATGGGTAATAATGCATGTTATATTTATGATAATAAAAGTAATACGTATATCTATTATAGTTCTAGCGATAATAACTGCATAATATGGGTAATAATGCATGTTATATTGATAATAGTATAAGTAATAAGTACAATTATTACAGTTCTAGCGATAATAACTGCATTATATGGGTAATAATGCACGTTATATTGCTAATAACATAAGTAATAAGTATAATTATTACAGTTCTAGCGATAATAACTGCATAATATGGGTAATAATGCATGTTATACTGGTAATATCGGGAGTAATAAGTATAATTATTATAGTTCTAGCGATAATAATAGTACAATATGGCTAATAGTGCATGCTATATTGATAATAATAAAAGTAATAAGTATATTTATTACAGTTCTATCGATAATAACTGCATAATATGGGAAATAATGCATGTTATATTGATGATACTAAAAGTAATACGTATATTTATTATAGTTCTAGCGATTATTACTGCATAATACGGGTAATAATGCATGTTATATTGATAATAATATAAGTAATAAGTAAAATTATTATAGTTCTAGCGATAATAATAGTACAATATGGCTAATAGTGCATGTTATATTGATAATAATAAAAGTAATAAGTACATTTATTACAGTTCTATCGATAATAACTGCATAATATGGGTAATAATGCATGTTATATTGATGACACTAAAAGTAATACGTATATTTATTATAGTTCTAGCGATAATTACTGCATAATACGGGTAATAATGCATGTTATATTGATAATAATATAAGTAATAAGTATAATTATTACAGTTCTAGCGATAATAACTGCATAATATGGGTAATAATGCATGTTATATTGATAATATCGGGAGTAATAAGTATAATTATTACAGTTCTAGCGATAATAATAGTACAATATGTCTAATAGCGCATGTTATATTGATAATAATAAAAGTAATAAGTATATTTATTACAGTTCTATCGATAATAACTGCATAATATGGGTAATAATGCATGTTATATTGATAATAATATAAGTAATAAGTATAATTATTACAGTTCTAGCGATAATAACTGCATAATATGGGTAATAATGCATGTTATATTGATAATATTGGGAGTAATAAGTATAATTACTATAGTTCTAGCGATAATAATAGTACAATATGGCTAATAGTGCATGTTATATTGATAATCATAAAAGTAATAAGTATATTTATTACAGTTCAATTGATAATAACTGCATAATATGGGCAATAATGCATGTTATATCTATGATAATAAAAGTAATACGTATATTTATTATAGTTCTAGCGATAATAACTGCATAATATGGGTAATATTGCATGTTATATTGCTAATGATATAAGTAATAAGTATAATTATTACAGTTCTAGCGATAATAACTGCATTATATGGGTAATAATGCATGTTATACTGATAATATCGGGAGTAATAAGTATAATTATTATAGTTCTAGCGATAATAATAGTACAATATGGCTAATAGTGCATGCTATATTGATAATAATAAAAGTAATAAGTATATTTATTACAGTTCTATCGATAATAACTGCATAATATGGGAAATAATGCATGTTATATTGATGATACTAAAAGTAATACGTATATTTATTATAGTTCTAGCGATTATTACTGCATAATACGGGTAATAATGCATGTTATATTGATAATAATATAAGTAATAAGTATAATTATTATAGTTCTAGCGATAATAATAGTACAATATGGCTAATAGTGCATGTTATATTGATAGTAATAAAAGTATTAAGTATATTTATTACAGTTCTATCGATAATAACTGCAATATGGGTAATAATGCATGTTATATTGATGACACTAAAAGTAATACGTATATTTATTATAGTTCTAGCGATTATTACTGCATAATACGGGTAATAATGCATGTTATATTGATAATAATATAAGTAATAAGTATAATTATTATAGTTCTAGCGATAATAATAGTACAATATGGATAACAGTGCATGTTATATTGATAATAATAAAAGTAATAAGTATATTTATTACAGTTCTATCGATAATAACTGCATAATATGGGTAATAATGCATGTTATATTGATGACACTAAAAGTAGTACGTATATTTATTATAGTTCTAGCGATAATAACTGCATAATACGGGTAATGATGCATGTTATATTGATAATAATATAAGTAATAAGTATAATTATTACAGTTCTAGCGATAATAACTGCATAATATGGGTAATAATGCATGTTATATTGATGATAATAAAAGTACTAAGTATATTTATTATAGTTCTAGCGATAATAACTGCATAATATGGGTAATAATGCATGTTATATTGATAATAATATAAGTAATAAGTATAATTATTATAGTTCTAGCGATAATAATAGTACAATATGGCTAATAGTGCACGTTATATTGCTAATAATATAAGTAATATGTATAATTATTACAGTTCTAGCGATAATAACTGCATTATATGAGTAATAATGCATGTTATACTGATAATATCGGGAGTAATAAGTATAATTATTATAGTTCTAGCGATAATAATAGTACAATATGGCTAATAGTGCATGCTATATTGATAATAATAAAAGTAATAAGTATATTTATTACAGTTCTATCGATGATAACTGCATAATATGGGTAATAATGCATGTTATATTGATGACACTAAAAGTAATACGTATATTTATTATAGTTCTAGCGATTATAACTGCATAATACGGGTAATAATGCATGTTATATTGATAATATCGGGAGTAATAAGTATAATTATTATAGTTCTAGCGATAATAATAGTAGAATATGGCTAATAGTGCATGTTATATTGATAATAATAAAAGTAATAAGTATATTTATTACAGTTCTATCGATAATAACTGCATAATATGGGTAATAATGCATGTTATATTGATGACACTAAAAGTAATACGTATATTTATTATAGTTCTAGCGATTATAACTGCATTATATGAGTAATAATGCATGTTATATTGATAATATCGGGTGTAATAAGTATAATTATTATAGTTCTAGCGATAATAATAGTAGAATATGGCTAATAGAGCATGTTATATTGATAATAATAAAAGTAATAAGTATATTTATTACAGTTCTATCGATAATAACTGCATAATATGGGTAATAATGCATGTTATATTGATGATACTAAAAGTAATACGTATATTTATTATAGTTCTAGCGATTATAATTGCATAATACGGGCAATAATGCATGTTATATTGATAATAATATAAGTAATAAGTATAATTATTATAGTTCTAGCGATAATAATAGTACAATATGGCTAATAGTGCATGTTATATTGATAATAATAAAAGTATTAAGTATATTTATTACAGTTCTATCGATAATAACTACATAATATGGGTAATAATGCATGTTATATTGATGACACTAAAAGTAATACGTATATTTATTATAGTTCTAGCGATTATAACTGCATAATACGGGTAATAATGCATGTTATATTGATAATATCGGGAGTAATAAGTATAATCATTATAGTTCTAGCGATAATAATAGTAGAATATGGCTAATAGTGCATGTTATATTGATAATAATAAAAGTAATAAGTATATTTATTATACTTCTGTCGATAATAACTGCATTATATGGGTAATAGTGCATATTATATTGATAATAATAAAAGTAATAAGTATATTTATTATAGTTCTATCGATAATAAGTGCATAATATGGGTAATAATGCATGTTATATTGATGATAATAAAAGTACTAAGTATATTAATTATAGTTCTAGCGATTATAACTGCATAATATGGGTAATAATGCATGTTATATTGAGAATAATATAAGTAATAAATATAATTATTACAGTTCTAGCGATAATAACTGCATTATATGGGTAATAATGCATGTTATATTGATAATATTGGGAGTAATAAGTATAATTATTATAGTTCTAGCGATAATAACTGCATAATATGGGTAATAATGCATGTTATATTTATGATAATAAAAGTACTAAGTATATTTATTATAGTTCTAGCGATAATAATAGTACAATATGGCTAATAGTGCATGTTATATTGATAATAATAAAAGTATTAAGTATATTTATTACAGTTCTATCGATAATAACTGCATAATATGGGTAATAATGCATGTTATATTGATGACACTAAAAGTAATACGTATATTTATTATAGTTCTAGCGATTATAACTGCATAATACGGGTAATAATGCATGTTATATTGATAATATCGGGAGTAATAAGTATAATTATTATAGTTCTAGCGATAATAATAGTAGAATATGGCTAATAGTGCATGTTATATTGATAATAATAAAAGTAATAAGTATATTTATTACAGTTCTATCGATAATAACTGCATAATATGGGTAATAATGCATGTTATATTGATGATACTAAAAGTAATACGTATATTTATTATAGTTCTAGCGATTATTACTGCATAATACGGGTAATAATGCATGTTATATTGATAATAATATAAGTAATAAGTATAATTATTATAGTTCTAGCGATAATAATAGTACAATATGGCTAATAGTGCATGTTATATTGATAATAATAAAAGTATTAAGTATATTTATTACAGTTCTATCGATAATAACTGCATAATATGGGTAATAATGCATGTTATATTGATGACACTAAAAGTAATACGTATATTTATTATAGTTCTAGCGATTATAACTGCATAATACGGGTAATAATGCATGTTATATTGATAATATCGGGAGTAATAAGTATAATTATTATAGTTCTAGCGATAATAATAGTAGAATATGGCTAATAGTGCATGTTATATTGATAATAATAAAAGTAATAAGTATATTTATTACAGTTCTATCGATAATAACTGCATAATATGGGTAATAATGCATGTTATATTGATGACACTAAAAGTAATACGTATATTTATTATAGTTCTAGCGATTATAACTGCATTATATGAGTAATAATGCATGTTATATTGATAATATCGGGTGTAATAAGTATAATTATTATAGTTCTAGCGATAATAATAGTAGTATATGGCTAATAGTGCATGTTATATTGATAATAATAAAAGTAATAAGTATATTTATTACAGTTCTATCGATAATAACTGCATAATATGGGTAATAATGCATGTTATATTGATGATACTAAAAGTAATACGTATATTTATTATAGTTCTAGCGATTATAACTGCATAATACGGGTAATAATGCATGTTATATTGATAATAATATAAGTAATAAGTATAATTATTATAGTTCTAGCGATAATAATAGTACAATATGGCTAATAGTGCATGTTATATTGATAATAATAAAAGTATTAAGTATATTTATTACAGTTCTATCGATAATAACTGCATAATATGGGTAATAATGCATGTTATATTGATGACACTAAAAGTAATACGTATATTTATTATAGTTCTAGCGATTATAACTGCATAATACGGGTAATAATGCATGTTATATTGATAATATCGGGAGTAATAAGTATAATCATTATAGTTCTAGCGATAATAATAGTAGAATATGGCTAATAGTGCATGTTATATTGATAATAATAAAAGTAATAAGTATATTTATTATACTTCTGTCGATAATAACTGCATTATATGGGTAATAGTGCATATTATATTGATAATAATAAAAGTAATAAGTATATTTATTATAGTTCTATCGATAATAACTGCATTATATGGGTAATAATGCATGTTATATTGATAATATTGGGAGTAATAAGTATAATTATTATAGTTCTAGCGATAATAACTGCATAATATGGGTAATAATGCATGTTATATTGTTAATAATATAAGTAATAAGTATAATTATTACAGTTCCAGCGATAATAACTGCATTATATCAGTAATAATGCATGTTATACTGATAATATCGGGAGTAATAAGTATAATTATTATAGTTCTAGCGATAATAATAGTACAATATGGCTAATAGTGCATGCTATATTGATAATAATAAAAGTAATAAGTATATTTATTACAGTTCTATCGATAATAACTGCATAATATGGGTAATAATGCATGTTATATTGATGATACTAAAAGTAATACGTATATTTATTATAGTTCTAGCGATTATTACTGCATAATACGGGTAATAATGCATGTTATATTGATAATAATATAAGTAATAAGTATAATTATTATAGTTCTAGCGATAATAATAGTACCATATGGCTAATAGTGCATGTTATATTGATAATAATAAAAGTATTAAGTATATTTATTACAGTTCTATCGATAATAACTGCATAATATGGGTAATAATGCATGTTATATTGATGATAATAAAAGTACTAAGTATATTTATTATAGTTCTAGCGATAATAATAGTACAATATGGCTAATAGTGCATGTTATATTGATAATAATAAAAGTATTAAGTATATTTATTACAGTTCTATCGATAATAACTGCATAATATGGGTAATAATGCATGTTATATTGATAATATTGGGAGTAATAAGTATAATTATTATAGTTCTAGCGATAATAACTCCATTATATGGGTAATAATGCATGTTATATTGATAATAATATAAGTAATAAGTATAATTCTTACAGTTCTAGCGATAATAACTGCATAATATGGGTAATAATGCATGTTATATTGATGATAATAAAAGTACTAAGTATATTTATTATAGTTCTAGCGATAATAACTGCATAATATGGGTAATAATGCATGTTATATTGCTAATGATATAAGTAATAAGTATAATTATTACAGTTCTAGCGATAATAACTGCATAATATGGGTAATAATGCATGTTATATTGATGATAATAAAAGTACTAAGTATATTTATTATAGTTCTAGCGATAATAACTGCATAATATGGGTAATAATGCATGTTATATTGATGACAATAAAAGTAATACGTATATTTATTATAGTTCTAGCGATAATAACTGCATAATACGGGTAATAATGCATGTTATATTAATAATAATATAAGTAATAAGTATAATTATTACAGTTCTAGCGATAATAACTGCATAATATGGGTAATAATGCATGTTATATTGATAATATTGGGAGTAATAAGTATAATTATTATAGTTCTAGCGATAATAATAGTACAATATGGCTAATAGTGCATGTTATATTGATAATAATAAAAGTAATAAGTATATTTATTACAGTTCAATTGATAATAACTGCATAATATGGGCAATAATGCATGTTATATCTATGATAATAAAAGTAATACGTATATTTATTATAGTTCTAGCGATAATAACTGCATAATATGGGTAATAATGCATGTTATATTGATAATAGTATAAGTAATAAGTACAATTATTACAGTTCTAGCGATAATAACTGCATTATATGGGTAATAATGCACGTTATATTGCTAATGATATAAGTAATAAGTATAATTATTACTGTTCTAGCTATAATAACTGCATTATATGAGTAATAATGCATGTTATACTGATAATATCGGGAGTAATAAGTATAATTATTATAGTTCTAGCGATAATAATAGTACAATATGGCTAATAGTGCATGCTATATTGATAATAATAAAAGTAATAAGTATATTTATTACAGTTCTATCGATAATAACTGCATAATATGGGTAATAATGCATGTTATATTGATGATACTAAAAGTAATACGTATATTTATTATAGTTCTAGCGATTATTACTGCATAATACGGGTAATAATGCATGTTATATTGATAATAATATAAGTAATAAGTATAATTATTATAGTTCTAGCGATAATAATAGTACCATATGGCTAATAGTGCATGTTATATTGATAATAATAAAAGTATTAAGTATATTTATTACAGTTCTATCGATAATAACTGCATAATATGGGTAATAATGCATGTTATATTGATGATAATAAAAGTACTAAGTATATTTATTATAGTTCTAGCGATAATAATAGTACAATATGGCTAATAGTGCATGTTATATTGATAATAATAAAAGTATTAAGTATATTTATTACAGTTCTATCGATAATAACTGCATAATATGGGTAATAATGCATGTTATATTGATAATATTGGGAGTAATAAGTATAATTATTATAGTTCTAGCGATAATAACTCCATTATATGGGTAATAATGCATGTTATATTGATAATAATATAAGTAATAAGTATAATTCTTACAGTTCTAGCGATAATAACTGCATAATATGGGTAATAATGCATGTTATATTGATGATAATAAAAGTACTAAGTATATTTATTATAGTTCTAGCGATAATAACTGCATAATATGGGTAATAATGCATGTTATATTGCTAATGATATAAGTAATAAGTATAATTATTACAGTTCTAGCGATAATAACTGCATAATATGGGTAATAATGCATGTTATATTGATGATAATAAAAGTACTAAGTATATTTATTATAGTTCTAGCGATAATAACTGCATAATATGGGTAATAATGCATGTTATATTGATGACAATAAAAGTAATACGTATATTTATTATAGTTCTAGCGATAATAACTGCATAATACGGGTAATAATGCATGTTATATTAATAATAATATAAGTAATAAGTATAATTATTACAGTTCTAGCGATAATAACTGCATAATATGGGTAATAATGCATGTTATATTGATAATATTGGGAGTAATAAGTATAATTATTATAGTTCTAGCGATAATAATAGTACAATATGGCTAATAGTGCATGTTATATTGATAATAATAAAAGTAATAAGTATATTTATTACAGTTCAATTGATAATAACTGCATAATATGGGCAATAATGCATGTTATATCTATGATAATAAAAGTAATACGTATATTTATTATAGTTCTAGCGATAATAACTGCATAATATGGGTAATAATGCATGTTATATTGATAATAGTATAAGTAATAAGTACAATTATTACAGTTCTAGCGATAATAACTGCATTATATGGGTAATAATGCACGTTATATTGCTAATGATATAAGTAATAAGTATAATTATTACTGTTCTAGCTATAATAACTGCATTATATGAGTAATAATGCATGTTATACTGATAATATCGGGAGTAATAAGTATAATTATTATAGTTCTAGCGATAATAATAGTACAATATGGCTAATAGTGCATGCTATATTGATAATAATAAAAGTAATAAGTATATTTATTACAGTTCTATCGATAATAACTGCGTAATATGGGTAATAATGCATGTTATATTGATGATACTAAAAGTAATACGTATATTTATTATAGTTCTAGCGATTATTACTGCATAATACGGGTAATAATGCATGTTATATTGATAATAATATAAGTAATAAGTATAATTATTACAGTTCTAGTGATAATAACTGCATTATATGGGTAATAATGCACGTTATATTGCTAACAATATAAGTAATAAGTATAATTATTACAGTTCTAGCGATAATAACTGCATTATATGGGTAAAAATGCATGTTATATTGATAATATTGGGAGTAATAAGTATATTTATTATGGTTCTAGAGATAATAATAGTAAAATATGGCAAATAGTGCATGTCATATTAATAATAATAAAAGTAATAAGTATATTTATTACAGTTCTATCGATAATAACTGCATAATATGGGTAATAATGCATGCTATATTGATGATAATAAAAGTAATACGTATATTTATTATAGTTCTAGCGATAATAACTGCATAATATGGGTAATGATGCACGTTATATTGCTAACAATATAAGTAATAAGTATAATTATTACAGTTCTAGTGATAATAACTGCATTATATGGGTCATAAAGCACGTTATATTGCTAACAATATAAGTAATAAGTATAATTATTACAGTTCTAGCGATAATAACTGCATTATATGGGTAGAAATGCATGTTATATTGATAATATTTTTGAGTAATAAGTATATTTATTATGGTTCTAGAGATAATAACTGCATAATATGGGTAATAATGCATGTTATATTGATGATAATGAAAGTAATACGTATATTTATTATAGTTCTAGCGATAATAACTGCATAATATGGGTAATAATGCATGTTATATTGATAATATTGGGAGTAATAGGTATATTTATTATGGTTCTAGAGATAATAACTGCATAATATGGGTAATAATGCATGTTATATTGATAATAATATAAGTAATAAGTATAATTATTACAGTTCTAGCGATAATAACTGCATTATATGGGTAATAATGCACGTTATATTGCTAATAATATAAGTAATAAGTATAATTATTACAGTTGTAGCGATAATAACTGCATTATATGGGTAATAATGCATGTTATATTGATAATATCGGGAGTAATAAGTATAATTAGTATAGTTCTAGCGATAATAATAGTAAAATGTGGCAAATAGTGCATGTTATATTGATAATAATAAAAGTAATAAATATATTTATTACAGTTCTATCAATAATAACTGCATAATATGGGTAATAATGCATGTTATATTGATGACAATAAAAGTAATACGTCTATTTATTATAGTTCTAGCGATAATAACTGCATAATATGGGTAATAATGCATGTTATATTGATAATAATCTAAGTAATAAATATAATTATTACAGTTCTAGCGATAATAACTGCATTATATGGGTAATAATGCACGTTATATTGCTAACAATATAAGTAATAAGTATAATTATTACAGTTCTAGCGATAATAACTGCATTATATGGGTAATAATGCATGTTATATTGATGGTAATGAAAGTAATACGTATATTTGTTATAGTTCTAGCGATAATAACTGCATAATATGGGTAATAATGCATGTTATATTGAGAATAATATAAGTAATAGGTATAATTATTACAGTTCTGGCGATAATAACTGCATTATATGGGTAATAATGCATGTTATATTGATAACGATATAAGTAATAAGTATAATTATTACAGTTCTAGCGATAATAACTGCATAATATGGGTAATAATGCACGTTATATTGCTAATAATATAAGTAATGAGTCCAATTATTACAGTTCTAGCGATAATAACTGCATTATATGGGTAATAATGCATGTTATATTGATAATAATATAAGTAATAAGAATAATTATTACAGTTCTAGCGATAATAACTGCATTATATGGGTAATAATGCATGTTACATTGATGATAATAAAAGTAATACGTATATTTATTATAGTTCTAGCGATAATAACTGCATAATATGGGTAATAATGCATGTTATATTGATAATAATATAAGTAATAAGTATAATTATTACAGTTCTAGCGATAATAACTGCATTATATGGGTAATAATGCACGTTATATTGCTAACAATATAAGTAATAAGTATAATTATTACAGTTCTAGCGATAATAACTGCATTATATGGGTAATAATGCATGTTATATTGAGAATAATATAAGTGATAAGTATAATTATTACAGTTCTAGCGATAATAACTGCATTATATGGGTAATAATGCATGTTATATTGATAATATCGGGAGTAATAAGTATAATTAGTATAGTTCTAGCGATAATAACTGCATTATATGGGTAATAATGCATGTTATATTGATAATATCGGGAGTAATAAGTATAATTAGTATAGTTCTAGCGATAATAATAGTAAAATGTGGCAAATAGTGCATGTTATATTGATAATAATAAAAGTAATAAATATATTTATTACAGTTCTATCAATAATGACTGCATAATATGGGTAATAATGCATGTTATATTGATGACAATAAAAGTAATACGTCTATTTATTATAGTTCTAGCGATAATAACTGCATAATATGGGTAATAATGCATGTTATATTGATAATAATCTAAGTAATAAATATAATTATTACAGTTCTAGCGATAATAACTGCATTATATGGGTAATAATGCACGTTATATTGCTAACAATATAAGTAATAAGTATAATTATTACAGTTCTAGCGATAATAACTGCATTATATGGGTAATAATGCATGTTATATTGATGGTAATGAAAGTAATACGTATATTTGTTATAGTTCTAGCGATAATAACTGCATAATATGGGTAATAATGCATGTTATATTGAGAATAATATAAGTAATAGGTATAATTATTACAGTTCTGGCGATAATAACTGCATTATATGGGTAATAATGCATGTTATATTGATAACGATATAAGTAATAAGTATAATTATTACAGTTCTAGCGATAATAACTGCATAATATGGGTAATAATGCACGTTATATTGCTAATAATATAAGTAATGAGTCCAATTATTACAGTTCTAGCGATAATAACTGCATTATATGGGTAATAATGCATGTTATATTGATAATAATATAAGTAATAAGTATAATTATTACAGTTCTAGCGATAATAACTGCATTATATGGGTAATAATGCACGTTATATTGCTAACAATATAAGTAATAAGTATAATTATTACAGTTCTAGCGATAATACCTGCATTATATGGTTAATAATGCATGTTATATTGAGAATAATATAAGTGATAAGTATAATTATTACAGTTCTAGCGATAATAACTGCATTATATGGGTAAAAATGCATGTTATATTGATAATATTGGGAGTAATAAGTATATTTATTATGGTTCTAGAGATAATAATAGTAAAATATGGCAAATAGTGCATGTCATATTAATAATAATAAAAGTAATAAGTATATTTATTACAGTTCTATCGATAATAACTGCATAATATGGGTAATAATGCATGCTATATTGATGATAATAAAAGTAATACGTATATTTATTATAGTTCTAGCGATAATAACTGCATAATATGGGTAATGATGCACGTTATATTGCTAACAATATAAGTAATAAGTATAATTATTACAGTTCTAGTGATAATAACTGCATTATATGGGTAATAAAGCACGTTATATTGCTAACAATATAAGTAATAAGTATAATTATTACAGTTCTAGCGATAATAACTGCATTATATGGGTAGAAATGCATGTTATATTGATAATATTTTTGAGTAATAAGTATATTTATTATGGTTCTAGAGATAATAACTGCATAATATGGGTAATAATGCATGTTATATTGATGATAATGAAAGTAATACGTATATTTATTATAGTTCTAGCGATAATAACTGCATAATATGGGTAATAATGCATGTTATATTGATAATATTGGGAGTAATAGGTATATTTATTATGGTTCTAGAGATAATAACTGCATAATATGGGTAATAATGCATGTTATATTGATAATAATATAAGTAATAAGTATAATTATTACAGTTCTAGCGATAATAACTGCATTATATGGGTAATAATGCACGTTATATTGCTAATAATATAAGTAATAAGTATAATTATTACAGTTGTAGCGATAATAACTGCATTATATGGGTAATAATGCATGTTATATTGATAATATCGGGAGTAATAAGTATAATTAGTATAGTTCTAGCGATAATAATAGTAAAATGTGGCAAATAGTGCATGTTATATTGATAATAATAAAAGTAATAAATATATTTATTACAGTTCTATCAATAATAACTGCATAATATGGGTAATAATGCATGTTATATTGATGACAATAAAAGTAATACGTCTATTTATTATAGTTCTAGCGATAATAACTGCATAATATGGGTAATAATGCATGTTATATTGATAATAATCTAAGTAATAAATATAATTATTACAGTTCTAGCGATAATAACTGCATTATATGGGTAATAATGCACGTTATATTGCTAACAATATAAGTAATAAGTATAATTATTACAGTTCTAGCGATAATAACTGCATTATATGGGTAATAATGCATGTTATATTGATGGTAATGAAAGTAATACGTATATTTGTTATAGTTCTAGCGATAATAACTGCATAATATGGGTAATAATGCATGTTATATTGAGAATAATATAAGTAATAGGTATAATTATTACAGTTCTGGCGATAATAACTGCATTATATGGGTAATAATGCATGTTATATTGATAACGATATAAGTAATAAGTATAATTATTACAGTTCTAGCGATAATAACTGCATAATATGGGTAATAATGCACGTTATATTGCTAATAATATAAGTAATGAGTCCAATTATTACAGTTCTAGCGATAATAACTGCATTATATGGGTAATAATGCATGTTATATTGATAATAATATAAGTAATAAGAATAATTATTACAGTTCTAGCGATAATAACTGCATTATATGGGTAATAATGCATGTTACATTGATGATAATAAAAGTAATACGTATATTTATTATAGTTCTAGCGATAATAACTGCATAATATGGGTAATAATGCATGTTATATTGATAATAATATAAGTAATAAGTATAATTATTACAGTTCTAGCGATAATAACTGCATTATATGGGTAATAATGCACGTTATATTGCTAACAATATAAGTAATAAGTATAATTATTACAGTTCTAGCGATAATAACTGCATTATATGGGTAATAATGCATGTTATATTGAGAATAATATAAGTGATAAGTATAATTATTACAGTTCTAGCGATAATAACTGCATTATATGGGTAATAATGCATGTTATATTGATAATATCGGGAGTAATAAGTATAATTAGTATAGTTCTAGCGATAATAACTGCATTATATGGGTAATAATGCATGTTATATTGATAATATCGGGAGTAATAAGTATAATTAGTATAGTTCTAGCGATAATAATAGTAAAATGTGGCAAATAGTGCATGTTATATTGATAATAATAAAAGTAATAAATATATTTATTACAGTTCTATCAATAATGACTGCATAATATGGGTAATAATGCATGTTATATTGATGACAATAAAAGTAATACGTCTATTTATTATAGTTCTAGCGATAATAACTGCATAATATGGGTAATAATGCATGTTATATTGATAATAATCTAAGTAATAAATATAATTATTACAGTTCTAGCGATAATAACTGCATTATATGGGTAATAATGCACGTTATATTGCTAACAATATAAGTAATAAGTATAATTATTACAGTTCTAGCGATAATAACTGCATTATATGGGTAATAATGCATGTTATATTGATGGTAATGAAAGTAATACGTATATTTGTTATAGTTCTAGCGATAATAACTGCATAATATGGGTAATAATGCATGTTATATTGAGAATAATATAAGTAATAGGTATAATTATTACAGTTCTGGCGATAATAACTGCATTATATGTGTAATAATGCATGTTATATTGATAACGATATAAGTAATAAGTGTAATTATTACAGTTCTAGCGATAATAACTGCATAATATGGGTAATAATGCACGTTATATTGCTAATAATATAAGTATTGAGTCCAATTATTACAGTTCTAGCGATAATAACTGCATTATATGGGTAATAATGCATGTTATATTGATAATAATATAAGTAATAAGAATAATTATTACAGTTCTAGCGATAATAACTGCATTATATGGGTAATAATGCATGTTATATTGATGATAATAAAAGTAATACGTATATTTATTATAGTTCTAGCGATAATAACTGCATAATATGGGTAATAATGCATGTTATATTGATAATAATATAAGTAATAAGTATAATTATTACAGTTCTAGCGATAATAACTGCATTATATGGGTAATAATGCACGTTATATTGCTAACAATATAAGTAATAAGTATAATTATTACAGTTCTAGCGATAATAACTGCATTATATGGGTAATAATGCATGTTATATTGAGAATAATATAAGTGATAAGTATAATTATTACAGTTCTAGCGATAATAACTGCATTATATGTGTAATAATGCATGTTATATTGATAATATCGGGAGTAATAAGTATAATTAGTATAGTTCTAGCGATAATAACTGCATTATATGGGTAATAATGCATGTTATATTGATAATATCGGGAGTAATAAGTATAATTAGTATAGTTCTAGCGATAATAATAGTAAAATGTGGCAAATAGTGCATGTTATATTGATAATAATAAAAGTAATAAATATATTTATTACAGTTCTATCAATAATAACTGCATAATATGGGTAATAATGCATGTTATATTGATGACAATAAAAGTAATACGTCTATTTATTATAGTTCTAGCGATAATAACTGCATAATATGGGTAATAATGCATGTTATATTGATAATAATCTAAGTAATAAATATAATTATTACAGTTCTAGCGATAATAACTGCATTATATGGGTAATAATGCACGTTATATTGCTAACAATATAAGTAATAAGTATAATTATTACAGTTCTAGCGATAATAACTGCATTATATGGGTAATAATGCATGTTATATTGATGGTAATGAAAGTAATACGTATATTTGTTATAGTTCTAGCGATAATAACTGCATAATATGGGTAATAATGCATGTTATATTGAGAATAATATAAGTAATAGGTATAATTATTACAGTTCTGGCGATAATAACTGCATTATATGGGTAATAATGCATGTTATATTGATAACGATATAAGTAATAAGTATAATTATTACAGTTCTAGCGATAATAACTGCATAATATGGGTAATAATGCACGTTACATTGCTAATAATATAAGTAATGAGTCCAATTATTACAGTTCTAGCGATAATAACTGCATTATATGGGTAATAATGCATGTTATATTGATAATAATATAAGTAATAAGAATAATTATTACAGTTCTAGCGATAATAACTGCATTATATGGGTAATAATGCATGTTATATTGATGATAATAAAAGTAATACGTATATTTATTATAGTTCTAGCGATAATAACTGCATAATATGGGTAATAATGCATGTTATATTGATAATAATATAAGTAATAAGTATAATTATTACAGTTCTAGCGATAATAACTGCATTATATGGGTAATAATGCACGTTATATTGCTAACAATATAAGTAATAAGTATAATTATTACAGTTCTAGCGATAATAACTGCAATATATAGGTAAAAATGCATGTTATATTCATAATATTGGGAGTAATAAGTATATTTATTATGGTTCTAGAGATAATAACTGCCTAATATGGGTAATAATGCTTGTTATATTGATAATAATATAAGTAATAAGTATAATTATTACAGTTCTAGCGATAATACCTCCATTATATGGGTAATAATGCATGTTATATTGATGATAATGAAAGTAATACGTATATTTATTATAGTTCTAGCGATAATAACTGCATAATATGGGTAATAATGCATGTTATATTGATAATATCGGGAGTAATAAGTATAATTATTATAGTTCTAGCGATAATAATAGTAAAATGTGGCAAATAGTGCATGTTATATTGATAATAATAAAAGTAATAAATATATTTATTACAGTTCTATCGATAATAACTGCATAATATGGGTAATAATGCATGTTATATTGATGATAATAAAAGTAATACGTATATTTATTATAGTTCTAGCGATAATAACTGCATAATATGGGTAATAATGCATGTTATATTGATAATATCGGGAGTAATAAGTATAATTATTATAGTTCTAGCGATAATAATAGTAAAATGTGGCAAATAGTGCATGTTATATTGATAATAATAAAAGTAATAAATATATTTATTACAGTTCTATCGATAATAACTGCATAATATGGGTAATAATGCATGTTATATTGATGATAATAAAAGTAATACGTATATTTATTATAGTTCTAGCGATAATAACTGCATAATATGGGTAATAATGCATGTTATATTGATAATAATCTAAGTAATAAATATAATTATTACAGTTCTAGCGATAATAACTGCATTATATGGGTAATAATGCACGTTATATTGCTAACAATATAAGTAATAAGTATAATTATTACAGTTCTAGCGATAATAACTGCATAATATGGGTAATAATGCATGTTATATTGATAATATCGGGAGTAATAAGTATAATTATTATAGTTCTAGCGATAATAATAGTAAAATGTGGCAAATAGTGCATGTTATATTGATAATAATAAAAGTAATAAATATATTTATTACAGTTCTATCGATAATAACTGCATAATATGGGTAATAATGCATGTTATATTGATGATAATAAAAGTAATACGTATATTTATTATAGTTCTAGCGATAATAACTGCATAATATGGGTAATAATGCATGTTATATTGATAATAATCTAAGTAATAAATATAATTATTACAGTTCTAGCGATAATAACTGCATTATATGGGTAATAATGCACGTTATATTGCTAACAATATAAGTAATAAGTATAATTATTACAGTTCTAGCGATAATAACTGCATAATATGGGTAATAATGCATGTTATATTGATAATAATATAAGTAATAAGTATAATTATTACAGTTCTAGCGATAATAACTGCATTATATGGGTAATAATGCACGTTATATTGCTAACAATATAAGTAATAAGTATAATTATTACAGTTCTAGCGATAATAACTGCATTATATGGGTAAAAATGCATGTTATATTCATAATATTGGGAGTAATAAATATATTTATTATGGTTCTAGAGATAATAACCGCATAATATGGGTAATAATGCTTGTTATATTGATAATAATATAAGTAATAAGTATAATTATTACAGTTCTAGCGATAATACCTCCATTATATGGGTAATAATGCATGTTATATTGATGATAATGAAAGTAATACGTATATTTATTATAGTTCTAGCGATAATAACTGCATAATATGGGTAATAATGCATGTTATATTGATAATATCGGGAGTAATAAGTATAATTATTATAGTTCTAGCGATAATAATAGTAAAATGTGGCAAATAGTGCATGTTATATTGATAATAATAAAAGTAATAAATATATTTATTACAGTTCTATCGATAATAACTGCATAATATGGGTAATAATGCATGTTATATTGATGATAATAAAAGTAATACGTATATTTATTATAGTTCTAGCGATAATAACTGCATAATATGGGTAATAATGCATGTTATATTGATAATATCGGGAGTAATAAGTATAATTATTATAGTTCTAGCGATAATAATAGTAAAATGTGGCAAATAGTGCATGTTATATTGATAATAATAAAAGTAATAAATATATTTATTACAGTTCTATCGATAATAACTGCATTATGTGGGTAATAATGCACGTTATTTTGCTAACAATATAAGTAATAAGTATAATTATTACAGTTCTAGCGATAATAACTGCATTATATGGGTAAAAATGCATGTTATATTGATAATATTGGGAGTAATAAGTATATTTATTATGGTTCTAGAGATAATAATAGTAAAATATGGCAAATAGTGCATGTCATATTAATAATAATAAAAGTAATAAGTATATTTATTACAGTTCTATCGATAATAACTGCATAATATGGGTAATAATGCATGCTATATTGATGATAATAAAAGTAATACGTATATTTATTATAGTTCTAGCGATAATAACTGCATAATATGGGTAATGATGCACGTTATATTGCTAACAATATAAGTAATAAGTATAATTATTACAGTTCTAGTGATAATAACTGCATTATATGGGTAATAAAGCACGTTATATTGCTAACAATATAAGTAATAAGTATAATTATTACAGTTCTAGCGATAATAACTGCATTATATGGGTAGAAATGCATGTTATATTGATAATATTTTTGAGTAATAAGTATATTTATTATGGTTCTAGAGATAATAACTGCATAATATGGGTAATAATGCATGTTATATTGATGATAATGAAAGTAATACGTATATTTATTATAGTTCTAGCGATAATAACTGCATAATATGGGTAATAATGCATGTTATATTGATAATATTGGGAGTAATAGGTATATTTATTATGGTTCTAGAGATAATAACTGCATAATATGGGTAATAATGCATGTTATATTGATAATAATATAAGTAATAAGTATAATTATTACAGTTCTAGCGATAATAACTGCATTATATGGGTAATAATGCACGTTATATTGCTAATAATATAAGTAATAAGTATAATTATTACAGTTGTAGCGATAATAACTGCATTATATGGGTAATAATGCATGTTATATTGATAATATCGGGAGTAATAAGTATAATTAGTATAGTTCTAGCGATAATAATAGTAAAATGTGGCAAATAGTGCATGTTATATTGATAATAATAAAAGTAATAAATATATTTATTACAGTTCTATCAATAATAACTGCATAATATGGGTAATAATGCATGTTATATTGATGACAATAAAAGTAATACGTCTATTTATTATAGTTCTAGCGATAATAACTGCATAATATGGGTAATAATGCATGTTATATTGATAATAATCTAAGTAATAAATATAATTATTACAGTTCTAGCGATAATAACTGCATTATATGGGTAATAATGCACGTTATATTGCTAACAATATAAGTAATAAGTATAATTATTACAGTTCTAGCGATAATAACTGCATTATATGGGTAATAATGCATGTTATATTGATGGTAATGAAAGTAATACGTATATTTGTTATAGTTCTAGCGATAATAACTGCATAATATGGGTAATAATGCATGTTATATTGAGAATAATATAAGTAATAGGTATAATTATTACAGTTCTGGCGATAATAACTGCATTATATGGGTAATAATGCATGTTATATTGATAACGATATAAGTAATAAGTATAATTATTACAGTTCTAGCGATAATAACTGCATAATATGGGTAATAATGCACGTTATATTGCTAATAATATAAGTAATGAGTCCAATTATTACAGTTCTAGCGATAATAACTGCATTATATGGGTAATAATGCATGTTATATTGATAATAATATAAGTAATAAGAATAATTATTACAGTTCTAGCGATAATAACTGCATTATATGGGTAATAATGCATGTTACATTGATGATAATAAAAGTAATACGTATATTTATTATAGTTCTAGCGATAATAACTGCATAATATGGGTAATAATGCATGTTATATTGATAATAATATAAGTAATAAGTATAATTATTACAGTTCTAGCGATAATAACTGCATTATATGGGTAATAATGCACGTTATATTGCTAACAATATAAGTAATAAGTATAATTATTACAGTTCTAGCGATAATAACTGCATTATATGGGTAATAATGCATGTTATATTGAGAATAATATAAGTGATAAGTATAATTATTACAGTTCTAGCGATAATAACTGCATTATATGGGTAATAATGCATGTTATATTGATAATATCGGGAGTAATAAGTATAATTAGTATAGTTCTAGCGATAATAACTGCATTATATGGGTAATAATGCATGTTATATTGATAATATCGGGAGTAATAAGTATAATTAGTATAGTTCTAGCGATAATAATAGTAAAATGTGGCAAATAGTGCATGTTATATTGATAATAATAAAAGTAATAAATATATTTATTACAGTTCTATCAATAATGACTGCATAATATGGGTAATAATGCATGTTATATTGATGACAATAAAAGTAATACGTCTATTTATTATAGTTCTAGCGATAATAACTGCATAATATGGGTAATAATGCATGTTATATTGATAATAATCTAAGTAATAAATATAATTATTACAGTTCTAGCGATAATAACTGCATTATATGGGTAATAATGCACGTTATATTGCTAACAATATAAGTAATAAGTATAATTATTACAGTTCTAGCGATAATAACTGCATTATATGGGTAATAATGCATGTTATATTGATGGTAATGAAAGTAATACGTATATTTGTTATAGTTCTAGCGATAATAACTGCATAATATGGGTAATAATGCATGTTATATTGAGAATAATATAAGTAATAGGTATAATTATTACAGTTCTGGCGATAATAACTGCATTATATGTGTAATAATGCATGTTATATTGATAACGATATAAGTAATAAGTGTAATTATTACAGTTCTAGCGATAATAACTGCATAATATGGGTAATAATGCACGTTATATTGCTAATAATATAAGTATTGAGTCCAATTATTACAGTTCTAGCGATAATAACTGCATTATATGGGTAATAATGCATGTTATATTGATAATAATATAAGTAATAAGAATAATTATTACAGTTCTAGCGATAATAACTGCATTATATGGGTAATAATGCATGTTATATTGATGATAATAAAAGTAATACGTATATTTATTATAGTTCTAGCGATAATAACTGCATAATATGGGTAATAATGCATGTTATATTGATAATAATATAAGTAATAAGTATAATTATTACAGTTCTAGCGATAATAACTGCATTATATGGGTAATAATGCACGTTATATTGCTAACAATATAAGTAATAAGTATAATTATTACAGTTCTAGCGATAATAACTGCATTATATGGGTAATAATGCATGTTATATTGAGAATAATATAAGTGATAAGTATAATTATTACAGTTCTAGCGATAATAACTGCATTATATGTGTAATAATGCATGTTATATTGATAATATCGGGAGTAATAAGTATAATTAGTATAGTTCTAGCGATAATAACTGCATTATATGGGTAATAATGCATGTTATATTGATAATATCGGGAGTAATAAGTATAATTAGTATAGTTCTAGCGATAATAATAGTAAAATGTGGCAAATAGTGCATGTTATATTGATAATAATAAAAGTAATAAATATATTTATTACAGTTCTATCAATAATAACTGCATAATATGGGTAATAATGCATGTTATATTGATGACAATAAAAGTAATACGTCTATTTATTATAGTTCTAGCGATAATAACTGCATAATATGGGTAATAATGCATGTTATATTGATAATAATCTAAGTAATAAATATAATTATTACAGTTCTAGCGATAATAACTGCATTATATGGGTAATAATGCACGTTATATTGCTAACAATATAAGTAATAAGTATAATTATTACAGTTCTAGCGATAATAACTGCATTATATGGGTAATAATGCATGTTATATTGATGGTAATGAAAGTAATACGTATATTTGTTATAGTTCTAGCGATAATAACTGCATAATATGGGTAATAATGCATGTTATATTGAGAATAATATAAGTAATAGGTATAATTATTACAGTTCTGGCGATAATAACTGCATTATATGGGTAATAATGCATGTTATATTGATAACGATATAAGTAATAAGTATAATTATTACAGTTCTAGCGATAATAACTGCATAATATGGGTAATAATGCACGTTATATTGCTAATAATATAAGTAATGAGTCCAATTATTACAGTTCTAGCGATAATAACTGCATTATATGGGTAATAATGCATGTTATATTGATAATAATATAAGTAATAAGAATAATTATTACAGTTCTAGCGATAATAACTGCATTATATGGGTAATAATGCATGTTATATTGATGATAATAAAAGTAATACGTATATTTATTATAGTTCTAGCGATAATAACTGCATAATATGGGTAATAATGCATGTTATATTGATAATAATATAAGTAATAAGTATAATTATTACAGTTCTAGCGATAATAACTGCATTATATGGGTAATAATGCACGTTATATTGCTAACAATATAAGTAATAAGTATAATTATTACAGTTCTAGCGATAATAACTGCAATATATAGGTAAAAATGCATGTTATATTCATAATATTGGGAGTAATAAGTATATTTATTATGGTTCTAGAGATAATAACTGCCTAATATGGGTAATAATGCTTGTTATATTGATAATAATATAAGTAATAAGTATAATTATTACAGTTCTAGCGATAATACCTCCATTATATGGGTAATAATGCATGTTATATTGATGATAATGAAAGTAATACGTATATTTATTATAGTTCTAGCGATAATAACTGCATAATATGGGTAATAATGCATGTTATATTGATAATATCGGGAGTAATAAGTATAATTATTATAGTTCTAGCGATAATAATAGTAAAATGTGGCAAATAGTGCATGTTATATTGATAATAATAAAAGTAATAAATATATTTATTACAGTTCTATCGATAATAACTGCATAATATGGGTAATAATGCATGTTATATTGATGATAATAAAAGTAATACGTATATTTATTATAGTTCTAGCGATAATAACTGCATAATATGGGTAATAATGCATGTTATATTGATAATATCGGGAGTAATAAGTATAATTATTATAGTTCTAGCGATAATAATAGTAAAATGTGGCAAATAGTGCATGTTATATTGATAATAATAAAAGTAATAAATATATTTATTACAGTTCTATCGATAATAACTGCATAATATGGGTAATAATGCATGTTATATTGATGATAATAAAAGTAATACGTATATTTATTATAGTTCTAGCGATAATAACTGCATAATATGGGTAATAATGCATGTTATATTGATAATAATCTAAGTAATAAATATAATTATTACAGTTCTAGCGATAATAACTGCATTATATGGGTAATAATGCACGTTATATTGCTAACAATATAAGTAATAAGTATAATTATTACAGTTCTAGCGATAATAACTGCATAATATGGGTAATAATGCATGTTATATTGATAATATCGGGAGTAATAAGTATAATTATTATAGTTCTAGCGATAATAATAGTAAAATGTGGCAAATAGTGCATGTTATATTGATAATAATAAAAGTAATAAATATATTTATTACAGTTCTATCGATAATAACTGCATAATATGGGTAATAATGCATGTTATATTGATGATAATAAAAGTAATACGTATATTTATTATAGTTCTAGCGATAATAACTGCATAATATGGGTAATAATGCATGTTATATTGATAATAATCTAAGTAATAAATATAATTATTACAGTTCTAGCGATAATAACTGCATTATATGGGTAATAATGCACGTTATATTGCTAACAATATAAGTAATAAGTATAATTATTACAGTTCTAGCGATAATAACTGCATAATATGGGTAATAATGCATGTTATATTGATAATAATATAAGTAATAAGTATAATTATTACAGTTCTAGCGATAATAACTGCATTATATGGGTAATAATGCACGTTATATTGCTAACAATATAAGTAATAAGTATAATTATTACAGTTCTAGCGATAATAACTGCATTATATGGGTAAAAATGCATGTTATATTCATAATATTGGGAGTAATAAATATATTTATTATGGTTCTAGAGATAATAACCGCATAATATGGGTAATAATGCTTGTTATATTGATAATAATATAAGTAATAAGTATAATTATTACAGTTCTAGCGATAATACCTCCATTATATGGGTAATAATGCATGTTATATTGATGATAATGAAAGTAATACGTATATTTATTATAGTTCTAGCGATAATAACTGCATAATATGGGTAATAATGCATGTTATATTGATAATATCGGGAGTAATAAGTATAATTATTATAGTTCTAGCGATAATAATAGTAAAATGTGGCAAATAGTGCATGTTATATTGATAATAATAAAAGTAATAAATATATTTATTACAGTTCTATCGATAATAACTGCATAATATGGGTAATAATGCATGTTATATTGATGATAATAAAAGTAATACGTATATTTATTATAGTTCTAGCGATAATAACTGCATAATATGGGTAATAATGCATGTTATATTGATAATATCGGGAGTAATAAGTATAATTATTATAGTTCTAGCGATAATAATAGTAAAATGTGGCAAATAGTGCATGTTATATTGATAATAATAAAAGTAATAAATATATTTATTACAGTTCTATCGATAATAACTGCATTATGTGGGTAATAATGCACGTTATTTTGCTAACAATATAAGTAATAAGTATAATTATTACAGTTCTAGCGATAATAACTGCATTATATGGGTAAAAATGCATGTTATATTGATAATATCGGGAGTAATAAGTATAATTATTATAGTTCTAGCGATAATAATAGTAAAATATGGCAAATAGTGCATGTTATATTGATAATAATAAAAGTAATAAGTATATTTATTACAGTTCTATCGATAATAACTGCATAATATGGGTAATAATGCATGTTATATTGATGATAATAAAAGTAATACGTATATTTATTATAGTTCTAGCGACAATAACTGTATAATATGGGTAATAATGCATGTTATATTGAGAATAATATAAGTAATAAGTATAATTATTACAGTTTTAGCGATAATAACTGCATTATATGGGTAATAATGCACGTTATATTGCTAGTAGTATAAGTAATAAGTATAATTATTACAGTTCTAGCGATAATAACTGCATTATATGGGTAATAATGCATGTTACATTGATAATATTGGGAGTAATAAGTGTATTTATTATAGTTCTATCGATAATAACTGCATAATATGGGTAATAATGCATGTTATATTGATGATAATAAAAGTAATACGTATATTTATTATAGTTCTAGCGATAATAACTGCATAATATGAGTAATAATGCATGTTATATTGATAATAATATAAGTAATAGGTATAATTATTACAGTTCTAGTGATAATAACTGCATTATATGGGTAATAATGCACGTTATATTGCTAACAATATAAGTAATACGTATAATTATTACAGTTCTAGCGATAATAACTGCATTATATGGGTAATAATGCATGTTATATTGATAATATCGGGAGTAATAAGTATAATTATTATAGTTCTAGCGATAATAATAGTAAAATATGGCAAATAGTGCATGTTATATTGATAATAATAAAAGTAATAAGTATATTTATTACAGTTCTATCGATAATAACTGCATAATATGGGTAATAATGCATGTTATATTGATGATAATAAAAGTAATACGTATATTTATTATAGTTCTAGCGATAATAACTGCATAATATGGGTAATAATGCATGTTATATTGATAATAATATAAGGAATAAGTATAATTATTACAGTTCTAGTGATAATAACTGCATTATATGGGTAATAATGCACGTTATATTGCTAACAATATAAGTAATACGTATAATTATTACAGTTCTAGCGATAATAACTGCATTATATGGGTAATAATGCATGTTATATTGATAATATCGGGAGTAATAAGTATAATTATTATAGTTCTAGCGATAATAATAGTAAAATATGGCAAATAGTGCATGTTATATTGATAATAATAAAAGTAATAAGTATATTTATTACAGTTCTATCGATAATAACTGCATAATATGGGTAATAATGCATGTTATATTGATGATAATAAAAGTAATACGTATATTTATTATAGTTCTAGCGATAATAACTGCATAATATGGGTAATAATGCATGTTATATTGATAATAATATAAGGAATAAGTATAATTATTACAGTTCTAGCGATAATAACTGCATTATATGGGCAATAAAGCACGTTATATTGCTAACAATATAAGTAATAAGTATAATTATTACAGTTCTAGCGATAATAACTGCATTATATGGGTAGAAATGCATGTTATATTGATAATATTGGGAGTAATAAGTATATTTATTATGGTTCTAGAGATAATAATAGTAAAATATGGCAAATAGTGCATGTTATATTGATAATAATAAAAGTAATAAGTAGATTTATTACAGTTCTATCGATCATAACTGCATAATATGGGTAATAATGCATGTTATATTGAGAATAATATAAGTAATTAGTATAATTATTACAGTTCTTGCGATAATACCTCCATTATATGGGTAATAATGCATGTTATATTGATAATAATATAAGTAATAAGTATAATTATTACAGTTCCAGCGATAATAACTGCATTATATGGGTAATAATGCACGTTATATTGCTAATAATATAAGTAATAAGTATAATTATTACAGTTCTAGCGATAATAACTGCATTATATGGGTAGAAATGCATGTTATATTGATAATATTGGGAGTAATAAGTATATTTATTATGGTTCTAGAGATAATAACTGCATAATATGGGTAATAATGCATGTTATATTGATGATAATGAAAGTAATACGTATATTTATTATAGTTCTGGCGATAATAACTGCATAATATGGGTAATAATGCATGTTATATTGAGAATAATATAAGTAATAAGTATAATTATTACAGTTCTGGCGATAATAACTGCATTATATGGGTAATAATGCACGTTATATTGCTAATAGTATAAGTAATAAGTATAATTATTACAGTTCTAGCGATAATAACTGCATTATATGGGTAATAATGCATGTTATATTGATAATATCGGGAGTAATAAGTATAATTATTATAGTTCTAGCGATAATAATAGTAAAATATGGCAAATAGTGCATGTTATATTGATAATAATAAAAGTAATAAGTATATTTATTACAGTTCTATCGATAATAACTGCATAATATGGGTAATAATGCATGTTATATTGATGATAATAAAAGTAATACGTATATTTATTATAGTTCTAGCGATAATAACTGCATAATATGGGTAATAATGCATGTTATATTGATAATAATATAAGGAATAAGTATAATTATTACAGTTCTAGCGATAATAACTGCATTATATGGGCAATAAAGCACGTTATATTGCTAACAATATAAGTAATAAGTATAATTATTACAGTTCTAGCGATAATAACTGCATTATATGGGTAGAAATGCATCTTATATTGATAATATTGGGAGTAATAAGTATATTTAGTATGGTTCTAGAGATAATAACTGCATAATATGGGTAATAATGCATGTTATATTGATGATAATGAAAGTAATACGTATATTTATTATAGTTCTGGCGATAATAACTGCATAATATGGGTAATAATGCATGTTATATTGAGAATAATATAAGTAATAAGTATAATTATTACAGTTCTGGCGATAATAACTGCATTATATGGGTAATAATGCACGTTATATTGCTAATAGTATAAGTAATAAGTATAATTATTACAGTTCTAGCGATAATAACTGCATTATATGGGTAATAATGCACGTTATATTGCTAACAATATAAGTAATACGTATAATTATTACAGTTCTAGCGATAATAACTGCATTATATGGGTAGAAATGCATGTTATATTGATAATATTGGGAGTAATAAGTATATTTATTATGGTTCTAGAGATAATAATAGTAAAATATGGCAAATAGTGCATGTTATATTGATAATAATAAAAGTAATAAGTAGATTTATTACAGTTCTATCGATAATAACTGCATAATATGGGTAATAATGCATGTTATATTGAGAATAATATAAGTAATTAGTATAATTATTACAGTTCTTGCGATAATACCTCCATTATATGGGTAATAATGCATGTTATATTGATAATAATATAAGTAATAAGTATAATTATTACAGTTCCAGCGATAATAACTGCATTATATGGGTAATAATGCACGTTATATTGCTAATAATATAAGTAATAAGTATAATTATTACAGTTCTAGCGATAATAACTGCATTATATGGGTAGAAATGCATGTTATATTGATAATATTGGGAGTAATAAGTATATTTATTATGGTTCTAGAGATAATAACTGCATAATATGGGTAATAATGCATGTTATATTGATGATAATGAAAGTAATACGTATATTTATTATAGTTCTGGCGATAATAACTGCATAATATGGGTAATAATGCATGTTATATTGAGAATAATATAAGTAATAAGTATAATTATTACAGTTCTGGCGATAATAACTGCATTATATGGGTAATAATGCACGTTATATTGCTAATAGTATAAGTAATAAGTATAATTATTACAGTTCTAGCGATAATAACTGCATTATATGGGTAATAATGCATGTTATATTGATAATATCGGGAGTAATAAGTATAATTATTATAGTTCTAGCGATAATAATAGTAAAATATGGCAAATAGTGCATGTTATATTGATAATAATAAAAGTAATAAGTATATTTATTACAGTTCTATCGATAATAACTGCATAATATGGGTAATAATGCATGTTATATTGATGATAATGAAAGTAATACGTATATTTATTATAGTTCTGGCGATAATAACTGCATAATATGGGTAATAATGCATGTTATATTGAGAATAATATAAGTAATAAGTATAATTATTACAGTTCTGGCGATAATAACTGCATAATATGGGTAATAATGCACGTTATATTGCTAACAGTATAAGTAATAAGTATAATTATTACAGTTCTAGCGATAATAACTGCATTATATGGGTAATAATGCACGTTATATTGCTAACAATATAAGTAATACGTATAATTATTACAGTTCTAGCGATAATAACTGCATTATATGGGTAATAATGCATGTTATATTGATAATATCGGGAGTAATAAGTATAATTATTATAGTTCTAGCGATAATAATAGTAAAATATGGCAAATAGTGCATGTTATATTGATAATAATAAAAGTAATAAGTATATTTATTACAGTTCTATCGATAATAACTGCATAATATGGGTAATAATGCATGTTATATTGATGATAATAAAAGTAATACGTATATTTATTATAGTTCTAGCGATAATAACTGCATAATATGGGTAATAATGCATGTTATATTGATAATAATATAAGGAATAAGTATAATTATTACAGTTCTAGCGATAATAACTGCATTATATGGGCAATAAAGCACGTTATATTGCTAACAATATAAGTAATAAGTATAATTATTACAGTTCTAGCGATAATAACTGCATTATATGGGTAGAAATGCATCTTATATTGATAATATTGGGAGTAATAAGTATATTTAGTATGGTTCTAGAGATAATAACTGCATAATATGGGTAATAATGCATGTTATATTGATGATAATGAAAGTAATACGTATATTTATTATAGTTCTGGCGATAATAACTGCATAATATGGGTAATAATGCATGTTATATTGAGAATAATATAAGTAATAAGTATAATTATTACAGTTCTGGCGATAATAACTGCATTATATGGGTAATAATGCACGTTATATTGCTAATAGTATAAGTAATAAGTATAATTATTACAGTTCTAGCGATAATAACTGCATAATATGGGTAATAATGCATGTTATATTGATGATAATAAAAGTACTAAGTATATTTATTATAGTTCTAGCGATAATAACTGCATAATATGGGTAATAATGCATGTTATATTGATGACAATAAAAGTAATACGTATATTTATTATAGTTCTAGCGATAATAACTGCATAATACGGGTAATAATGCATGTTATATTAATAATAATATAAGTAATAAGTATAATTATTACAGTTCTAGCGATAATAACTGCATAATATGGGTAATAATGCATGTTATATTGATAATATTGGGAGTAATAAGTATAATTATTATAGTTCTAGCGATAATAATAGTACAATATGGCTAATAGTGCATGTTATATTGATAATAATAAAAGTAATAAGTATATTTATTACAGTTCAATTGATAATAACTGCATAATATGGGCAATAATGCATGTTATATCTATGATAATAAAAGTAATACGTATATTTATTATAGTTCTAGCGATAATAACTGCATAATATGGGTAATAATGCATGTTATATTGATAATAGTATAAGTAATAAGTATAATTATTACAGTTCTAGCGATAATAACTGCATTATATGGGTAATAATGCACGTTATATTGCTAACAATATAAGTAATACGTATAATTATTACAGTTCTAGCGATAATAACTGCATTATATGGGTAGAAATGCATGTTATATTGATAATATTGGGAGTAATAAGTATATTTAGTATGGTTCTAGAGATAATAACTGCATAATATGGGTAATAATGCATGTTATATTGATGATAATGAAAGTAATACGTATATTTATTATAGTTCTGGCGATAATAACTGCATAATATGGGTAATAATGCATGTTATATTGAGAATAATATAAGTAATAAGTATAATTATTACAGTCCTGGCGATAATAACTGCATTATATGGGTAATAATGCACGTTATATTGCTAATAGTATAAGTAATAAGTATAATTATTACAGTTCTAGCGATAATAACTGCATTATATGGGCAATAATGCATGTTATATTGATAATAATATAAGTAATAAGAATAATTATTACAGTTCTAGCGATAATAACTGCATTATATGGGTAATAATGCATGTTATATTGATAATATCGGGAGTAATAAGTATAATTATTATAGTTCTAGCGATAATAATAGTAAAATATGGCAAATAGTGCATGTTATATTGATAATAATAAAAGTAATAAGTATATTTATTACAGTTCTATCGATAATAACTGCATAATATGGGTAATAATGCATGTTATATTGATAATAATATAAGTAATAAGTATAATTATTACAGTTCTAGCGATAATAACTGCAATATATAGGTAAAAATGCATGTTATATTCATAATATTGGGAGTAATAAGTATATTTATTATGGTTCTAGAGATAATAACTGCCTAATATGGGTAATAATGCTTGTTATATTGATAATAATATAAGTAATAAGTATAATTATTACAGTTCTAGCGATAATACCTCCATTATATGGGTAATAATGCATGTTATATTGATGATAATGAAAGTAATACGTATATTTATTATAGTTCTAGCGATAATAACTGCATAATATGGGTAATAATGCATGTTATATTGATAATATCGGGAGTAATAAGTATAATTATTATAGTTCTAGCGATAATAATAGTAAAATGTGGCAAATAGTGCATGTTATATTGATAATAATAAAAGTAATAAATATATTTATTACAGTTCTATCGATAATAACTGCATAATATGGGTAATAATGCATGTTATATTGATGATAATAAAAGTAATACGTATATTTATTATAGTTCTAGCGATAATAACTGCATAATATGGGTAATAATGCATGTTATATTGATAATATCGGGAGTAATAAGTATAATTATTATAGTTCTAGCGATAATAATAGTAAAATGTGGCAAATAGTGCATGTTATATTGATAATAATAAAAGTAATAAATATATTTATTACAGTTCTATCGATAATAACTGCATAATATGGGTAATAATGCATGTTATATTGATGATAATAAAAGTAATACGTATATTTATTATAGTTCTAGCGATAATAACTGCATAATATGGGTAATAATGCATGTTATATTGATAATAATCTAAGTAATAAATATAATTATTACAGTTCTAGCGATAATAACTGCATTATATGGGTAATAATGCACGTTATATTGCTAACAATATAAGTAATAAGTATAATTATTACAGTTCTAGCGATAATAACTGCATAATATGGGTAATAATGCATGTTATATTGATAATAATATAAGTAATAAGTATAATTATTACAGTTCTAGCGATAATAACTGCATTATATGGGTAATAATGCACGTTATATTGCTAACAATATAAGTAATAAGTATAATTATTACAGTTCTAGCGATAATAACTGCATTATATGGGTAAAAATGCATGTTATATTCATAATATTGGGAGTAATAAATATATTTATTATGGTTCTAGAGATAATAACTGCATAATATGGGTAATAATGCTTGTTATATTGATAATAATATAAGTAATAAGTATAATTATTACAGTTCTAGCGATAATACCTCCATTATATGGGTAATAATGCATGTTATATTGATGATAATGAAAGTAATACGTATATTTATTATAGTTCTAGCGATAATAACTGCATAATATGGGTAATAATGCATGTTATATTGATAATATCGGGAGTAGTAAGTATAATTATTATAGTTCTAGCGATAATAATAGTAAAATGTGGCAAATAGTGCATGTTATATTGATAATAATAAAAGTAATAAATATATTTATTACAGTTCTATCGATAATAACTGCATAATATGGGTAATAATGCATGTTATATTGATAATATCGGGAGTAATAAGTATAATTATTATAGTTCTAGCGATAATAATAGTAAAATGTGGCAAATAGTGCATGTTATATTGATAATAATAAAAGTAATAAATATATTTATTACAGTTCTATCGATAATAACTGCATTATGTGGGTAATAATGCACGTTATTTTGCTAACAATATAAGTAATAAGTATAATTATTACAGTTCTAGCGATAATAACTGCATTATATGGGTAAAAATGCATGTTATATTGATAATATCGGGAGTAATAAGTATAATTATTATAGTTCTAGCGATAATAATAGTAAAATATGGCAAATAGTGCATGTTATATTGATAATAATAAAAGTAATAAGTATATTTATTACAGTTCTATCGATAATAACTGCATAATATGGGTAATAATGCATGTTATATTGATGATAATAAAAGTAATACGTATATTTATTATAGTTCTAGCGACAATAACTGTATAATATGGGTAATAATGCATGTTATATTGAGAATAATATAAGTAATAAGTATAATTATTACAGTTTTAGCGATAATAACTGCATTATATGGGTAATAATGCACGTTATATTGCTAGTAGTATAAGTAATAAGTATAATTATTACAGTTCTAGCGATAATAACTGCATTATATGGGTAATAATGCATGTTACATTGATAATATTGGGAGTAATAAGTGTATTTATTATAGTTCTATCGATAATAACTGCATAATATGGGTAATAATGCATGTTATATTGATGATAATAAAAGTAATACGTATATTTATTATAGTTCTAGCGATAATAACTGCATAATATGAGTAATAATGCATGTTATATTGATAATAATATAAGTAATAGGTATAATTATTACAGTTCTAGTGATAATAACTGCATTATATGGGTAATAATGCACGTTATATTGCTAACAATATAAGTAATACGTATAATTATTACAGTTCTAGCGATAATAACTGCATTATATGGGTAAAAATGCATGTTATATTGATAATATTGGGAGTAATAAGTATATTTATTATGGTTCTAGAGATAATAATAGTAAAATATGGCAAATAGTGCATGTTATATTGATAATAATAAAAGTAATAAGTAGATTTATTACAGTTCTATCGATAATAACTGCATAATATGGGTAATAATGCATGTTATATTGAGAATAATATAAGTAATTAGTATAATTATTACAGTTCTTGCGATAATACCTCCATTATATGGGTAATAATGCATGTTATATTGATAATAATATAAGTAATAAGTATAATTATTACAGTTCCAGCGATAATAACTGCATTATATGGGTAATAATGCAAGTTATATTGCTAATAATATAAGTAATAAGTATAATTATTACAGTTCTAGCGATAATAACTGCATTATATGGGTAGAAATGCATGTTATATTGATAATATTGGGAGTAATAAGTATATTTATTATGGTTCTAGAGATAATAACTGCATAATATGGGTAATAATGCATGTTATATTGATGATAATGAAAGTAATACGTATATTTATTATAGTTCTGGCGATAATAACTGCATAATATGGGTAATAATGCATGTTATATTGAGAATAATATAAGTAATAAGTATAATTATTACAGTTCTGGCGATAATAACTGCATTATATGGGTAATAATGCACGTTATATTGCTAATAGTATAAGTAATAAGTATAATTATTACAGTTCTAGCGATAATAACTGCATTATATGGGTAATAATGCATGTTATATTGATAATATCGGGAGTAATAAGTATAATTATTATAGTTCTAGCGATAATAATAGTAAAATATGGCAAATAGTGCATGTTATATTGATAATAATAAAAGTAATAAGTATATTTATTACAGTTCTATCGATAATAACTGCATAATATGGGTAATAATGCATGTTATATTGATGATAATAAAAGTAATACGTATATTTATTATAGTTCTAGCGATAATAACTGCATAATATGGGTAATAATGCATGTTATATTGATAATAATATAAGGAATAAGTATAATTATTACAGTTCTAGCGATAATAACTGCATTATATGGGCAATAAAGCACGTTATATTGCTAACAATATAAGTAATAAGTACAATTATTACACTTCTAGCGATAATAACTGCATTATATGGGTAGAAATGCATGTTATATTGATAATATTGGGAGTAATAAGTATATTTAGTATGGTTCTAGAGATAATAACTGCATAATATGGGTAATAATGCATGTTATATTGATGATAATGAAAGTAATACGTATATTTATTATAGTTCTGGCGATAATAACTGCATAATATGGGTAATAATGCATGTTATATTGAGAATAATATAAGTAATAAGTATAATTATTACAGTTCTCGCGATAATAACTGCATTATATGGGTAATAATGCACGTTATATTGCTAACAGTATAAGTAATAAGTATAATTATTACAGTTCTAGCGATAATAACTGCATTATATGGGTAATAATGCACGTTATATTGCTAACAATATAAGTAATACGTATAATTATTACAGTTCTAGCGATAATAACTGCATTATATGGGTAATAATGCATGTTATATTGATAATATCGGGAGTAATAAGTATAATTATTATAGTTCTAGCGATAATAATAGTAAAATATGGCAAATAGTGCATGTTATATTGATAATAATAAAAGTAATAAGTATATTTATTACAGTTCTATCGATAATAACTGCATAATATGGGTAATAATGCATGTTATATTGATGATAATAAAAGTAATACGTATATTTATTATAGTTCTAGCGATAATAACTGCATAATATGGGTAATAATGCATGTTATATTGATAATAATATAAGGAATAAGTATAATTATTACAGTTCTAGCGATAATAACTGCATTATATGGGCAATAAAGCACGTTATATTGCTAACAATATAAGTAATAAGTATAATTATTACAGTTCTAGCGATAATAACTGCATTATATGGGTAGAAATGCATCTTATATTGATAATATTGGGAGTAATAAGTATATTTAGTATGGTTCTAGAGATAATAACTGCATAATATGGGTAATAATGCATGTTATATTGATGATAATGAAAGTAATACGTATATTTATAATAGTTCTGGCGATAATAACTGCATAATATGGGTAATAATGCATGTTATATTGAGAATAATATAAGTAATAAGTATAATTATTACAGTTCTGGCGATAATAACTGCATTATATGGGTAATAATGCACGTTATATTGCTAATAGTATAAGTAATAAGTATAATTATTACAGTTCTAGCGATAATAACTGCATTATATGGGTAATAATGCACGTTATATTGCTAACAATATAAGTAATACGTATAATTATTACAGTTCTAGCGATAATAACTGCATTATATGGGTAGAAATGCATGTTATATTGATAATATTGGGAGTAATAAGTATATTTATTATGGTTCTAGAGATAATAATAGTAAAATATGGCAAATAGTGCATGTTATATTGATAATAATAAAAGTAATAAGTAGATTTATTACAGTTCTATCGATAATAACTGCATAATATGGGTAATAATGCATGTTATATTGAGAATAATATAAGTAATTAGTATAATTATTACAGTTCTTGCGATAATACCTCCATTATATGGGTAATAATGCATGTTATATTGATAATAATCTAAGTAATAAATATAATTATTACAGTTCTAGCGATAATAACTGCATTATATGGGTAATAATGCACGTTATATTGCTAACAATATAAGTAATAAGTATAATTATTACAGTTCTAGCGATAATAACTGCATAATATGGGTAATAATGCATGTTATATTGATAATAATATAAGTAATAAGTATAATTATTACAGTTCTAGCGATAATAACTGCATTATATGGGTAATAATGCACGTTATATTGCTAACAATATAAGTAATAAGTATAATTATTACAGTTCTAGCGATAATAACTGCATTATATGGGTAAAAATGCATGTTATATTCATAATATTGGGAGTAATAAATATATTTATTATGGTTCTAGAGATAATAACTGCATAATATGGGTAATAATGCATGTTATATTGAGAATAATATAAGTAATTAGTATAATTATTACAGTTCTTGCGATAATACCTCCATTATATGGGTAATAATGCATGTTATATTGATAATAATATAAGTAATAAGTATAATTATTACAGTTCCAGCGATAATAACTGCATTATATGGGTAATAATGCAAGTTATATTGCTAATAATATAAGTAATAAGTATAATTATTACAGTTCTAGCGATAATAACTGCATTATATGGGTAGAAATGCATGTTATATTGATAATATTGGGAGTAATAAGTATATTTATTATGGTTCTAGAGATAATAACTGCATAATATGGGTAATAATGCATGTTATATTGATGATAATGAAAGTAATACGTATATTTATTATAGTTCTGGCGATAATAACTGCATAATATGGGTAATAATGCATGTTATATTGAGAATAATATAAGTAATAAGTATAATTATTACAGTTCTGGCGATAATAACTGCATTATATGGGTAATAATGCACGTTATATTGCTAATAGTATAAGTAATAAGTATAATTATTACAGTTCTAGCGATAATAACTGCATTATATGGGTAATAATGCATGTTATATTGATAATATCGGGAGTAATAAGTATAATTATTATAGTTCTAGCGATAATAATAGTAAAATATGGCAAATAGTGCATGTTATATTGATAATAATAAAAGTAATAAGTATATTTATTACAGTTCTATCGATAATAACTGCATAATATGGGTAATAATGCATGTTATATTGATGATAATAAAAGTAATACGTATATTTATTATAGTTCTAGCGATAATAACTGCATAATATGGGTAATAATGCATGTTATATTGATAATAATATAAGGAATAAGTATAATTATTACAGTTCTAGCGATAATAACTGCATTATATGGGCAATAAAGCACGTTATATTGCTAACAATATAAGTAATAAGTACAATTATTACACTTCTAGCGATAATAACTGCATTATATGGGTAGAAATGCATGTTATATTGATAATATTGGGAGTAATAAGTATATTTAGTATGGTTCTAGAGATAATAACTGCATAATATGGGTAATAATGCATGTTATATTGATGATAATGAAAGTAATACGTATATTTATTATAGTTCTGGCGATAATAACTGCATAATATGGGTAATAATGCATGTTATATTGAGAATAATATAAGTAATAAGTATAATTATTACAGTTCTCGCGATAATAACTGCATTATATGGGTAATAATGCACGTTATATTGCTAACAGTATAAGTAATAAGTATAATTATTACAGTTCTAGCGATAATAACTGCATTATATGGGTAATAATGCACGTTATATTGCTAACAATATAAGTAATACGTATAATTATTACAGTTCTAGCGATAATAACTGCATTATATGGGTAATAATGCATGTTATATTGATAATATCGGGAGTAATAAGTATAATTATTATAGTTCTAGCGATAATAATAGTAAAATATGGCAAATAGTGCATGTTATATTGATAATAATAAAAGTAATAAGTATATTTATTACAGTTCTATCGATAATAACTGCATAATATGGGTAATAATGCATGTTATATTGATGATAATAAAAGTAATACGTATATTTATTATAGTTCTAGCGATAATAACTGCATAATATGGGTAATAATGCATGTTATATTGATAATAATATAAGGAATAAGTATAATTATTACAGTTCTAGCGATAATAACTGCATTATATGGGCAATAAAGCACGTTATATTGCTAACAATATAAGTAATAAGTATAATTATTACAGTTCTAGCGATAATAACTGCATTATATGGGTAGAAATGCATCTTATATTGATAATATTGGGAGTAATAAGTATATTTAGTATGGTTCTAGAGATAATAACTGCATAATATGGGTAATAATGCATGTTATATTGATGATAATGAAAGTAATACGTATATTTATAATAGTTCTGGCGATAATAACTGCATAATATGGGTAATAATGCATGTTATATTGAGAATAATATAAGTAATAAGTATAATTATTACAGTTCTGGCGATAATAACTGCATTATATGGGTAATAATGCACGTTATATTGCTAATAGTATAAGTAATAAGTATAATTATTACAGTTCTAGCGATAATAACTGCATTATATGGGTAATAATGCACGTTATATTGCTAACAATATAAGTAGTACGTATAATTATTACAGTTCTAGCGATAATAACTGCATTATATGGGTAGAAATGCATGTTATATTGATAATATTGGGAGTAATAAGTATATTTATTATGGTTCTAGAGATAATAATAGTAAAATATGGCAAATAGTGCATGTTATATTGATAATAATAAAAGTAATAAGTAGATTTATTACAGTTCTATCGATAATAACTGCATAATATGGGTAATAATGCATGTTATATTGAGAATAATATAAGTAATTAGTATAATTATTACAGTTCTTGCGATAATACCTCCATTATATGGGTAATAATGCATGTTATATTGATAATAATGTAAGTAATAAATATAATTATTACAGTTCTAGCGATAATAACTGCATTATATGGGTAATAATGCACGTTATATTGCTAACAATATAAGTAATAAGTATAATTATTACAGTTCTAGCGATAATAACTGCATAATATGGGTAATAATGCATGTTATATTGATAATAATATAAGTAATAAGTATAATTATTACAGTTCTAGCGATAATAACTGCATTATATGGGTAATAATGCACGTTATATTGCTAACAATATAAGTAATAAGTATAATTATTACAGTTCTAGCGATAATAACTGCATTATATGGGTAAAAATGCATGTTATATTCATAATATTGGGAGTAATAAATATATTTATTATGGTTCTAGAGATAATAACTGCATAATATGGGTAATAATGCTTGTTATATTGATAATAATATAAGTAATAAGTATAATTATTACAGTTCTAGCGATAATACCTCCATTATATGGGTAATAATGCATGTTATATTGATGATAATGAAAGTAATACGTATATTTATTATAGTTCTAGCGATAATAACTGCATAATATGGGTAATAATGCATGTTATATTGATAATATCGGGAGTAGTAAGTATAATTATTATAGTTCTAGCGATAATAATAGTAAAATGTGGCAAATAGTGCATGTTATATTGATAATAATAAAAGTAATAAATATATTTATTACAGTTCTATCGATAATAACTGCATAATATGGGTAATAATGCATGTTATATTGATAATATCGGGAGTAATAAGTATAATTATTATAGTTCTAGCGATAATAATAGTAAAATGTGGCAAATAGTGCATGTTATATTGATAATAATAAAAGTAATAAATATATTTATTACAGTTCTATCGATAATAACTGCATTATGTGGGTAATAATGCACGTTATTTTGCTAACAATATAAGTAATAAGTATAATTATTACAGTTCTAGCGATAATAACTGCATTATATGGGTAAAAATGCATGTTATATTGATAATATCGGGAGTAATAAGTATAATTATTATAGTTCTAGCGATAATAATAGTAAAATATGGCAAATAGTGCATGTTATATTGATAATAATAAAAGTAATAAGTATATTTATTACAGTTCTATCGATAATAACTGCATAATATGGGTAATAATGCATGTTATATTGATGATAATAAAAGTAATACGTATATTTATTATAGTTCTAGCGACAATAACTGTATAATATGGGTAATAATGCATGTTATATTGAGAATAATATAAGTAATAAGTATAATTATTACAGTTTTAGCGATAATAACTGCATTATATGGGTAATAATGCACGTTATATTGCTAGTAGTATAAGTAATAAGTATAATTATTACAGTTCTAGCGATAATAACTGCATTATATGGGTAATAATGCATGTTACATTGATAATATTGGGAGTAATAAGTGTATTTATTATAGTTCTATCGATAATAACTGCATAATATGGGTAATAATGCATGTTATATTGATGATAATAAAAGTAATACGTATATTTATTATAGTTCTAGCGATAATAACTGCATAATATGAGTAATAATGCATGTTATATTGATAATAATATAAGTAATAGGTATAATTATTACAGTTCTAGTGATAATAACTGCATTATATGGGTAATAATGCACGTTATATTGCTAACAATATAAGTAATACGTATAATTATTACAGTTCTAGCGATAATAACTGCATTATATGGGTAAAAATGCATGTTATATTGATAATATTGGGAGTAATAAGTATATTTATTATGGTTCTAGAGATAATAATAGTAAAATATGGCAAATAGTGCATGTTATATTGATAATAATAAAAGTAATAAGTAGATTTATTACAGTTCTATCGATAATAACTGCATAATATGGGTAATAATGCATGTTATATTGAGAATAATATAAGTAATTAGTATAATTATTACAGTTCTTGCGATAATACCTCCATTATATGGGTAATAATGCATGTTATATTGATAATAATATAAGTAATAAGTATAATTATTACAGTTCCAGCGATAATAACTGCATTATATGGGTAATAATGCAAGTTATATTGCTAATAATATAAGTAATAAGTATAATTATTACAGTTCTAGCGATAATAACTGCATTATATGGGTAGAAATGCATGTTATATTGATAATATTGGGAGTAATAAGTATATTTATTATGGTTCTAGAGATAATAACTGCATAATATGGGTAATAATGCATGTTATATTGATGATAATGAAAGTAATACGTATATTTATTATAGTTCTGGCGATAATAACTGCATAATATGGGTAATAATGCATGTTATATTGAGAATAATATAAGTAATAAGTATAATTATTACAGTTCTGGCGATAATAACTGCATTATATGGGTAATAATGCACGTTATATTGCTAATAGTATAAGTAATAAGTATAATTATTACAGTTCTAGCGATAATAACTGCATTATATGGGTAATAATGCATGTTATATTGATAATATCGGGAGTAATAAGTATAATTATTATAGTTCTAGCGATAATAATAGTAAAATATGGCAAATAGTGCATGTTATATTGATAATAATAAAAGTAATAAGTATATTTATTACAGTTCTATCGATAATAACTGCATAATATGGGTAATAATGCATGTTATATTGATGATAATAAAAGTAATACGTATATTTATTATAGTTCTAGCGATAATAACTGCATAATATGGGTAATAATGCATGTTATATTGATAATAATATAAGGAATAAGTATAATTATTACAGTTCTAGCGATAATAACTGCATTATATGGGCAATAAAGCACGTTATATTGCTAACAATATAAGTAATAAGTATAATTATTACACTTCTAGCGATAATAACTGCATTATATGGGTAGAAATGCATGTTATATTGATAATATTGGGAGTAATAAGTATATTTAGTATGGTTCTAGAGATAATAACTGCATAATATGGGTAATAATGCATGTTATATTGATGATAATGAAAGTAATACGTATATTTATTATAGTTCTGGCGATAATAACTGCATAATATGGGTAATAATGCATGTTATATTGAGAATAATATAAGTAATAAGTATAATTATTACAGTTCTCGCGATAATAACTGCATTATATGGGTAATAATGCACGTTATATTGCTAACAGTATAAGTAATAAGTATAATTATTACAGTTCTAGCGATAATAACTGCATTATATGGGTAATAATGCACGTTATATTGCTAACAATATAAGTAATACGTATAATTATTACAGTTCTAGCGATAATAACTGCATTATATGGGTAATAATGCATGTTATATTGATAATATCGGGAGTAATAAGTATAATTATTATAGTTCTAGCGATAATAATAGTAAAATATGGCAAATAGTGCATGTTATATTGATAATAATAAAAGTAATAAGTATATTTATTACAGTTCTATCGATAATAACTGCATAATATGGGTAATAATGCATGTTATATTGATGATAATAAAAGTAATACGTATATTTATTATAGTTCTAGCGATAATAACTGCATAATATGGGTAATAATGCATGTTATATTGATAATAATATAAGGAATAAGTATAATTATTACAGTTCTAGCGATAATAACTGCATTATATGGGCAATAAAGCACGTTATATTGCTAACAATATAAGTAATAAGTATAATTATTACAGTTCTAGCGATAATAACTGCATTATATGGGTAGAAATGCATCTTATATTGATAATATTGGGAGTAATAAGTATATTTAGTATGGTTCTAGAGATAATAACTGCATAATATGGGTAATAATGCATGTTATATTGATGATAATGAAAGTAATACGTATATTTATAATAGTTCTGGCGATAATAACTGCATAATATGGGTAATAATGCATGTTATATTGAGAATAATATAAGTAATAAGTATAATTATTACAGTTCTGGCGATAATAACTGCATTATATGGGTAATAATGCACGTTATATTGCTAATAGTATAAGTAATAAGTATAATTATTACAGTTCTAGCGATAATAACTGCATTATATGGGTAATAATGCACGTTATATTGCTAACAATATAAGTAATACGTATAATTATTACAGTTCTAGCGATAATAACTGCATTATATGGGTAGAAATGCATGTTATATTGATAATATTGGGAGTAATAAGTATATTTATTATGGTTCTAGAGATAATAATAGTAAAATATGGCAAATAGTGCATGTTATATTGATAATAATAAAAGTAATAAGTAGATTTATTACAGTTCTATCGATAATAACTGCATAATATGGGTAATAATGCATGTTATATTGAGAATAATATAAGTAATTAGTATAATTATTACAGTTCTTGCGATAATACCTCCATTATATGGGTAATAATGCATGTTATATTGATAATAATATAAGTAATAAGTATAATTATTACAGTTCCAGCGATAATAACTGCATTATATGGGTAATAATGCACGTTATATTGCTAATAATATAAGTAATAAGTATAATTATTACAGTTCTAGCGATAATAACTGCATTATATGGGTAGAAATGCATGTTATATTGATAATATTGGGAGTAATAAGTATATTTATTATGGTTCTAGAGATAATAACTGCATAAAATGGGTAATAATGCATGTTATATTGATGATAATGAAAGTAATACGTATATTTATTATAGTTCTGGCGATAATAACTGCATAATATGGGTAATAATGCATGTTATATTGAGAATAATATAAGTTATAAGTATAATTATTACAGTTCTGGCGATAATAACTGCATTATATGGGTAATAATGCACGTTATATTGCTAATAGTATAAGTAATAAGTATAATTATTACAGTTCTAGCGATAATAACTGCATTATATGGGTAATAATGCATGTTATATTGATAATATCGGGAGTAATAAGTATAATTATTATAGTTCTAGCGATAATAATAGTAAAATATGGCAAATAGTGCATGTTATATTGATAATAATAAAAGTAATAAGTATATTTATTACAGTTCTATCGATAATAACTGCATAATATGGGTAATAATGCATGTTATATTGATGATAATAAAAGTAATACGTATATTTATTATAGTTCTAGCGATAATAACTGCATAATATGGGTAATAATGCATGTTATATTGATAATAATATAAGGAATAAGTATAATTATTACAGTTCTAGCGATAATAACTGCATTATATGGGCAATAAAGCACGTTATATTGCTAACAATATAAGTAATAAGTATAATTATTACACTTCTAGCGATAATAACTGCATTATATGGGTAGAAATGCATGTTATATTGATAATATTGGGAGTAATAAGTATATTTAGTATGGTTCTAGAGATAATAACTGCATAATATGGGTAATAATGCATGTTATATTGATGATAATGAAAGTAATACGTATATTTATTATAGTTCTGGCGATAATAACTGCATAATATGGGTAATAATGCATGTTATATTGAGAATAATATAAGTAATAAGTATAATTATTACAGTTCTCGCGATAATAACTGCATTATATGGGTAATAATGCACGTTATATTGCTAACAGTATAAGTAATAAGTATAATTATTACAGTTCTAGCGATAATAACTGCATTATATGGGTAATAATGCACGTTATATTGCTAACAATATAAGTAATACGTATAATTATTACAGTTCTAGCGATAATAACTGCATTATATGGGTAATAATGCATGTTATATTGATAATATCGGGAGTAATAAGTATAATTATTATAGTTCTAGCGATAATAATAGTAAAATATGGCAAATAGTGCATGTTATATTGATAATAATAAAAGTAATAAGTATATTTATTACAGTTCTATCGATAATAACTGCATAATATGGGTAATAATGCATGTTATATTGATGATAATAAAAGTAATACGTATATTTATTATAGTTCTAGCGATAATAACTGCATAATATGGGTAATAATGCATGTTATATTGATAATAATATAAGGAATAAGTATAATTATTACAGTTCTAGCGATAATAACTGCATTATATGGGCAATAAAGCACGTTATATTGCTAACAATATAAGTAATAAGTATAATTATTACAGTTCTAGCGATAATAACTGCATTATATGGGTAGAAATGCATCTTATATTGATAATATTGGGAGTAATAAGTATATTTAGTATGGTTCTAGAGATAATAACTGCATAATATGGGTAATAATGCATGTTATATTGATGATAATGAAAGTAATACGTATATTTATAATAGTTCTGGCGATAATAACTGCATAATATGGGTAATAATGCATGTTATATTGAGAATAATATAAGTAATAAGTATAATTATTACAGTTCTGGCGATAATAACTGCATTATATGGGTAATAATGCACGTTATATTGCTAATAGTATAAGTAATAAGTATAATTATTACAGTTCTAGCGATAATAACTGCATTATATGGGTAATAATGCACGTTATATTGCTAACAATATAAGTAATACGTATAATTATTACAGTTCTAGCGATAATAACTGCATTATATGGGTAGAAATGCATGTTATATTGATAATATTGGGAGTAATAAGTATATTTATTATGGTTCTAGAGATAATAATAGTAAAATATGGCAAATAGTGCATGTTATATTGATAATAATAAAAGTAATAAGTAGATTTATTACAGTTCTATCGATAATAACTGCATAATATGGGTAATAATGCATGTTATATTGAGAATAATATAAGTAATTAGTATAATTATTACAGTTCTTGCGATAATACCTCCATTATATGGGTAATAATGCATGTTATATTGATAATAATATAAGTAATAAGTATAATTATTACAGTTCCAGCGATAATAACTGCATTATATGGGTAATAATGCACGTTATATTGCTAATAATATAAGTAATAAGTATAATTATTACAGTTCTAGCGATAATAACTGCATTATATGGGTAGAAATGCATGTTATATTGATAATATTGGGAGTAATAAGTATATTTATTATGGTTCTAGAGATAATAACTGCATAATATGGGTAATAATGCATGTTATATTGATGATAATGAAAGTAATACGTATATTTATTATAGTTCTGGCGATAATAACTGCATAATATGGGTAATAATGCATGTTATATTGAGAATAATATAAGTAATAAGTATAATTATTACAGTTCTGGCGATAATAACTGCATTATATGGGTAATAATGCACGTTATATTGCTAATAGTATAAGTAATAAGTATAATTATTACAGTTCTAGCGATAATAACTGCATTATATGGGTAATAATGCATGTTATATTGATAATATCGGGAGTAATAAGTATAATTATTATAGTTCTAGCGATAATAATAGTAAAATATGGCAAATAGTGCATGTTATATTGATAATAATAAAAGTAATAAGTATATTTATTACAGTTCTATCGATAATAACTGCATAATATGGGTAATAATGCATGTTATATTGATGATAATAAAAGTAATACGTATATTTATTATAGTTCTAGCGATAATAACTGCATAATATGGGTAATAATGCATGTTATATTGATAATAATATAAGGAATAAGTATAATTATTACAGTTCTAGCGATAATAACTGCATTATATGGGTAATAATGCACGTTATATTGCTAACAATATAAGTAATACGTATAATTATTACAGTTCTAGCGATAATAACTGCATTATATGGGTAATAATGCATGTTATATTGATAATATTGGGAGTAATAAGTATATTTAGTATGGTTCTAGAGATAATAACTGCATAATATGGGTAATAATGCATGTTATATTGATGATAATGAAAGTAATACGTATATATATTATAGTTCTGGCGATAATAACTGCATAATATGGGTAATAATGCATGTTATATTGAGAATAATATAAGTAATAAGTATAATTATTACAGTTCTGGCGATAATAACTGCATTATATGGGTAATAATGCACGTTATATTGCTAACAGTATAAGTAATAAGTATAATTATTACAGTTCTAGCGATAATAACTGCATTATATGGGTAATAATGCACGTTATATTGCTAACAATATAAGTAATACGTATAATTATTACAGTTCTAGCGATAATAACTGCATTATATGGGTAATAATGCATGTTATATTGATAATATCGGGAGTAATAAGTATAATTATTATAGTTCTAGCGATAATAATAGTAAAATATGGCAAATAGTGCATGTTATATTGATAATAATAAAAGTAATAAGTATATTTATTACAGTTCTATCGATAATAACTGCATAATATGGGTAATAATGCATGTTATATTGATGATAATAAAAGTAATACGTATATTTATTATAGTTCTAGCGATAATAACTGCATAATATGGGTAATAATGCATGTTATATTGATAATAATATAAGGAATAAGTATAATTATTACAGTTCTAGCGATAATAACTGCATTATATGGGCAATAAAGCACGTTATATTGCTAACAATATAAGTAATAAGTATAATTATTACAGTTCTAGCGATAATAACTGCATTATATGGGTAGAAATGCATCTTATATTGATAATATTGGGAGTAATAAGTATATTTAGTATGGTTCTAGAGATAATAACTGCATAATATGGGTAATAATGCATGTTATATTGATGATAATGAAAGTAATACGTATATTTATTATAGTTCTGGCGATAATAACTGCATAATATGGGTAATAATGCATGTTATATTGAGAATAATATAAGTAATAAGTATAATTATTACAGTTCTGGCGATAATAACTGCATTATATGGGTAATAATGCACGTTATATTGCTAATAGTATAAGTAATAAGTATAATTATTACAGTTCTAGCGATAGTAACTGCATTATATGGGTAATAATGCACGTTATATTGCTAACAATATAAGTAATACGTATAATTATTACAGTTCTAGCGATAATAACTGCATTATATGGGTAGAAATGCATGTTATATTGATAATATTGGGAGTAATAGGTATATTTAGTATGGTTCTAGAGATAATAACTGCATAATATGGGTAATAATGCATGTTATATTGATGATAATGAAAGTAATACGTATATTTATTATAGTTCTGGCGATAATAACTGCATAATATGGGTAATAATGCATGTTATATTGAGAATAATATAAGTAATAAGTATAATTATTACAGTCCTGGCGATAATAACTGCATTATATGGGTAATAATGCACGTTATATTGCTAATAGTATAAGTAATAAGTATAATTATTACAGTTCTAGCGATAATAACTGCATTATATGGGCAATAATGCATGTTATATTGATAATAATATAAGTAATAAGAATAATTATTACAGTTCTAGCGATAATAACTGCATTATATGGGTAATAATGCATGTTATATTGATGATAATAAAAGTAATACGTATATTTATTATAGTTCTAGCGATAATAACTGTATAATATGGGTAATAATGCATGTTATATTGAGAATAATATAAGTAATAAGTATAATTATTACAGTTTTAGCGATAATAACTGCATTATATGGGTAATAATGCATGTTATATTGATAATATCGGGAGTAATAAGTATAATTATTATAGTTCTAGCGATAATAATAGTAAAATATGGCAAATAGTGCATGTTATATTGATAATAATAAAAGTAATAAGTATATTTATTACAGTTCTATCGATAATAACTGCATAATATGGGTAATAATGCATGTTATATTGATGATAATAAAAGTAATACATATATTTATTATAGTTCTAGCGATAATAACTGCATAATATGGGTAATAATGCATGTTATATTGATAATAATATAAGGAATAAGTATAATTATTACAGTTCTAGCGATAATAACTGCATTATATGGGCAATAAAGCACGTTATATTGCTAACAATATAAGTAATAAGTATAATTATTACAGTTCTAGCGATAATAACTGCATTATATGGGTAGAAATGAATGTTATATTGATAATATTGGGAGTAATAAGTATATTTAGTATGGTTCTAGAGATAATAACTGCATAATATGGGTAATAATGCATGTTATATTGATGATAATGAAAGTAATACGTATATTTATTATAGTTCTGGCGATAATAACTGCATAATATGGGTAATAATGCATGTTATATTGAGAATAATATAAGTAATAAGTATAATTATTACAGTCCTGGCGATAATAACTGCATTATATGGGTAATAATGCACGTTATATTGCTAATAGCATAAGTAATAAGTATAATTATTACAGTTCTAGCGATAATAACTGCATTATATGGGCAATAATGCATGTTATATTGATAATAATATAAGTAATAAGAATAATTATTACAGTTCTAGCGATAATAACTGCATTATATGGGTAATAATGCATGTTATATTGATAATATCGGGAGTAATAAGTATAATTATTATAGTTCTAGCGATAATAATAGTAAAATATGGCAAATAGTGCATGTTATATTGATAATAATAAAAGTAATAAGTATATTTATTACAGTTCTATCGATAATAACTGCATAATATGGGTAATAATGCATGTTATATTGATGATAATAAAAGTAATACGTATATTTATTATAGTTCTAGCGATAATAACTGCATAATATGGGTAATAATGCATGTTATATTGATAATAATATAAGGAATAAGTATAATTATTACAGTTCTAGCGATAATAACTGCATTATATGGGCAATAAAGCACGTTATATTGCTAACAATATAAGTAATAAGTATAATTATTACAGTTCTAGCGATAATAACTGCATTATATGGGTAGAAATGCATGTTATATTGATAATATTGGGAGTAATAAGTATATTTAGTATGGTTCTAGAGATAATAACTGCATAATATGGGTAATAATGCATGTTATATTGATGATAATGAAAGTAATACGTATATTTATTATAGTTCTGGCGATAATAACTGCATAATATGGGTAATAATGCATGTTATATTGAGAATAATATAAGTAATAAGTATAATTATTACAGTTCTGGCGATAATAACTGCATTATATGGGTAATAATGCACGTTATATTGCTAATAGTATAAGTAATAAGTATAATTATTACAGTTCTAGCGATAATAACTGCATTATATGGGTAATAATGCACGTTATATTGCTAACAATATAAGTAATACGTATAATTATTACAGTTCTAGCGATAATAACTGCATTATATGGGTAGAAATGCATGTTATATTGATAATATTGGGAGTAATAAGTATATTTAGTATGGTTCTAGAGATAATAACTGCATAATATGGGTAATAATGCATGTTATATTGATGATAATGAAAGTAATACGTATATTTATTATAGTTCTGGCGATAATAACTGCATAATATGGGTAATAATGCATGTTATATTGAGAATAATATAAGTAATAAGTATAATTATTACAGTTCTGGCGATAATAACTGCATTATATGGGTAATAATGCACGTTATATTGCTAATAGTATAAGTAATAAGTATAATTATTACAGTTCTAGCGATAATAACTGCATTATATGGGTAATAATGCATGTTATATTGATAATAATATAAGGAATAAGAATAATTATTACAGTTCTAGCGATAATAACTGCATTATATGGGTAGTAATGCATGTTATATTGATAATATCGGGAGTAATAAGTATAATTATTATAGTTCTAGCGATAATAATAGTAAAATATGGCAAATAGTGCATGTTATATTGATAATAATATAAGGAATAAGTATAATTATTACAGTTCTAGCGATAATAACTGCATTATATGGGCAATAAAGCACGTTATATTGCTAACAATATAAGTAATAAGTATAATTATTACAGTTCTAGCGATAATAACTGCATTATATGGGTAGAAATGCATGTTATATTGATAATATTGGGAGTAATAAGTATATTTAGTATGGTTCTAGAGATAATAACTGCATAATATGGGTAATAATGCATGTTATATTGATGATAATGAAAGTAATACGTATATTTATTATAGTTCTGGCGATAATAACTGCATAATATGGGTAATAATGCATGTTATATTGAGAATAATATAAGTAATAAGTATAATTATTACAGTCCTGGCGATAATAACTGCATTATATGGGTAATAATGCACGTTATATTGCTAATAGTATAAGTAATAAGTATAATTATTACAGTTCTAGCGATAATAACTGCATTATATGGGTAGAAATGCATGTTATATTGATAATATTGGGAGTAATAAGTATATTTAGTATGGTTCTAGAGATAATAACTGCATAATATGGGTAATAATGCATGTTATATTGATGATAATGAAAGTAATACGTATATTTATTATAGTTCTGGCGATAATAACTGCATAATATGGGTAATAATGCATGTTATATTGAGAATAATATAAGTAATAAGTATAATTATTACAGTTCTGGCGATAATAACTGCATTATATGGGTAATAATGCACGTTATATTGCTAATAGTATAAGTAATAAGTATAATTATTACAGTTCTAGCGATAATAACTGCATTATATGGGTAATAATGCACGTTATATTGCTAACAATATAAGTAATACGTATAATTATTACAGTTCTAGCGATAATAACTGCATTATATGGGTAGAAATGCATGTTATATTGATAATATTGGGAGTAATAAGTATATTTAGTATGGTTCTAGAGATAATAACTGCATAATATGGGTAATAATGCATGTTATATTGATGATAATGAAAGTAATACGTATATTTATTATAGTTCTGGCGATAATAACTGCATAATATGGGTAATAATGCATGTTATATTGAGAATAATATAAGTAATAAGTATAATTATTACAGTTCTGGCGATAATAACTGCATTATATGGGTAATAATGCACGTTATATTGCTAATAGTATAAGTAATAAGTATAACTATTACAGTTCTAGCGATAATAACTGCATTATATGGGTAATAATGCATGTTATATTGATAATAATATAAGGAATAAGAATAATTATTACAGTTCTAGCGATAATAACTGCATTATATGGGTAGTAATGCATGTTATATTGATAATATCGGGAGTAATAAGTATAATTATTATAGTTCTAGCGATAATAATAGTAAAATATGGCAAATAGTGCATGTTATATTGATAATAATAAAAGTAATAAGTATATTTATTACAGTTCTATCGATAATAACTGCATAATATGGGTAATAATGCATGTTATATTGATGATAATAAAAGTAATACGTATATTTATTATAGTTCTAGCGATAATAACTGTATAATATGGGTAATAATGCATGTTATATTGAGAATAATATAAGTAATAAGTATAATTATTACAGTTTTAGCGATAATAACTGCATTATATGGGTAATAATGCACGTTATATTGCTAGTAGTATAAGCAATAAGTATAATTATTACAGTTCTAGCGATAATAACTGCATTATATGGGTAATAATGCATGTTACATTGATAATATTGGGAGTAATAAGTGTATTTATTATAGTTCTATCGATAATAACTGCATAATATGGGTAATAATGCATGTTATATTGATGATAATAAAAGTAATACGTATATTTATTATAGTTCTAGCGATGATAACTGCATAATATGAGTAATAATGCATGTTATATTGATAATAATATAAGTAATAGGTATAATTATTACAGTTCTAGTGATAATAACTGCATTATATGGGTAATAATGCACGTTATATTGCTAACAATATAAGTAATACGTATAATTATTACAGTTCTAGCGATAATAACTGCATTATATGGGTAAAAATGCATGTTATATTGATAATATTGGGAGTAATAAGTATATTTATTATGGTTCTAGAGATAATAATAGTAAAATATGGCAAATAGTGCATGTTATATTGATAATAATAAAAGTAATAAGTATATTTATTACAGTTCTATCGATAATAACTGCATAATATGGGTAATAATGCATGTTATATTGAGAATAATATAAGTAATTAGTATAATTATTACAGTTCTTGCGATAATACCTCCATTATATGGGTAATAATGCATGTTATATTGATAATAATATAAGTAATAAGTATAATTATTACAGTTCCAGCGATAATAACTGCATTATATGGGTAATAATGCACGTTATATTGCTAATAATATAAGTAATAAGTATAATTATTACAGTTCTAGCGATAATAACTGCATTATATGGGTAAAAATGCATGTTATATTGATAATATTGGGAGTAATAGGTATATTTATTATGGTTCTAGAGATAATAATAGTAAAATATGGCAAATAGTGCATGTTATATTGATAATAATGAAAGTAATAAGTATATTTATTACAGTTCTATCGATAATAACTGCATAATATGGGTAATAATGCATGTTATATTGATGATAATAAAAGTAATACGTATATTTATTATAGTTCTAGCGATAATAACTGCATAATATGGGTAATAATGCATGTTATATTGATAATAATATAAGTAATAAGTATAATTATTACAGTTCTAGCGATAATAACTGCATTATATGGGTAAAGAAGCACGTTATATTGCTAACAATATAAGTAATAAGTATAATTATTACAGTTCTAGCGATAATAACTGCATTATATGTGTAGAAATGCATGTTATATTGATAATATTGGGAGTAATAAGTATATTTAGTATGGTTCTAGAGATAATAACTGCATAATATGGGTAATAATGCATGTTATATTGATGATAATGAAAGTAATACGTATATTTATTATAGTTCTGGCGATAATAACTGCATAATATGGGTAATAATGCATGTTATATTGAGAATAATATAAGTAATAAGTATAATTATTACAGTCCTGGCGATAATAACTGCATTATATGGGTAATAATGCACGTTATATTGCTAATAGCATAAGTAATAAGTATAATTATTACAGTTCTAGCGATAATAACTGCATTATATGGGCAATAATGCATGTTATATTGATAATAATATAAGTAATAAGAATAATTATTACAGTTCTAGCGATAATAACTGCATTATATGGGTAATAATGCATGTTATATTGATAATATCGGGAGTAATAAGTATAATTATTATAGTTCTAGCGATAATAATAGTAAAATATGGCAAATAGTGCATGTTATATTGATAATAATAAAAGTAATAAGTATATTTATTACAGTTCTATCGATAATAACTGCATAATATGGGTAATAATGCATGTTATATTGATGATAATAAAAGTAATACGTATATTTATTATAGTTCTAGCGATAATAACTGCATAATATGGGTAATAATGCATGTTATATTGATAATAATATAAGGAATAAGTATAATTATTACAGTTCTAGCGATAATAACTGCATTATATGGGCAATAAAGCACGTTATATTGCTAACAATATAAGTAATAAGTATAATTATTACAGTTCTAGCGATAATAACTGCATTATATGGGTAGAAATGCATGTTATATTGATAATATTGGGAGTAATAAGTATATTTAGTATGGTTCTAGAGATAATAACTGCATAATATGGGTAATAATGCATGTTATATTGATGATAATGAAAGTAATACGTATATTTATTATAGTTCTGGCGATAATAACTGCATAATATGGGTAATAATGCATGTTATATTGAGAATAATATAAGTAATAAGTATAATTATTACAGTTCTGGCGATAATAACTGCATTATATGGGTAATAATGCACGTTATATTGCTAATAGTATAAGTAATAAGTATAATTATTACAGTTCTAGCGATAATAACTGCATTATATGGGTAATAATGCACGTTATATTGCTAACAATATAAGTAATACGTATAATTATTACAGTTCTAGCGATAATAACTGCATTATATGGGTAGAAATGCATGTTATATTGATAATATTGGGAGTAATAAGTATATTTAGTATGGTTCTAGAGATAATAACTGCATAATATGGGTAATAATGCATGTTATATTGATGATAATGAAAGTAATACGTATATTTATTATAGTTCTGGCGATAATAACTGCATAATATGGGTAATAATGCATGTTATATTGAGAATAATATAAGTAATAAGTATAATTATTACAGTTCTGGCGATAATAACTGCATTATATGGGTAATAATGCACGTTATATTGCTAATAGTATAAGTAATAAGTATAATTATTACAGTTCTAGCGATAATAACTGCATTATATGGGTAATAATGCATGTTATATTGATAATAATATAAGGAATAAGAATAATTATTACAGTTCTAGCGATAATAACTGCATTATATGGGTAGTAATGCATGTTATATTGATAATATCGGGAGTAATAAGTATAATTATTATAGTTCTAGCGATAATAATAGTAAAATATGGCAAATAGTGCATGTTATATTGATAATAATATAAGGAATAAGTATAATTATTACAGTTCTAGCGATAATAACTGCATTATATGGGCAATAAAGCACGTTATATTGCTAACAATATAAGTAATAAGTATAATTATTACAGTTCTAGCGATAATAACTGCATTATATGGGTAGAAATGCATGTTATATTGATAATATTGGGAGTAATAAGTATATTTAGTATGGTTCTAGAGATAATAACTGCATAATATGGGTAATAATGCATGTTATATTGATGATAATGAAAGTAATACGTATATTTATTATAGTTCTGGCGATAATAACTGCATAATATGGGTAATAATGCATGTTATATTGAGAATAATATAAGTAATAAGTATAATTATTACAGTCCTGGCGATAATAACTGCATTATATGGGTAATAATGCACGTTATATTGCTAATAGTATAAGTAATAAGTATAATTATTACAGTTCTAGCGATAATAACTGCATTATATGGGTAGAAATGCATGTTATATTGATAATATTGGGAGTAATAAGTATATTTAGTATGGTTCTAGAGATAATAACTGCATAATATGGGTAATAATGCATGTTATATTGATGATAATGAAAGTAATACGTATATTTATTATAGTTCTGGCGATAATAACTGCATAATATGGGTAATAATGCATGTTATATTGAGAATAATATAAGTAATAAGTATAATTATTACAGTTCTGGCGATAATAACTGCATTATATGGGTAATAATGCACGTTATATTGCTAATAGTATAAGTAATAAGTATAATTATTACAGTTCTAGCGATAATAACTGCATTATATGGGTAATAATGCACGTTATATTGCTAACAATATAAGTAATACGTATAATTATTACAGTTCTAGCGATAATAACTGCATTATATGGGTAGAAATGCATGTTATATTGATAATATTGGGAGTAATAAGTATATTTAGTATGGTTCTAGAGATAATAACTGCATAATATGGGTAATAATGCATGTTATATTGATGATAATGAAAGTAATACGTATATTTATTATAGTTCTGGCGATAATAACTGCATAATATGGGTAATAATGCATGTTATATTGAGAATAATATAAGTAATAAGTATAATTATTACAGTTCTGGCGATAATAACTGCATTATATGGGTAATAATGCACGTTATATTGCTAATAGTATAAGTAATAAGTATAACTATTACAGTTCTAGCGATAATAACTGCATTATATGGGTAATAATGCATGTTATATTGATAATAATATAAGGAATAAGAATAATTATTACAGTTCTAGCGATAATAACTGCATTATATGGGTAGTAATGCATGTTATATTGATAATATCGGGAGTAATAAGTATAATTATTATAGTTCTAGCGATAATAATAGTAAAATATGGCAAATAGTGCATGTTATATTGATAATAATAAAAGTAATAAGTATATTTATTACAGTTCTATCGATAATAACTGCATAATATGGGTAATAATGCATGTTATATTGATGATAATAAAAGTAATACGTATATTTATTATAGTTCTAGCGATAATAACTGTATAATATGGGTAATAATGCATGTTATATTGAGAATAATATAAGTAATAAGTATAATTATTACAGTTTTAGCGATAATAACTGCATTATATGGGTAATAATGCACGTTATATTGCTAGTAGTATAAGCAATAAGTATAATTATTACAGTTCTAGCGATAATAACTGCATTATATGGGTAATAATGCATGTTACATTGATAATATTGGGAGTAATAAGTGTATTTATTATAGTTCTATCGATAATAACTGCATAATATGGGTAATAATGCATGTTATATTGATGATAATAAAAGTAATACGTATATTTATTATAGTTCTAGCGATGATAACTGCATAATATGAGTAATAATGCATGTTATATTGATAATAATATAAGTAATAGGTATAATTATTACAGTTCTAGTGATAATAACTGCATTATATGGGTAATAATGCACGTTATATTGCTAACAATATAAGTAATACGTATAATTATTACAGTTCTAGCGATAATAACTGCATTATATGGGTAAAAATGCATGTTATATTGATAATATTGGGAGTAATAAGTATATTTATTATGGTTCTAGAGATAATAATAGTAAAATATGGCAAATAGTGCATGTTATATTGATAATAATAAAAGTAATAAGTATATTTATTACAGTTCTATCGATAATAACTGCATAATATGGGTAATAATGCATGTTATATTGAGAATAATATAAGTAATTAGTATAATTATTACAGTTCTTGCGATAATACCTCCATTATATGGGTAATAATGCATGTTATATTGATAATAATATAAGTAATAAGTATAATTATTACAGTTCCAGCGATAATAACTGCATTATATGGGTAATAATGCACGTTATATTGCTAATAATATAAGTAATAAGTATAATTATTACAGTTCTAGCGATAATAACTGCATTATATGGGTAAAAATGCATGTTATATTGATAATATTGGGAGTAATAGGTATATTTATTATGGTTCTAGAGATAATAATAGTAAAATATGGCAAATAGTGCATGTTATATTGATAATAATGAAAGTAATAAGTATATTTATTACAGTTCTATCGATAATAACTGCATAATATGGGTAATAATGCATGTTATATTGATGATAATAAAAGTAATACGTATATTTATTATAGTTCTAGCGATAATAACTGCATAATATGGGTAATAATGCATGTTATATTGATAATAATATAAGTAATAAGTATAATTATTACAGTTCTAGCGATAATAACTGCATTATATGGGTAAAGAAGCACGTTATATTGCTAACAATATAAGTAATAAGTATAATTATTACAGTTCTAGCGATAATAACTGCATTATATGTGTAGAAATGCATGTTATATTGATAATATTGGGAGTAATAAGTATATTTAGTATGGTTCTAGAGATAATAACTGCATAATATGGGTAATAATGCATGTTATATTGATGATAATGAAAGTAATACGTATATTTATTATAGTTCTGGCGATAATAACTGCATAATATGGGTAATAATGCATGTTATATTGAGAATAATATAAGTAATAAGTATAATTATTACAGTTCTGGCGATAATAACTGCATTATATGGGTAAAGAAGCACGTTATATTGCTAACAATATAAGTAATAAGTATAATTATTACACTTCTAGCGATAATAACTGCATTATATGTGTAGAAATGCATGTTATATTGATAATATTGGGAGTAATAAGTATATTTAGTATGGTTCTAGAGATAATAACTGCATAATATGGGTAATAATGCATGTTATATTGATGATAATGAAAGTAATACGTATATTTATTATAGTTCTGGCGATAATAACTGCATAATATGGGTAATAATGCATGTTATATTGAGAATAATATAAGTAATAAGTATAATTATTACAGTTCTGGCGATAATAACTGCATTATATGGGTAATAATGCACGTTATATTGCTAACAGTATAAGTAATAAGTATAATTATTACAGTTCTAGCGATAATAACTGCATTATATGGGTAATAATGCACGTTATATTGCTAATAGTATAAGTAATAAGTATAATTATTACAGTTCTAGCGATAATAACTGCATTATATGGGTAATAATGCACGTTATATTGCTAACAATATAAGTAATACGTATAATTATTACAGTTCTAGCGATAATAACTGCATTATATGGGTAATAATGCACGTTATATTGCTAATAGTATAAGTAATAAGTATAATTATTACAGTTCTAGCGATAATAACTGCATTATATGGGTAATAATGCACGTTATATTGCTAACAATATAAGTAATACGTATAATTATTACAGTTCTAGCGATAATAACTGCATTATATGGGTAGAAATGCATGTTATATTGATAATATTGGGAGTAATAAGTATATTTAGTATGGTTCTAGAGATAATAACTGCATAATATGGGTAATAATGCATGTTATATTGATGATAATGAAAGTAATACGTATATTTATTATAGTTCTGGCGATAATAACTGCATAATATGGGTAATAATGCATGTTATATTGAGAATAATATAAGTAATAAGTATAATTATTACAGTTCTGGCGATAATAACTGCATTATATGGGTAATAATGCACGTTATATTGCTAATAGTATAAGTAATAAGTATAATTATTACAGTTCTAGCGATAATAACTGCATTATATGGGTAATAATGCACGTTATATTGCTAACAATATAAGTAATACGTATAATTATTACAGTTCTAGCGATAATAACTGCATTATATGGGTAGAAATGCATGTTATATTGATAATATTGGGAGCAATAAGTATATTTAGTATGGTTCTAGAGATAATAACTGCATAATATGGGTAATAATGCATGTTATATTGATGATAATGAAAGTAATACGTATATTTATTATAGTTCTGGCGATAATAACTGCATAATATGGGTAATAATGCATGTTATATTGAGAATAATATAAGTAATAAGTATAATTATTACAGTTCTGGCGATAATAACTGCATTATATGGGTAATAATGCACGTTATATTGCTAATAGTATAAGTAATAAGTATAATTATTACAGTTCTAGCGATAATAACTGCATTATATGGGTAATAATGCATGTTATATTGATAATAATATAAGGAATAAGAATAATTATTACAGTTCTAGCGATAATAACTGCATTATATGGGTAGTAATGCATGTTATATTGATAATATCGGGAGTAATAAGTATAATTATTATAGTTCTAGCGATAATAATAGTAAAATATGGCAAATAGTGCATGTTATATTGATAATAATAAAAGTAATAAGTATATTTATTACAGTTCTATCGATAATAACTGCATAATATGGGTAATAATGCATGTTATATTGATGATAATAAAAGTAATACGTATATTTATTATAGTTCTAGCGATAATAACTGTATAATATGGGTAATAATGCATGTTATATTGAGAATAATATAAGTAATAAGTATAATTATTACAGTTTTAGCGATAATAACTGCATTATATGGGTAATAATGCACGTTATATTGCTAGTAGTATAAGCAATAAGTATAATTATTACAGTTCTAGCGATAATAACTGCATTATATGGGTAATAATGCATGTTACATTGATAATATTGGGAGTAATAAGTGTATTTATTATAGTTCTATCGATAATAACTGCATAATATGGGTAATAATGCATGTTATATTGATGATAATAAAAGTAATACGTATATTTATTATAGTTCTAGCGATGATAACTGCATAATATGAGTAATAATGCATGTTATATTGATAATAATATAAGTAATAGGTATAATTATTACAGTTCTAGTGATAATAACTGCATTATATGGGTAATAATGCACGTTATATTGCTAACAATATAAGTAATACGTATAATTATTACAGTTCTAGCGATAATAACTGCATTATATGGGTAAAAATGCATGTTATATTGATAATATTGGGAGTAATAAGTATATTTATTATGGTTCTAGAGATAATAATAGTAAAATATGGCAAATAGTGCATGTTATATTGATAATAATAAAAGTAATAAGTATATTTATTACAGTTCTATCGATAATAACTGCATAATATGGGTAATAATGCATGTTATATTGAGAATAATATAAGTAATTAGTATAATTATTACAGTTCTTGCGATAATACCTCCATTATATGGGTAATAATGCATGTTATATTGCTAATAATATAAGTAATGAGTCCAATTATTACAGTTCTAGCGATAATAACTGCATTATATGGGTAATAATGCATGTTATATTGATAATAATATAAGTAATAAGAATAATTATTACAGTTCTAGCGATAATAACTGCATTATATGGGTAATAATGCATGTTATATTGATGATAATAAAAGTAATACGTATATTTATTATAGTTCTAGCGATAATAACTGCATAATATGGGTAATAATGCATGTTATATTGATAATAATATAAGTAATAAGTATAATTATTACAGTTCTAGCGATAATAACTGCATTATATGGGTAATAATGCACGTTATATTGCTAACAATATAAGTAATAAGTATAATTATTACAGTTCTAGCGATAATAACTGCATTATATGGGTAAAAATGCATGTTATATTCATAATATTGGGAGTAATAAATATATTTATTATGGTTCTAGAGATAATAACTGCATAATATGGGTAATAATGCTTGTTATATTGATAATAATATAAGTAATAAGTATAATTATTACAGTTCTAGCGATAATACCTCCATTATATGGGTAATAATGCATGTTATATTGATGATAATGAAAGTAATACGTATATTTATTATAGTTCTAGCGATAATAACTGCATAATACGGGTAATAATGCATGTTATATTGATAATATCGGGAGTAATAAGTATAATTATTATAGTTCTAGCGATAATAATAGTAAAATGTGGCAAATAGTGCATGTTATATTGATAATAATAAAAGTAATAAATATATTTATTACAGTTCTATCGATAATAACTGCATAATATGGGTAATAATGCATGTTATATTGATGATAATAAAAGTAATACGTATATTTATTATAGTTCTAGCGATAATAACTGCATAATATGGGTAATAATGCATGTTATATTGATAATATCGGGAGTAATAAGTATAATTATTATAGTTCTAGCGATAATAATAGTAAAATGTGGCAAATAGTGCATGTTATATTGATAATAATAAAAGTAATAAATATATTTATTACAGTTCTATCGATAATAACTGCATTATGTGGGTAATAATGCACGTTATTTTGCTAACAATATAAGTAATAAGTATAATTATTACAGTTCTAGCGATAAAAACTGCATTATATGGGTAAAAATGCATGTTATATTGATAATATCGGGAGTAATAAGTATAATTATTATAGTTCTAGCGATAATAATAGTAAAATATGGCAAATAGTGCATGTTATGTTGATAATAATAAAAGTAATAAGTATATTTATTACAGTTCTATCGATAATAACTGCATAATATGGGTAATAATGCATGTTATATTGATGATAATAAAAGTAATACGTATATTTATTATAGTTCTAGCGACAATAACTGTATAATATGGGTAATAATGCATGTTATATTGAGAATAATATAAGTAATAAGTATAATTATTACAGTTTTAGCGATAATAACTGCATTATATGGGTAATAATGCACGTTATATTGCTAGTAGTATAAGTAATAAGTATAATTATTACAGTTCTATCGATAATAACTGCATAATATGGGTAATAATGCATGTTATATTGATGATAATAAAAGTAATACGTACATTTATTATAGTTCTAGCGATAATAACTGCATAATATGAGTAATAATGCATGTTATATTGATAATAATATAAGTAATAGGTATAATTATTACAGTTCTAGTGATAATAACTGCATTATATGGGTAATAATGCACGTTATATTGCTAACAATATAAGTAATACGTATAATTATTACAGTTCTAGCGATAATAACTGCATTATATGGGTAAAAATGCATGTTATATTGATAATATTGGGAGTAATAAGTATATTTATTATGGTTCTAGAGATAATAATAGTAAAATATGGCAAATAGTGCATGTTATATTGATAATAATAAAAGTAATAAGTATATTTATTACAGTTCTATCGATAATAACTGCATAATATGGGTAATAATGCATGTTATATTGAGAATAATATAAGTAATTAGTATAATTATTACAGTTCTTGCGATAATACCTCCATTATATGGGTAATAATGCATGTTATATTGATAATAATATAAGTAATAAGTATAATTATTACAGTTCCAGCGATAATAACTGCATTATATGGGTAATAATGCACGTTATATTGCTAATAATATAAGTAATAAGTATAATTATTACAGTTCTAGCGATAATAACTGCATTATATGGGTAAAAATGCATGTTATATTGATAATATTGGGAGTAATAGGTATATTTATTATGGTTCTAGAGATAATAATAGTAAAATATGGCAAATAGTGCATGTTATATTGATAATAATGAAAGTAATAAGTATATTTATTACAGTTCTATCGATAATAACTGCATAATATGGGTAATAATGCATGTTATATTGATGATAATAAAAGTAATACGTATATTTATTATAGTTCTAGCGATAATAACTGCATAATATGGGTAATAATGCATGTTATATTGATAATAATATAAGTAATAAGTATAATTATTACAGTTCTAGCGATAATAACTGCATTATATGGGTAAAGAAGCACGTTATATTGCTAACAATATAAGTAATAAGTATAATTATTACAGTTCTAGCGATAATAACTGCATTATATGGGTAGAAATGCATGTTATATTGATAATATTGGGAGTAATAAGTATATTTAGTATGGTTCTAGAGATAATAACTGCATAATATGGGTAATAATGCATGTTATATTGATGATAATGAAAGTAATACGTATATTTATTATAGTTCTGGCGATAATAACTGCATAATATGGGTAATAATGCATGTTATATTGAGAATAATATAAGTAATAAGTATAATTATTACAGTCCTGGCGATAATAACTGCATTATATGGGTAATAATGCACGTTATATTGCTAATAGTATAAGTAATAAGTATAATTATTACAGTTCTAGCGATAATAACTGCATTATATGGGCAATAATGCATGTTATATTGATAATAATATAAGTAATAAGAATAATTATTACAGTTCTAGCGATAATAACTGCATTATATGGGTAATAATGCATGTTATATTGATAATATCAGGAGTAATAAGTATAATTATTATAGTTCTAGCGATAATAATAGTAAAATATGGCAAATAGTGCATGTTATATTGATAATAATAAAAGTAATAAGTATATTTATTACAGTTCTATCGATAATAACTGCATAATATGGGTAATAATGCATGTTATATTGATGATAATAAAAGTAATACGTATATTTATTATAGTTCTAGCGATAATAACTGTATAATATGGGTAATAATGCATGTTATATTGAGAATAATATAAGTAATAAGTATAATTATTACAGTTTTAGCGATAATAACTGCATTATATGGGTAATAATGCATGTTATATTGATAATATCGGGAGTAATAAGTATAATTATTATAGTTCTAGCGATAATAATAGTAAAATATGGCAAATAGTGCATGTTATATTGATAATAATAAAAGTAATAAGTATATTTATTACAGTTCTATCGATAATAACTACATAATATGGGTAATAATGCATGTTATATTGATGATAATAAAAGTAATACGTATATTTATTATAGTTCTAGCGATAATAACTGCATAATATGGGTAATAATGCATGTTATATTGATAATAATATAAGGAATAAGTATAATTATTACAGTTCTAGCGATAATAACTGCATTATATGGGCAATAAAGCACGTTATATTGCTAACAATATAAGTAATAAGTATAATTATTACAGTTCTAGCGATAATAACTGCATTATATGGGTAGAAATGCATGTTATATTGATAATATTGGGAGTAATAAGTATATTTAGTATGGTTCTAGAGATAATAACTGCATAATATGGGTAATAATGCATGTTATATTGATGATAATGAAAGTAATACGTATATTTATTATAGTTCTGGCGATAATAACTGCATAATATGGGTAATAATGCATGTTATATTGAGAATAATATAAGTAATAAGTATAATTATTACAGTTCTGGCGATAATAACTGCATTATATGGGTAATAATGCACGTTATATTGCTAATAGTATAAGTAATAAGTATAATTATTACAGTTCTAGCGATAATAACTGCATTATATGGGTAATAATGCATGTTATATTGATAATAATATAAGTAATAAGAATAATTATTACAGTTCTAGCGATAATAACTGCATTATATGGGTAGTAATGCATGTTATATTGATAATATCGGGAGTAATAAGTATAATTATTATAGTTCTAGCGATAATAATAGTAAAATATGGCAAATAGTGCATGTTATATTGATAATAATAAAAGTAATAAGTATATTTATTACAGTTCTATCGATAATAACTGCATAATATGGGTAATAATGCATGTTATATTGATGATAATAAAAGTAATACGTATATTTATTATAGTTCTAGCGATAATAACTGTATAATATGGGTAATAATGCATGTTATATTGAGAATAATATAAGTAATAAGTATAATTATTACAGTTTTAGCGATAATAACTGCATTATATGGGTAATAATGCACGTTATATTGCTAGTAGTATAAGCAATAAGTATAATTATTACAGTTCTAGCGATAATAACTGCATTATATGGGTAATAATGCATGTTACATTGATAATATTGGGAGTAATAAGTGTATTTATTATAGTTCTATCGATAATAACTGCATAATATGGGTAATAATGCATGTTATATTGATGATAATAAAAGTAATACGTATATTTATTATAGTTCTAGCGATGATAACTGCATAATATGAGTAATAATGCATGTTATATTGATAATAATATAAGTAATAGGTATAATTATTACAGTTCTAGTGATAATAACTGCATTATATGGGTAATAATGCACGTTATATTGCTAACAATATAAGTAATACGTATAATTATTACAGTTCTAGCGATAATAACTGCATTATATGGGTAAAAATGCATGTTATATTGATAATATTGGGAGTAATAAGTATAATTATTATAGTTCTAGCGATAATAATAGTAAAATATGGCAAATAGTGCATGTTATATTGATAATAATAAAAGTAATAAGTATATTTGTTACAGTTCTATCGATAATAACTGCATAATATGGGTAATAATGCATGTTATATTGATGATAATGAAAGTAATACGTATATTTATTATAGTTCTAGCGATAATAACTGCATAATATGGGTAACAATGCATGTTATATTGAGAATAATATACGTAATAAGTATAATTATTACAGTTCTGGCGATAATAACTGCATTATATGGGTAATAATGCACGTTATATTGCTAATAGTATAAGTAATAAGTATAATTATTACAGTTCTAGCGATAATACCTCCATTATATGGGTAATAATGCATGTTATATTGATAATAATATAAGTAATAAGTATAATTATTACAGTTCTAGCGATAATAACTGCATTATATGGGTAATAATGCACGTTATATTGCTAGCAATATAAGTAATAAGTATAATTATTACAGTTCTAGCGATTATAACTGCATTATATGGGTAATAATGCATGTTATATTGCTAATAGTATTTAATAAGTATAATTATTACAGTTCTAGCGATAATACCTCCATTATATGGGTAATAATGCATGTTATATTGATAATGATATAAGTAATAAGTATATTTATTACAGTTCTATCGATAATAACTGCATAATATGGGTAATAATGCATGTTATATTGATGATAATAAAAGTAATACGTATATTTATTATAGTTCTAGCGATAATAACTGCATAATATGGGTAATAATGCATGTTATATTGATAATAATATAAGTAATAAGTATAATTATTACAGTTCTAGCGATAATAACTGCATTATATGGGTAAAGAAGCACGTCATATTGCTAACAATATAAGTAATCAGTATAATTATTACAGTTCTAGCGATAATAACTGCATTATATGGGTAGAAATGCATGTTATATTGATAATATTGGGAGTAATAAGTATATTTATTATGGTTCTAGAGATAATAACTGCATAATATGGGTAATAATGCATGTTATATTGATGATAATGAAAGTAATGCGTATATTTATTATAGTTCTGGCGATAATAACTGCATAATATGGGTAATAATGCATGTTATATTGAGAATAATATAAGTAATAAGTATAATTATTACAGTTCTGGCGATAATAACTGCATTATATGGGTAATAATGCACGTTATATTGCTAATAGTATAAGTAATAAGTATAATTATTACAGTTCTAGCGATAATAACTGCATTATATGGGTAATAATGCATGTTATATTGATAATATCGGGAGTAATAAGTATAATTATTATAGTTCTAGCGATAATAATAGTAAAATATGGCAAATAGTGCATGTTATATTGATAATAATAAAAGTAATAAGTATATTTATTACAGTTCTATCGATAATAACTGCATAATATGGGTAATAATGCATGTTATATTGATGATAATAAAAGTAATACGTATATTTATTATAGTTCTAGCGATAATAACTGCATAATATGGGTAATAATGCATGTTATATTGATAATAATATAAGGAATAAGTATAATTATTACAGTTCTAGCGATAATAACTGCATTATATGGGCAATAAAGCACGTTATATTGCTAACAATATAAGTAATAAGTATAATTATTACACTTCTAGCGATAATAACTGCATTATATGTGTAGAAATGCATGTTATATTGATAATATTGGGAGTAATAAGTATATTTAGTATGGTTCTAGAGATAATAACTGCATAATATGGGTAATAATGCATGTTATATTGATGATAATGAAAGTAGTAAGTATATTTATTACAGTTCTAGCGATAATAACTGCATTATATGCGTAATAAGGCATGTTATATTGATAATATCGGGTGTAATAAGTATAATTATTATAGTTCTAGCGATAATAATAGTAGAATATGGCTAATAGTGCATGATATATTGATAATAGTAAAAGTAATAAGTATATTTATTACAGTTCTATCGATAATAACTGCATAATATGGGTAATAATGCATGTTATATTGATGATAATGAAAGTAATACGTATATTTATTATAGTTCTAGCGATAATAACTGCATAATATGGGTAACAATGCATGTTATATTGAGAATAATATACGTAATAAGTATAATTATTACAGTTCTGGCGATAATAACTGCATTATATGGGTAATAATGCACGTTATATTGCTAATAGTATAAGTAATAAGTATAATTATTACAGTTCTAGCGATAATACCTCCATTATATGGGTAATAATGCATGTTATATTGATAATAATATAAGTAATAAGTATAATTATTACAGTTCTAGCGATAATAACTGCATTATATGGGTAATAATGCACGTTATATTGCTAGCAATATAAGTAATAAGTATAATTATTACAGTTCTAGCGATTATAACTGCATTATATGGGTAATAATGCATGTTATATTGATAATATCGGGAGTAATAAGTATAATTATTATAGTTCTAGCGATAATAATAGTAAAATATGGCTAATAGTGCATGATATATTGATAATAGTAAAAGTAATAAGAATATTTATTACAGTTCTATCGATAATAACTGCATAATATGGGTAATAATGCATGTTATATTGATGATAATAAAGGTAATACGTATATTTATTATAGTTCTAGCGATAATAACTGCATTATATGGGTAATAATGCATGTTATATTGATAATAATAAAAGTAATAAGTATATTTATTATCGTTCTATCGATAATAACTTCTTAATATGGGTAATAATGCATGTTATATTGATGATAATGAAAGTAGTAAGTATATTTATTACAGTTCTAGCGATAGTAACTGCATTATATGCGTAATAAGGCATGTTATATTGATAATATCGGGGGTAATAAGTATAATTATTATAGTTCTAGCGATAATAATAGTAAAATATGGCTAATAGTGCATGATATATTGATAATAGTAAAAGTAATAAGTATATTTATTACAGTTCTATCGATAATAACTGCATAATATGGGTAATAATGCATGTTATATTGATGATAATAAAAGTAATACGTATATTTATTATAGTTCTAGCAATAATAACTGCATAATACGGGGAATAATGCATGTTATATTGATAATAATATAAGTAATAAGTATAATTATTACAGTTCTAGCGATAATAACTGCATTATATGGGTAATAATGCACGTTATATTGCTAGCAATATAAGTAATAAGTATAATTATTACAGTTCTAGCGATAATAACTGCATTATATGGGTAATAATGCATGTTATATTGATAATATTGGGAGTAATAAGTATATTTATTATGGTTCTAGCGATAATACCTCCATTATATGGGTAATAATGCATGTTATATTGATAATAATATAAGTAATAAGTATAATTATTACAGTTCTAGCGATAATAACTGCATTATATGGGTAATAATGCACGTTATATTGCTAGAAATATAAGTAATAAGTATAATTATTACAGTTCTAGCGATAATAACTGCATAATATGGGTAATAATGCACGTTATATTGCTAACAATATAAGTAATAAGTATAATTATTACAGTTCTAGCGATAATAACTGCATTATATGGGTAATAATGCATGTTATATTGATAATATCGGGAGTAATAAGTATAATTATTATAGTTCTAGCGATAATAATAGTAAAATATGGCTAATAGTGCATGATATATTGATAATAGTAAAAGTAATAAGAATATTTATTACAGTTCTATCGATAATAACTGCATAATATGGGTAATAATGCATGTTATACTGATGATAATAAAGGTAATACGTATATTTATTATAGTTCTAGCGATAATAACTGCATAATATGGGTAATAATGCATGTTATATTGATAATAACATAAGTAATAAGTATAATTATTACAGTTCTAGCGATAATTACTGCATTATATGGGTAATAATGCACGTTATATTGCTAATAATATAAGTAATAAGTATAATTATTACAGTTCTAGCGATAATAACTGCATTATATGGGTGATAATGCATGTTATATTGATAATATTGGGAGTAATAAGTATATTTATTATAGTTCTAGCGATAATAACTGCATAATATGGGTAATAGTGCATGTTATATTGATAATAGTATAAGTAATAAGTATAATTATTACAGTTCTAGCGATAATAACTGCATTATATGGGTAATAATGCACGTTATATTGCTAATAATATAAGTAATAAGTATAATTATTACAGTTCTAGCGATAATAACTGCATTATATGGGTAAAAATGCATGTTATATTGATAATATTGGGAGTAATAAGTATATTTATTATGGTTCTAGCGATAATAATAGTAAAATATGGCAAATAGTGCATGTTATATTGATAATAATAAAAGTAATAAGTATATTTATTACAGTCCTATCGATAATAACTGCATAATATGGGTAATAATGCATGTTATATTGATGATAATAAAGGTAATACGTATATTTATTATAGTTCTAGCGATAATAACTGCATAATATGGGTAATAATGCATGTTATATTGATAATAATATAAGTAATAAGTATAATTATTACAGTTCTGGCGATAATAACTGCATTATATGGGTAATAATGCACGTTATATTGCTAACAATATAAGTAATAAGTATAATTATTACAGTTCTAGCGATAATAACTGCATTATATGGGTAATAATGCATGTTATATTGATAATATTGGGAGTAATAAGTATATTTATTATGGTTCTGGAGATAATAACTGCATAATATGGGTAATAATGCATCTTATATTGATAATAATATAAGTAATAAGTATATTTATTATAGTTCTAGCGATAATAACTGCATAATATGGGTAATAGTGCATGTTATATTGATAATAGTATAAGTAATAAGTATAATTATTACAGTTCTAGCGATAATAACTGCATTATATGGGTAATAATGCACGTTATATTGCTAATAATATAAGTAATAAGTATAATTATTACAGTTCTAGCGATAATAATAGTAAAATATGGCTAATAGTGCATGATATATTGATAATAGTAAAAGTAATAAGTATATTTATTACAGTTCTATCGATAATAACTGCATAATATGGGTAATAATGCATGTTATATTGATGATAATAATAGTAATACGTATATTTATTATAGTTCTAGCAATAATAACTGCATAATATGGGTAATAATGCATGTTATATTGATAATATTGGGAGTAATAAGTATATTTATTATGGTTCTAGAGATAATAACTGCATTATATGGGTAATAATGCATGTTATATTGATAATAACGGGAGTAATAAGTATAATTATTATAGTTCTAGCGATAATAATAGTAAAATATGGCAAATAGTGCATGTTATATTGATAATAATAAAAGTAATAAGTATACTTATTACAGTTCTATCGATAACAACTGCATAATATGGGTAATAATGCATGTTATATAGATGATAATAAAAGTAATACGTATATTTATTATAGTTCTAGCGATAATAACTGCATAATATGGGTAATAATGCATGTTATATTGATAATAATATAAGTAATAAGGATAATTATTACAGTTCTAGCGATAATAACTGCATTATATGGGTAATAATGCACGTTATATTGCTAACAATATAAGTAATAAGTATAATTATTACAGTTCTAGCGATAATAACTGCATTATATGGGTAATAAGTATATTTATTATCGTTCTATCGATAATAACTTCTTAATATGGGTAATAATGCATGTTATATCGATAATAATATAAGTAATAAGTATAATTATTACAGTTCTAGCGATAATACCTCCATTATATGGGTAATAATGCATGTTATATTGAGAATAATATAAGTAATAAGTATAATTATTACAGTTCTGGCGATAATAACTGCATTATATGGGTAATAATGCACGTTATATTGCTAACAATATAAGTAATAAGTATAATTATTACAGTTCTAGCGATAATAACTGCATTATATGGGTAATAATGCATGTTATATTGATAATATTGGGAGTAATAAGTATATTTATTATGGTTCTGGAGATAATAACTGCATAATATGGGTAATAATGCATCTTATATTGATAATAATATAAGTAATAAGTATATTTATTATAGTTCTAGCGATAATAACTGCATAATATGGGTAATAGTGCATGTTATATTGATAATAGTATAAGTAATAAGTATAATTATTACAGTTCTAGCGATAATAACTGCATTATATGGGTAATAATGCACGTTATATTGCTAATAATATAAGTAATAAGTATAATTATTACAGTTCTAGCGATAATAATAGTAAAATATGGCTAATAGTGCATGATATATTGATAATAGTAAAAGTAATAAGTATATTTATTACAGTTCTATCGATAATAACTGCATAATATGGGTAATAATGCATGTTATATTGATGATAATAATAGTAATACGTATATTTATTATAGTTCTAGCAATAATAACTGCATAATATGGGTAATAATGCATGTTATATTGATAATATTGGGAGTAATAAGTATATTTATTATGGTTCTAGAGATAATAACTGCATTATATGGGTAATAATGCATGTTATATTGATAATAACGGGAGTAATAAGTATAATTATTATAGTTCTAGCGATAATAATAGTAAAATATGGCAAATAGTGCATGTTATATTGATAATAATAAAAGTAATAAGTATACTTATTACAGTTCTATCGATAACAACTGCATAATATGGGTAATAATGCATGTTATATAGATGATAATAAAAGTAATACGTATATTTATTATAGTTCTAGCGATAATAACTGCATAATATGGGTAATAATGCATGTTATATTGATAATAATATAAGTAATAAGGATAATTATTACAGTTCTAGCGATAATAACTGCATTATATGGGTAATAATGCACGTTATATTGCTAACAATATAAGTAATAAGTATAATTATTACAGTTCTAGCGATAATAACTGCATTATATGGGTAATAAGTATATTTATTATCGTTCTATCGATAATAACTTCTTAATATGGGTAATAATGCATGTTATATCGATAATAATATAAGTAATAAGTATAATTATTACAGTTCTAGCGATAATACCTCCATTATATGGGTAATAATGCATGTTATATTGAGAATAATATAAGTAATAAGTATAATTATGAGAGTTCTATCGATAATAACTTCTTAATATGGGTAATAATGCATGTTATATTGATGATAATGAAAGTAGTAAGTATATTTAGTACAGTTCTAGCGATAATAACTGCATTATATGCGTAATAAGGCATGGTATATTGATAATATCGGGAGTAATAAGTATAATTATTATAGTCCTAGCGATAATAATAGTAAAATATGGCCAATAGTGCATGATATATTGATAATAGTAAAAGTAATAAGTATATTTATTATAGTTCTAGCGATAATAACTGCATAATATGGGTAATAATGCATGTTATATTGCTAATAGTATTTAATAAGTATAATTATTACAGTTCTAGCGATAATACCTCCATTATATGGGTAATAATGCATGTTATATTGATAATAATATAAGTAATAAGTATAATTATTACAGTTCTAGCGATAATAACTGCATTATATGGGTAATAATGCATGTTATATTGATAATATTGGGAGTAGTAGGTATATTTATTATGGTTCTAGAGATAATAACTGCATAATATGGGTAATAATGCATGTTATATTGATAATAATATAAGTAATAAGTATAATTATTACAGTTCTAGCGATAATACCTCCATTATATGGGTAATAATGCATGTTATATTGAGAATAATATAAGTAATAAGTATAATTATGAGAGTTCTAGCGATAATAACTGCATTATATGGCTAATAATGCACGTTATATTGCTAATAGTATTTAATAAGTATAATTATTACAGTTCTAGCGATAATACCTCCATTATATGGGTAATAATGCATGTTATATTGATAATGATATAAGTAATAAGTATAATTTTTACAGTTCTAGCGATAATAACTGCATAATATGGGTAATAATGCATGTTATATTGATGATAATAAAAGTAATACGTATATTTATTATAGATCTAGCGATAATAACTGCATAATATGGGTAATAATGCATGTTATATTGATAATAATCTAAGTAATAAGTATAATTATTACAGTTCTAGCGATAATAACTGCATTATGTGGGTAATAATGCACGTTATATTGCTAATAATATAAGTAATGAGTACAATTATTACAGTTCTAGCGATAATAACTGCATTATATGGGTAAAAATGCATGTTATATTGATAATATTGGGAGTTGTAAGAGTATTTATTATGGTTCTAGCGATAATAATAGTAAAATATGGCAAATAGTGCATGTTATTTTGATAATAATAAAAGTAATAAGTATATTTATTACATTTCTATCGATAATAACTGCATAATATGGGTAATAATGCATGTTATACTGATGATAATAAAGGTAATACGTATATTTATTATAGTTCTAGCGATAATAACTGCATAATATGGGTAATAATGCATGGTATATTGATAATAATATAAGTAATAAGTATAATTATTACAGTTCTAGCGATAATTACTGCATTATATGGGTAATAATGCACGTTATACTGCTAATAATATAAGTAATAAGTATAATTATTACAGTTCTAGCGATAATAACTGCATTATATGGGTGATAATGCATGTTATATTGATAATATTGGGAGTAATAAGTATATTTATTATAGTTCTAGCGATAATAACTGCATAATATGGGTAATAGTGCATGTTATATTGCTAATAATATAAGTAATGAGTACAATTATTACAGTTCTAGCGATAATAACTGCATTATATGGGTAATAATGCATGTTATATTGATAATAATATAAGTAATAAGTATAATTATTACAGTTCTAGCGATAATAACTGCATTATATGGGTAATAAGTATATTTATTATCGTTCTATCGATAATAACTTCTTAATATGGGTAATAATGCATGTTATATCGATAATAATATAAGTAATAAGTATAATTATTACAGTTCTAGCGATAATACCTCCATTATATGGGTAATAATGCATGTTATATTGAGAATAATATAAGTAATAAGTATAATTATGAGAGTTCTATCGATAATAACTTCTTAATATGGGTAATAATGCATGTTATATTGATGATAATGAAAGTAGTAAGTATATTTAGTACAGTTCTAGCGATAATAACTGCATTATATGCGTAATAAGGCATGGTATATTGATAATATCGGGAGTAATAAGTATAATTATTATAGTCCTAGCGATAATAATAGTAAAATATGGCCAATAGTGCATGATATATTGATAATAGTAAAAGTAATAAGTATATTTATTATAGTTCTAGCGATAATAACTGCATAATATGGGTAATAATGCATGTTATATTGCTAATAGTATTTAATAAGTATAATTATTACAGTTCTAGCGATAATACCTCCATTATATGGGTAATAATGCATGTTATATTGATAATAATATAAGTAATAAGTATAATTATTACAGTTCTAGCGATAATAACTGCATTATATGGGTAATAATGCATGTTATATTGATAATATTGGGAGTAGTAGGTATATTTATTATGGTTCTAGAGATAATAACTGCATAATATGGGTAATAATGCATGTTATATTGATAATAATATAAGTAATAAGTATAATTATTACAGTTCTAGCGATAATACCTCCATTATATGGGTAATAATGCATGTTATATTGAGAATAATATAAGTAATAAGTATAATTATGAGAGTTCTAGCGATAATAACTGCATTATATGGCTAATAATGCACGTTATATTGCTAATAGTATTTAATAAGTATAATTATTACAGTTCTAGCGATAATACCTCCATTATATGGGTAATAATGCATGTTATATTGATAATGATATAAGTAATAAGTATAATTTTTACAGTTCTAGCGATAATAACTGCATAATATGGGTAATAATGCATGTTATATTGATGATAATAAAAGTAATACGTATATTTATTATAGATCTAGCGATAATAACTGCATAATATGGGTAATAATGCATGTTATATTGATAATAATCTAAGTAATAAGTATAATTATTACAGTTCTAGCGATAATAACTGCATTATGTGGGTAATAATGCACGTTATATTGCTAATAATATAAGTAATGAGTACAATTATTACAGTTCTAGCGATAATAACTGCATTATATGGGTAAAAATGCATGTTATATTGATAATATTGGGAGTTGTAAGAGTATTTATTATGGTTCTAGCGATAATAATAGTAAAATATGGCAAATAGTGCATGTTATTTTGATAATAATAAAAGTAATAAGTATATTTATTACATTTCTATCGATAATAACTGCATAATATGGGTAATAATGCATGTTATACTGATGATAATAAAGGTAATACGTATATTTATTATAGTTCTAGCGATAATAACTGCATAATATGGGTAATAATGCATGGTATATTGATAATAATATAAGTAATAAGTATAATTATTACAGTTCTAGCGATAATTACTGCATTATATGGGTAATAATGCACGTTATACTGCTAATAATATAAGTAATAAGTATAATTATTACAGTTCTAGCGATAATAACTGCATTATATGGGTGATAATGCATGTTATATTGATAATATTGGGAGTAATAAGTATATTTATTATAGTTCTAGCGATAATAACTGCATAATATGGGTAATAGTGCATGTTATATTGCTAATAATATAAGTAATGAGTACAATTATTACAGTTCTAGCGATAATAACTGCATTATATGGGTAATAATGCATGTTATATTGATAATAATATAAGTAATAAGTATAATTATTACAGTTCTAGCGATAATAACTGCATTATATGGGTAAAAATGCATGTTATATTGATAATATTGGGAGTAGTAAGTATATTTATTATGGTTCTAGCGATAATAATAGTAAAATATGGCAAATAGTGCATGTTATATTGATAATAATAAAAGTAATAAGTATATTTATTACAGTCCTATCGATAATAACTGCATAATATAGGTAATAATGCATGTTATATTGATGATAATAAAGGTAATACGTATATTTATTATAGTTCTAGCGATAATAACTGCATAATATGGGTAATAATGCATGTTATATTGATAATAATCTAAGTAATAAGTATAATTATTATAGTTCTAGCGATAATAACTGCATAATATGGGTAATAATGCATGTTATATTGAGAATAATATAAGTAATAAGTATAATTATTACAGTTCTAGCGATAATAACTGCATTATATGGGTAATAATGCATGTTATATTGATAATAATATAAGTAATAAGTATAATTATTACAGTTCTAGCGATAATAACTGCATTATATGGGTAATAATGCATGTTATATTGATAATATTGGGAGTAATAAGTATATTTATTATGGTTCTGGAGATAATAACTGCATAATATGGGTAATAATGCATGTTATATTGATAATAATATAAGTAATAAGTATATTTATTATAGTTCTAGCGATAATAACTGCATAATATGGGTAATAGTGCATGTTATATTGATAATAGTATAAGTAATAAGTATAATTATTACAGTTCTAGCGATAATAACTGCATTATATGGGTAATAATGCACGTTATATTGCTAATAATATAAGTAATAAGTATAATTATTACAGTTCTAGCGATAATAATAGTAAAATATGGCTAATAGTGCATGATATATTGATAATAGTAAAAGTAATAAGTATATTTATTACAGTTCTATCGATAATAACTGCATAATATGGGTAATAATGCATGTTATATTGATGATAATAATAGTAATACGTATATTTATTATAGTTCTAGCAATAATAACTGCATAATATGGGTAATAATGCATGTTATATTGATAATATTGGGAGTAATAAGTATATTTATTATGGTTCTAGAGATAATAACTGCATTATATGGGTAATAATGCATGTTATATTGATAATATCGGGAGTAATAAGTATAATTATTATAGTTCTAGCGATAATAATAGTAAAATATGGCAAATAGTGCATGTTATATTGATAATAATTAAAGTAATTAGTATATTTATTACAGTTCTATCGATAATAACTGCATAATATGGGTAATAGTGCATGTTATATTGATGATAATAAAAGTAATACGTATATTTATTATAGTTCTAGCGATAATAACTGCATAATATGGGTAATAATGCATGTTATATTGATAATAATATAAGTAATAAGGATAATTATTACAGTTCTAGCGATAATAACTGCATTATATGGGTAATAATGCACGTTATATTGCTAACAATATAAGTAATAAGTATAATTATTACAGTTCTAGCGATAATAACTGCATTATATGGGTAATAAGTATATTTATTATCGTTCTATCGATAATAACTTCTTAATATGGGTAATAATGCATGTTATATCGATAATAATATAAGTAATAAGTATAATTATTACAGTTCTATCGATAATAACTTCTTAATATGGGTAATAATGCATGTTATATTGATGATAATGAAAGTAGTAAGTATATTTAGTACAGTTCTAGCGATAATAACTGCATTATATGCGTAATAAGGCATGGTATATTGATAATATCGGGAGTAATAAGTATAATTATTATAGTTCTAGCGATAATAATAGTAAAATATGGCTAATAGTGCATGATATATTGATAATAGTAAAAGTAATAAGTATATTTATTATAGTTCTAGCGATAATAACTGCATAATATGGGTAATAATGCATGTTATATTGAGAATAATATAAGTAATAAGTATAATTATTACAGCTCTGGCGATAATAACTGCATTATATGGGTAATAATGCACGTTATATTGCTAATAGTATAAGTAATAAGTATAATTATTACAGTTCTAGCAATAATACCTCCATTATATGGGTAATAATGCACGTTATATTGCTAACAATATAAGTAATAAGTATAATTATTACAGTTCTAGCGATAATAATAGTAAAATATGGCTAATAGTGCATGATATATTGATAATAGTAAAAGTAATAAGTATATTTATTACAGTTCTATCCATAATAACTGCATAATATGGGTAATAATGCATGTTATATTGATGATAATGAAAGCAGTAAGTATATTTATTACAGTTCTAGCGATAATAACTGCATTATATGCGTAATAATGCACGTTATATTGCTAATAATATAAGTAATGAGTATAATTATTACAGTTCTAGCGATAATAACTGCATTATATGGGTAATAATGCATGTTATATTGATGATAATAAAAGTAATACGTATATTTATTATAGTTCTAGCGATAATAACTGCATAATATGGGTAATAATGCATGTTATATTGATAATAATCTAAGTAATAAGTATAATTATTATAGTTCTAGCGATAATAACTGCATAATATGGGTAACAATGCATGTTATATTGAGAATAATATAAGTAATAAGTATAATTATTACAGTTCTGGCGATAATAACTGCATTATATGGTTAATAATGCATGGTATATTGATAATATCGGGAGTAATAAGTATAATTATTATAGTTCTAGCGATAATAATAGTAAAATATGATAAATAGTGCATGTTATATTGATAATAATAAAAGTAATAAGTATATTTATTACAGTTCTATCGATAATAACTGCATAATATGGGTAATAATGCATGTTATATTGATGATAATAAAAGTAATACGTATATTTATTATAGTTCTAGCGATAATAACTGCATAATATGGGTAATAATGCATGTTATATTGATAATAATATAAGTAATAAGTATAATTATTACAGTTCTAGCGATAATAATAGTAAAATATGGCTAATAGTGCATGATATATTGATAATAGTAAAAGTAATAAGTATATTTATTACAGTTCTATCGATAATAACTGCATAATATGGGTAATAATGCATGTTATATTGATGATAATGAAAGTAGTAAGTATATTTATTACAGTTCTAGCGATAATAACTGCATTATATGCGTAATAATGCACGTTATATTGCTAATAATACAAGTAATGAGTATAATTATTACAGTTCTAGCGATAATAACTGCATTATATGGGTAATAATGCACGTTATATTGCTAACAATATAAGTAATAAGTATATTTATTATCGTTCTATTGACAATAACTTCTTAATATGGGCAATAATGCATGTTATATTGATGATAATGAAAGTACTAAGTATATTTATTACAGTTCTAGCGATAATAACTGCATTATATGCGTAATAAGGCATGTTATATTGATAATATCGGGAGTAATAAGTATAATTATTATAGTTCTAGCGATAATAATAGTAAAATATGGCTAATAGTGCATGATATATTGATAATAGTAAAAGTAATAAGAATATTTATTACAGTTCTATCGATAATAACTGCATAATATGGGTAATAATGCAGGTTATATTGAGAATAATATAAGTAATAAGTATAATTATTACAATTCTAGCGATAATACCTCCATTATATGGGTAATAATGCATGTTATATTGATAATAATATAAGTAATAAGTATAATTATTACAGTTCTAGCGATAATAACTGCATAATACGGGTAATAATGCACGTTATATTGCTAATAATATAAGTAATGAGTATAATTATTACAGTTCTAGCGATAATAACTGCATTATATGGGTAATAATGCATGTTATATTGATAATAATAAAAGTAATAAGTATATTTATTACAGTTCTATCGATAATAACTGCATAATATGGGTAATAATGCATGTTATATTGATGATAGTAAAAGTAATACGTATATTTATTATAGTTCTAGCGATAATAACTGCATTATATGGGTAATAATGCACGTTATATTGCTAGCAATATAAGTAATAAGTATAATTATTACAGTTCTAGCGATAATAACTGCATTATATGGGTAATAATGCATGTTATATTGCTAATAGTATTTAATAAGTATAATTATTACAGTTCCAGCGATAATAACGGCATTATATGGGTAATAATGCATGTTATATTGATAATAATATAAGTAATAAGTATATTTATTACAGTTATATCGATAATAACTGCATAATATGGGTAATAATGCATGTTATATTGATAATAATATAAGTAATAAGTATAATTATTATAGTTCTAGCGATAATAATAGTAAAATATGGCTAATAGTGCATGATATATTGATAATAGTAAAAGTAATAAGTATATTTATTACAGTTCTATCGATAATAACTGCATAATATGGGTAATAATGCATGTTATATTGATGATAATGAAAGTAATACGTATATTTATTATAGTTCTAGCGATAATAACTGCATAATATGGGTAACAATGCATGTTATATTGAGAATAATATAAGTAATAAGTATAATTATTACAGTTCTGGCGATAATAACTGCATTATATGGGTAATAATGCACGTTATATTGCTAATAGTATAAGTAATAAGTATAATTATTACAGTTCTGGCGATAATACCTCCATTATATGGGTAATAATGCATGTTATATTGATAATAATATAAGTAATAAGTATATTTATTACAGTTATATCGATAATAACTGCATAATATGGGTAATAATGCATGTTATATTGATGATAATAAAAGTAATACGTATATTTATTATAGTTCTAGCAATAATAACTGCATAATATGGGTAATAATACATGTTATATTGATAATAATATAAGTAATAAGTATAATTATTACAGTTCTAGCGATAATAACTGCATAATATGGGAAATAATGCACGTTATATTGCTAGCAATATAAGTAATAAGTATAATTATTACAGTTCTAGCGATAATAACTGCATTATATGGGTAATAATGCATGTTATATTGCTAATAGTATTTAATAAGTATAATTATTACAGTTCTAGCGATAATACCTCCATTATATGGGTGATAATGCATGTTATATTGATAATATTGGGAGTAATAAGTATATTTATTATAGTTCTAGCGATAATAACTGCATAATATGGGAAATAATGCACGTTATATTGCTAGCAATATAAGTAATAAGTATAATTATTACAGTTCTAGCGATAATAACTGCATTATATGGGTAATAATGCATGTTATATTGCTAATAGTATTTAATAAGTATAATTATTACAGTTCTAGCGATAATACCTCCATTATATGGGTGATAATGCATGTTATATTGATAATATTGGGAGTAATAAGTATATTTATTATAGTTCTAGCGATAATGACTGCATAATATGGGTAATAGTGCATGTTATATTGATAATAGTATAAGTAATAAGTATAATTATTACAGTTCTAGCGATAATAACTGCATTATATGGGTAATAATGCACGTTATATTGCTAATAATATAAGTAATAAGTATAATTATTACAGTTCTAGCGATAATAATAGTAAAATATGGCTAATAGTGCATGATATATTGATAATAGTAAAAGTAATAAGTATATTTATTACAGTTCTATCGATAATAACTGCATAATATGGGTAATAATGCATGTTATATTGATGATAATAAAAGTAATACGTATATTTATTACAGTTCTAGCGATAATAACTGCATTATATGCGTAATAAGGCATGGTATATTGATAATATCGGGAGTAATAAGTATAATTATTATAGTTCTAGCGATAATAATAGTAAAATATGGCTAATAGTGCATGATATATTGATAATAGTAAAAGTAATAAGTATATTTATTATAGTTCTAGCGATAATAACTGCACAATATGGGTAATAATGCATGTTATATTGAGAATAATATAAGTAATAAGTATAATTATTACAGTTCTGGCGATAATAACTGCATTATATGGGTAATAATGCACGTTATATTGCTAATAGTATAAGTAATGAGTATAATTATTACAGTTCCAGCGATAATAACTGCATTATATGGGTAATAATGCATGTTATATTGATGATAATAAAAGTAATACGTATATTTATTATAGTTCTAGCGATAATAACTGCATAATATGGGTAATAATGCATGTTATATTGAGAATAATATAAGTATTAAGTACAATTATTACAGTTCTGGCGATAATAACTGCATAATATGGGTAATAATGCACGTTATATTGCTAATAATATAAGTAATGTGTACAATTATTACAGTTCTAGCGATAATAACTGCATTATATGGGTAATAATGCACGTTATATTGCTAATAATATAAGTAATAAGTATAATTATTACAGTTCTAGCCATAATAACTGCATTATATGGGTAATAATGCATGTTACATTGATAATTTTGGGAGTAATAAGTATATTTATTATAGTTCTAGCGATAATAACTGCATAATATGGGTAATAATGCATGTTATATTGATAATAATATAAGTAATAAGTATAATTATTACAGTTCTAGCGATAATAACTGCATTATATGGGTAATAATGCATGTTATATTGATGATAATGAAAGTAATACGTATATTTATTATAGTTCTAGCGATAATAACTGCATAATATGGGTAATAATGCATGTTATATTGAGAATAATATAAGTAATAAGTATAATTATTACAGTTCTGGCGATAATAACTGCATTATATGGGTAATAATGCACGTTATATTGCTAATAGTATAAGTAATAAGTATAATTATTACAGTTCTAGCGATAATACCTCCATTATATGGGTAATAATGCATGTTATATTGATAATGATATAAGTAATAGGTATAATTATTACAGTTCTAGCGATAATAACTGCATAATACGGGGTAATAATGCACGTTATATTGCTAATAATATAAGTAATGAGTATAATTATTACAGTTCTAGCGGTAATAACTGCATTATATGGGTAAAAATGCATGTTATATTGATAATATTGGGAGTAATAAGTATATTTATTATGGTTCTAGAGATAATAACTGCATAATATGGGTAATAATGCATGTTATATTGATAATAATATAAGTAATAAGTATAATTATTACAGTTCTGGCGATAATAACTGCATTATATGGTTAATAATGCACGTTATATTGCTGATAGTATAAGTAATAAGTATAATTATTACAGTTCTTGCGATAATACCTCCATTATATGGGTAATAATGCATGTTACATTGATAATTTTGGGAGTAATAAGTATATTTATTATAGTTCTAGCGATAATAACTGCATAATATGGGTAATAATGCATGTTATATTGATAATAATATAAGTAATAAGTATAATTATTACGGTTCTAGCGATAATAACTGCATTATATGGGTAATAATGCACGTTATATTGCTAACAATATAAGTAATAAGTATAATTATTACAGTTCTAGCGATAATAACTGCATTATATGGGTAATAATGCATGTTATATTGATGATAATGAAAGTAATACGTATATTTATTATAGTTCTAGCGATAATAACTGCATAATATGGGTAATAATGCATGTTATATTGAGAATAATATAAGTATTAAGTATAATTATTACAGTTCTGGCGATAATAACTGCATAATATGGGTAATAATGGACGTTATATTGCTAATAATATAAGTAATGAGTACAATTATTACAGTTCTAGCGATAATAACTGCATTATATGGGTAATAATGCACGTTATATTGCTAATAATATAAGTAATAAGTATAATTATTACAGTTCTAGCCATAATAACTGCATTATATGGGTAATAATGCATGTTACATTGATAATTTTGGGAGTAATAAGTATATTTATTATAGTTCTAGCGATAATAACTGCATAATATGGGTAATAATGCATGTTATATTGATAATAATATAAGTAATAAGTATAATTATTACAGTTCTAGCGATAATAACTGCATTATATGGGTAATAATGCACGTTATATTGCTAACAATATAAGTAATAAGTATAATTATTACAGTTCTAGCGATAATAACTGCATTATATGGGTAATAATGCATGTTATATTGATGATAATGAAAGTAATACGTATATTTATTATAGTTCTAGCGATAATAACTGCATAATATGGGTAATAATGCATGTTATATTGATAATAATATAAGTAATAAGTATAATTATTACAGTTCTAGCGATAATAACTGCATTATATGGGTAATAATGCACGTTATATTGCTAATAACATAAGTAATAAGTATAATTATTACAGTTCTAGCGATAATAACTGCATTATATGGGTAATAATGCATGTTATATTGATAATATCGGGAGTAATAAGTATAATTATTATAGTTCTAGCGATAATAATAGTAAAATATGGCAAATAGTGCATGTTATATTGATAATAATAAAAGTAATAAGTATATTTATTACAGTCCTATCGATAATAACTGCATAATATGGGTAATAATGCAAGTTATATTGATGATAATAAAAGTAATACGTTTATTTATTATAGTTCTAGCGATAATAACTGCATAATATGGGTAATAATGCATGTTATATTGATAACAATATAAGTAATAAGTATAATTATTACAGTTCTAGCGATAATAACTGCATTATATGGGTAATAATGCACGTTATATTGCTAACAATATAAGTAATAAGTATAATTATTACAGTTCTAGCGATAATAACTGCATTATATGGGTAATACTGCATGTTATATTGATAATATTGGGAGTAATAAGTATACTTATTATGGTTCTAGAGATAATAACTGCATAATATGGGTAATAATGCATGTTATATTGAGAATAATATAAGCAATAAGTATAATTATTACAGTTCTAGCGATAATACCTCCATTATATGGGTAATAATGCGTGTTATATTGATGATATTGAAAGTAATACGTATATTTATTATAGTTCTAGCGATAATAACTGCATAGTATGGGTAATAATGCATGTTATATTGAGAATAATATAAGTAATAAGTATAATTATTACAGTTCTGGCGATAATAACTGCATTATATGGGTAATAATGCACGTTATATTGCTAATAGTATAAGTAATAAGTATAATTATTACAGTTCTAGCGATAATAACTGCATTATATGGGTAATAATGCTTGTTATATTGATAATAATATAAGTAATAAGTATAATTATTACAGTTCTAGCGATAATAACTGCATTATATGGGTAATAATGCACGTTATATTGCTAATAATATAAGTAATAAGTATAATTATTACAGTTCTAGCGATAATAACTGCATTATATGGGTAATAATGCATGTTATATTGATAATATCGGGAGTAATAAGTATAATTATTATAGTTCTAGCGATAATAATAGTAAAATATGGCAAATAGTGCATGTTATATTGATAATAATAAAAGTAATAAGTATATTTATTACAGTTCTATCGATAATAACAGCATAATATGGGTAATAATGCATGTTATATTGATGATAATGAAAGTAATACGTTTATTTATTATAGTTCTAGCGATAATAACTGCATAATATGGGTAATAATGCATGTTATATTGATAATAATATAAGTAATAAGTATAACTATTACAGTTCTAGAGATAATAACTGCATAATATGGGTAATAATGCATGTTATATTGATAATAATATAAGTAATAAGTATAATTATTACAGTTCTAGCGATAATACCTCAATTATATGGGTCATAATGCATGTTATATTGATGATAATGAAAGTAATACGTATATTTATTATAGTTCTAGCGATAATAACTGCATAATATGGGTAATAATGCATGTTATAATGAGAATAATATAAGTAATAAGTATAATTATTACAGTTCTGGCGATAATAACTGCATTATATGGTTAATAATGCACGTTATATTGCTAATAGTATAAGTAATAAGTATAATTATTACAGTTCTTGCGATAATACCTCCATTATATGGGTAATAATGCATGTTATATTGATAATAATATAAGTAATAAGTATAATTATTACAGTTCTAGAGATAATAACTGCATAATATGGGTAATAATGCATGTTATATTGAGAATAATATAAGTAATAAGTATAATTATTACAGTTCTAGCGATAATAACTGCATTATATGGGTAAAAATGCATGTTATATTGATAATATTGGGAGTAATAAGTATATTTATTATGGTTCTAGCGATAATAATAGTAAAATATGGCAAATAGTGCATGTTATATTGATAATAATAAAAGTAATAAGTATATTTATTACAGTTCTATCGATAATAACTGCATAATATGGGTAATAATGCATGTTATATTGATGATAATAAAGGTAATACGTATATTTATTATAGTTCCAGCGATAATAACTGCATAATATGGGTAATAATGCATGTTATATTGATAATAATATAAGTAATAAGTATAATTATTACAGTTCTAGCGATAATAACTGCATTATATGGGTAATAATGCACGTTATATTGCTAACAATATAAGTAATAAGTATAATTATTACAGTTCTAGCGATAATAACTGCATTATATGGGTAAAAATGCATGTTATATTGATAATATTGGGAGTAATAAGTATAATTATTACAGTTCTAGCGATAATAAGTGCATTATATGGGTAATAATGCATGTTATAATGAGAATAATATAAGTAATAAGTATAATTATTACAGTTCTTGCGATAATACCTCCATTATATGGGTAATAATGCATGTTATATTGATAATAATATAAGTAATAAGTATAATTATTACAGTTCTAGAGATAATAACTGCATAATATGGGTAATAATGCATGTTATATTGAGAATGATATAAGTAATAGGTATAATTATTACAGTTCTAGCGATAATAACTGCATAATACGGGGTAATAATGCACGTTATATTGCTAATAATATAAGTAATGAGTATAATTATTACAGTTCTAGCGGTAATAACTGCATTATATGGGTAAAAATGCATGTTATATTGATAATATTGGGAGTAATAAGTATATTTATTATGGTTCTAGAGATAATAACTGCATAATATGGGTAATAATGCATGTTATATTGATAATAATATAAGTAATAAGTATAATTATTACAGTTCTGGCGATAATAACTGCATTATATGGTTAATAATGCACGTTATATTGCTGATAGTATAAGTAATAAGTATAATTATTACAGTTCTTGCGATAATACCTCCATTATATGGGTAATAATGCATGTTACATTGATAATTTTGGGAGTAATAAGTATATTTATTATAGTTCTAGCGATAATAACTGCATAATATGGGTAATAATGCATGTTATATTGATAATATTGGGAGTAATAAGTATATTTATTATGGTTCTAGCGATAATAATAGTAAAATATGGCAAATAGTGCATGTTATATTGATAATAATAAAAGTAATAAGTATATTTATTACAGTTCTATCGATAATAACTGCATAATATGGGTAATAATGCACGTTATATTGCTAATAATATAAGTAATGTGTACAATTATTACAGTTCTAGCGATAATAACTGCATTATATGGGTAATAATGCACGTTATATTGCTAATAATATAAGTAATAAGTATAATTATTACAGTTCTAGCCATAATAACTGCATTATATGGGTAATAATGCATGTTACATTGATAATTTTGGGAGTAATAAGTATATTTATTATAGTTCTAGCGATAATAACTGCATAATATGGGTAATAATGCATGTTATATTGATAATAATATAAGTAATAAGTATAATTATTACAGTTCTAGCGATAATAACTGCATTATATGGGTAATAATGCATGTTATATTGATGATAATGAAAGTAATACGTATATTTATTATCGTTCTAGCGATAATAACTGCATAATATGGGTAATAATGCATGTTATATTGAGAATAATATAAGTAATAAGTATAATTATTACAGTTCTGGCGATAATAACTGCATTATATGGGTAATAATGCACGTTATATTGCTAATAGTATAAGTAATAAGTATAATTATTACAGTTCTAGCGATAATACCTCCATTATATGGGTAATAATGCATGTTATATTGATAATGATATAAGTAATAGGTATAATTATTACAGTTCTAGCGATAATAACTGCATAATACGGGGTAATAATGCACGTTATATTGCTAATAATATAAGTAATGAGTATAATTATTACAGTTCTAGCGGTAATAACTGCATTATATGGGTAAAAATGCATGTTATATTGATAATATTGGGAGTAATAAGTATATTTATTATGGTTCTAGAGATAATAACTGCATAATATGGGTAATAATGCATGTTATATTGATAATAATATAAGTAATAAGTATAATTATTACAGTTCTGGCGATAATAACTGCATTATATGGTTAATAATGCACGTTATATTGCTGACAGTATAAGTAATAAGTATAATTATTACAGTTCTTGCGATAATACCTCCATTATATGGGTAATAATGCATGTTACATTGATAATTTTGGGAGTAATAAGTATATTTATTATAGTTCTAGCGATAATAACTGCATAATATGGGTAATAATGCATGTTATATTGATAATAATATAAGTAATAAGTATAATTATTACGGTTCTAGCGATAATAACTGCATTATATGGGTAATAATGCACGTTATATTGCTAACAATATAAGTAATAAGTATAATTATTACAGTTCTAGCGATAATAACTGCATTATATGGGTAATAATGCATGTTATATTGATGATAATGAAAGTAATACGTATATTTATTATAGTTCTAGCGATAATAACTGCATAATATGGGTAATAATGCATGTTATATTGAGAATAATATAAGTATTAAGTATAATTATTACAGTTCTGGCGATAATAACTGCATAATATGGGTAATAATGGACGTTATATTGCTAATAATATAAGTAATGAGTACAATTATTACAGTTCTAGCGATAATAACTGCATTATATGGGTAATAATGCACGTTATATTGCTAATAATATAAGTAATAAGTATAATTATTACAGTTCTAGCCATAATAACTGCATTATATGGGTAATAATGCATGTTACATTGATAATTTTGGGAGTAATAAGTATATTTATTATAGTTCTAGCGATAATAACTGCATAATATGGGTAATAATGCATGTTATATTGATAATAATATAAGTAATAAGTATAATTATTACAGTTCTAGCGATAATAACTGCATTATATGGGTAATAATGCACGTTATATTGCTAACAATATAAGTAATAAGTATAATTATTACAGTTCTAGCGATAATAACTGCATTATATGGGTAATAATGCATGTTATATTGATGATAATGAAAGTAATACGTATATTTATTATAGTTCTAGCGATAATAACTGCATAATATGGGTAATAATGCATGTTATATTGATAATAATATAAGTAATAAGTATAATTATTACAGTTCTAGCGATAATAACTGCATTATATGGGTAATAATGCACGTTATATTGCTAATAACATAAGTAATAAGTATAATTATTACAGTTCTAGCGATAATAACTGCATTATATGGGTAATAATGCATGTTATATTGATAATATCGGGAGTAATAAGTATAATTATTATAGTTCTAGCGATAATAATAGTAAAATATGGCAAATAGTGCATGTTATATTGATAATAATAAAAGTAATAAGTATATTTATTACAGTCCTATCGATAATAACTGCATAATATGGGTAATAATGCAAGTTATATTGATGATAATAAAAGTAATACGTTTATTTATTATAGTTCTAGCGATAATAACTGCATAATATGGGTAATAATGCATGTTATATTGATAACAATATAAGTAATAAGTATAATTATTACAGTTCTAGCGATAATAACTGCATTATATGGGTAATAATGCACGTTATATTGCTAACAATATAAGTAATAAGTATAATTATTACAGTTCTAGCGATAATAACTGCATTATATGGGTAATACTGCATGTTATATTGATAATATTGGGAGTAATAAGTATACTTATTATGGTTCTAGAGATAATAACTGCATAATATGGGTAATAATGCATGTTATATTGAGAATAATATAAGCAATAAGTATAATTATTACAGTTCTAGCGATAATACCTCCATTATATGGGTAATAATGCGTGTTATATTGATGATATTGAAAGTAATACGTATATTTATTATAGTTCTAGCGATAATAACTGCATAGTATGGGTAATAATGCATGTTATATTGAGAATAATATAAGTAATAAGTATAATTATTACAGTTCTGGCGATAATAACTGCATTATATGGGTAATAATGCACGTTATATTGCTAATAGTATAAGTAATAAGTATAATTATTACAGTTCTAGCGATAATAACTGCATTATATGGGTAATAATGCTTGTTATATTGATAATAATATAAGTAATAAGTATAATTATTACAGTTCTAGCGATAATAACTGCATTATATGGGTAATAATGCACGTTATATTGCTAATAATATAAGTAATAAGTATAATTATTACAGTTCTAGCGATAATAACTGCATTATATGGGTAAAAATGCATGTTATATTGATAATATTGGGAGTAATAAGTATAATTATTACAGTTCTAGCGATAATAAGTGCATTATATGGGTAATAATGCATGTTATATTGATAATATTGGGAGTAATAAGTATACTTATTATGGTTCTAGAGATAATAACTGCATAATATGGGTAATAATGCATGTTATATTGATAATAATATAAGTAATAAGTATAATTATTACAGTTCTAGCGATAATACCTCCATTATATGGGTAATAATGCGTGTTATATTGATGATATTGAAAGTAATACGTATATTTATTATAGTTCTAGCGATAATAACTGCATAGTATGGGTAATAATGCATGTTATATTGAGAATAATATAAGTAATAAGTATAATTATTACAGTTCTGGCGATAATAACTGCATTATATGGGTAATAATGCACGTTATATTGCTAATAGTATAAGTAATAAGTATAATTATTACAGTTCTTGCGATAATACCTCCATTATATGGGTAATAATACATGTTATATTGATAATAATATAAGTAATAAGTATAATTATTACAGTTCTAGCGATAATAACTGCATTATATGGGTAATAATGCACGTTATATTGCTAATAAGATAAGTAATAAGTATAATTATTACAGTTCTAGCGATAATAACTGCATTATATGGGTAATAATGCATGTTATATTGATAATATCGGGAGTAATAAGTATAATTATTATAGTTCTAGCGATAATAATAGTAAAATGTGGCAAATAGTGCATGTTATATTGATAATAATAAAAGTAATAAGTATATTTATTACAGTTCTATCGATAATAACAGCATAATATGGGTAATAATGCATGTTATATTGATGATAATGAAAGTAATACGTATATTTATTATAGTTCTAGCGATAATAACTGCATAATATGGGTAATAATGCATGTTATATTGATAATAATATAAGTAATAAGTATAATTATTACAGTTCTAGAGATAATAACTGCATAATATGGGTAATAATGCATGTTATATTGATAATAATATAAGTAATAAGTATAATTATTACAGTTCTAGCGATAATACCTCAATTATATGGGTAATAATGCATGTTATATTGATGATAATAAAAGTAATACGTATATTTATTATTTTTCTAGCGATAATAACTGCATAATATGGGTAATAATGCATGTTATAATGAGAATAATATAAGTAATAAGTATAATTATTACAGTTCTAGCGATAATAACTGCATTATATGGGTAATAATGCACGTTATATTGCTAACAATATAAGTAATAAGTATAATTATTACAGTTCTAGCGATAATAACTGAATTATATGGGTAATAATGCATGTTATATTGATAATATTGGGAGTAATAAGTATACTTATTATGGTTCTAGAGATAATAACTGCATAATATGGGTAATAATGCATGTTATATTGATAATAATATAAGTAATAAGTATAATTATTACAGTTCTAGCGATAATACCTCCATTATATGGGTAATAATGCGTGTTATATTGATGATATTGAAAGTAATACGTATATTTATTATAGTTCTAGCGATAATAACTGCATAGTATGGGTAATAATGCATGTTATATTGAGAATAATATAAGTAATAAGTATAATTATTACAGTTCTGGCGATAATAACTGCATTATATGGGTAATAATGCACGTTATATTGCTAATAGTATAAGTAATAAGTATAATTATTACAGTTCTAGCGATAATAACTGCATTATATGGGTAATAATGCTTGTTATATTAATAATAATATAAGTAATAAGTATAATTATTACAGTTCTAGCGATAATAACTGCATTATATGGGTAATAATGCACGTTATATTGCTAATAATATAAGTAATAAGTATAATTGTTACAGTTCTAGCGATAATAACTGCATTATATGGGTAATAATGCATGTTATATTGATAATATCGGGAGTAATAAGTATACTTATTATGGTTCTAGAGATAATAACTGCATAATATGGGTAATAATGCATGTTATATTGATAATAATATAAGTAATAAGTATAATTATTACAGTTCTAGCGATAATACCTCCATTATATGGGTAATAATGCGTGTTATATTGATGATATTGAAAGTAATACGTATATTTATTATAGTTCTAGCGATAATAACTGCATAGTATGGGTAATAATGCATGTTATATTGAGAATAATATAAGTAATAAGTATAATTATTACAGTTCTGGCGATAATAACTGCATAATATGGGTAATAATGCATGTTATATTGATAATAATATAAGTAATAAGTATAATTATTACAGTTCTAGCGATAATAACTGCATTATATGGGTAATAATGCACGTTATATTGCTAACAATATAAGTAATAAGTATAATTATTACAGTTCTAGCGATAATAACTGCATTATATGGGTAATAATGCATGTTATATTGATAATAATATAAGTAATAAGTATAATTATTACAGTTCTAGCGATAATAACTGCATTATATGGGTAATAATGCACGTTATATTGCTAACAATATAAGTAATAAGTATAATTATTACAGTTCTGGCGATAATAACTGCATTATATGGTTAATAATGCACGTTATATTGCTGATAGTATAAGTAATAAGTATAATTATTACAGTTCTTGCGATAATACCTCCATTATATGGGTAATAATGCATGTTACATTGATAATTTTGGGAGTAATAAGTATATTTATTATAGTTCTAGCGATAATAACTGCATAATATGGGTAATAATGCATGTTATATTGATAATAATATAAGTAATAAGTATAATTATTACAGTTCTAGCGATAATAACTGCATTATATGGGTAATAATGCACGTTATATTGCTAACAATATAAGTAATAAGTATAATTATTACAGTTCTAGCGATAATAACTGCATTATATGGGTAATAATGCATGTTATATTGATGATAATGAAAGTAATACGTATATTTATTATAGTTCTAGCGATAATAACTGCATAATATGGGTAATAATGCATGTTATATTGAGAATAATATAAGTATTAAGTATAATTATTACAGTTCTGGCGATAATAACTGCATAATATGGGTAATAATGGACGTTATATTGCTAATAATATAAGTAATGAGTACAATTATTACAGTTCTAGCGATAATAACTGCATTATATGGGTAATAATGCACGTTATATTGCTAATAATATAAGTAATAAGTATAATTATTACAGTTCTAGCCATAATAACTGCATTATATGGGTAATAATGCATGCTACATTGATAATTTTCGGAGTAATAAGTATATTTATTATAGTTCTAGCGATAATAACTGCATAATATGGGTAATAATGCATGTTATATTGATAATAATATAAGTAATAAGTATAATTATTACAGTTCTAGCGATAATAACTGCATTATATGGGTAATAATGCACGTTATATTGCTAACAATATAAGTAATAAGTATAATTATTACAGTTCTAGCGATAATAACTGCATTATATGGGTAATAATGCATGTTATATTGATGATAATGAAAGTAATACGTATATTTATTATAGTTCTAGCGATAATAACTGCATAATATGGGTAATAATGCATGTTATATTGATAATAATATAAGTAATAACTATAATTATTACAGTTCTAGCGATAATAACTGCATTATATGGGTAATAATGCACGTTATATTGCTAATAACATAAGTAATAAGTATAATTATTACAGTTCTAGCGATAATAACTGCATTATATGGGTAATAATGCATGTTATATTGATAATATCGGGAGTAATAAGTATACTTATTATGGTTCTAGAGATAATAACTGCATAATATGGGTAATAATGCATGTTATATTGATAATAATATAAGTAATAAGTATAATTATTACAGTTCTAGCGATAATACCTCCATTATATGGGTAATAATGCGTGTTATATTGATGATATTGAAAGTAATACGTATATTTATTATAGTTCTAGCGATAATAACTGCATAGTATGGGTAATAATGCATGTTATATTGAGAATAATATAAGTAATAAGTATAATTATTACAGTTCTGGCGATAATAACTGCATTATATGGGTAATAATGCACGTTATATTGCTAATAGTATAAGTAATAAGTATAATTATTACAGTTCTAGCGATAATAACTGCATTATATGGGTAATAATGCTTGTTATATTAATAATAATATAAGTAATAAGTATAATTATTACAGTTCTAGCGATAATAACTGCATTATATGGGTAATAATGCACGTTATATTGCTAATAATATAAGTAATAAGTATAATTGTTACAGTTCTAGCGATAATAACTGCATTATATGGGTAATAATGCATGTTATATTGATAATATCGGGAGTAATAAGTATACTTATTATGGTTCTAGAGATAATAACTGCATAATATGGGTAATAATGCATGTTATATTGATAATAATATAAGTAATAAGTATAATTATTACAGTTCTAGCGATAATACCTCCATTATATGGGTAATAATGCGTGTTATATTGATGATATTGAAAGTAATACGTATATTTATTATAGTTCTAGCGATAATAACTGCATAGTATGGGTAATAATGCATGTTATATTGAGAATAATATAAGTAATAAGTATAATTATTACAGTTCTGGCGATAATAACTGCATAATATGGGTAATAATGCATGTTATATTGATAATAATATAAGTAATAAGTATAATTATTACAGTTCTAGCGATAATAACTGCATTATATGGGTAATAATGCACGTTATATTGCTAACAATATAAGTAATAAGTATAATTATTACAGTTCTAGCGATAATAACTGCATTATATGGGTAATAATGCATGTTATATTGATAATAATATAAGTAATAAGTATAATTATTACAGTTCTAGCGATAATAACTGCATTATATGGGTAATAATGCACGTTATATTGCTAACAATATAAGTAATAAGTATAATTATTACAGTTCTGGCGATAATAACTGCATTATATGGTTAATAATGCACGTTATATTGCTGATAGTATAAGTAATAAGTATAATTATTACAGTTCTTGCGATAATACCTCCATTATATGGGTAATAATGCATGTTACATTGATAATTTTGGGAGTAATAAGTATATTTATTATAGTTCTAGCGATAATAACTGCATAATATGGGTAATAATGCATGTTATATTGATAATAATATAAGTAATAAGTATAATTATTACAGTTCTAGCGATAATAACTGCATTATATGGGTAATAATGCACGTTATATTGCTAACAATATAAGTAATAAGTATAATTATTACAGTTCTAGCGATAATAACTGCATTATATGGGTAATAATGCATGTTATATTGATGATAATGAAAGTAATACGTATATTTATTATAGTTCTAGCGATAATAACTGCATAATATGGGTAATAATGCATGTTATATTGAGAATAATATAAGTATTAAGTATAATTATTACAGTTCTGGCGATAATAACTGCATAATATGGGTAATAATGGACGTTATATTGCTAATAATATAAGTAATGAGTACAATTATTACAGTTCTAGCGATAATAACTGCATTATATGGGTAATAATGCACGTTATATTGCTAATAATATAAGTAATGAGTATAATTATTACAGTTCTAGCCATAATAACTGCATTATATGGGTAATAATGCATGCTACATTGATAATTTTCGGAGTAATAAGTATATTTATTATAGTTCTAGCGATAATAACTGCATAATATGGGTAATAATGCATGTTATATTGATAATAATATAAGTAATAAGTATAATTATTACAGTTCTAGCGATAATAACTGCATTATATGGGTAATAATGCACGTTATATTGCTAACAATATAAGTAATAAGTATAATTATTACAGTTCTAGCGATAATAACTGCATTATATGGGTAATAATGCATGTTATATTGATGATAATGAAAGTAATACGTATATTTATTATAGTTCTAGCGATAATAACTGCATAATATGGGTAATAATGCATGTTATATTGATAATAATATAAGTAATAAGTATAATTATTACAGTTCTAGCGATAATAACTGCATTATATGGGTAATAATGCACGTTATATTGCTAATAACATAAGTAATAAGTATAATTATTACAGTTCTAGCGATAATAACTGCATTATATGGGTAATAATGCATGTTATATTGATAATATCGGGAGTAATAAGTATAATTATTATAGTTCTAGCGATAATAATAGTAAAATATGGCAAATAGTGCATGTTATATTGATAATAATAAAAGTAATAAGTATATTTATTACAGTCCTATCGATAATAACTGCATAATATGGGTAATAATGCAGTTATATTGATGATAATAACAGTAATACGTTTATTTATTATAGTTCTAGCGATAATAACTGCATAATATGGGTAATAATGCATGTTATATTGATAACAATATAAGTAATAAGTATAATTATTACAGTTCCAGCGATAATAACTGCATTATATGGGTAATAATGCACGTTATATTGCTAACAATATAAGTAATAAGTATAATTATTACAGTTCTAGCGATAATAACTGCATTATATGGGTAATACTGCATGTTATATTGATAATATTGGGAGTAATAAGTATACTTATTATGGTTCTAGAGATAATAACTGCATAATATGGGTAATAATGCATGTTATATTGAGAATAATATAAGCAATAAGTATAATTATTACAGTTCTAGCGATAATACCTCCATTATATGGGTAATAATGCGTGTTATATTGATGATATTGAAAGTAATACGTATATTTATTATAGTTCTAGCGATAATAACTGCATAGTATGGGTAATAATGCATGTTATATTGAGAATAATATAAGTAATAAGTATAATTATTACAGTTCTGGCGATAATAACTGCATTATATGGGTAATAATGCACGTTATATTGCTAATAGTATAAGTAATAAGTATAATTATTACAGTTCTAGCGATAATAACTGCATTATATGGGTAATAATGCTTGTTATATTGATAATAATATAAGTAATAAGTATAATTATTACAGTTCTAGCGATAATAACTGCATTATATGGGTAATAATGCACGTTATATTGCTAATAATATAAGTAATAAGTATAATTATTACAGTTCTAGCGATAATAACTGCATTATATGGGTAATAATGCATGTTATATTGATAATATCGGGAGTAATAAGTATAATTATTATAGTTCTAGCGATAATAATAGTAAAATATGGCAAATAGTGCATGTTATATTGATAATAATAAAAGTAATAAGTATATTTATTACAGTTCTATCGATAATAACAGCATAATATGGGTAATAATGCATGTTATATTGATGATAATGAAAGTAATACGTATATTTATTATAGTTCTAGCGATAATAACTGCATAATATGGGTAATAATGCATGTTATATTGATAATAATATAAGTAATAAGTATAATTATTACAGTTCTAGAGATAATAACTGCATAATATGGGTAATAATGCATGTTATATTGATAATAATATAAGTAATAAGTATAATTATTACAGTTCTAGCGATAATACCTCAATTATATGGGTAATAATGCATGTTATATTGATGATAATGAAAGTAATACGTATATTTATTATAGTTCTAGCGATAATAACTGCATAATATGGGTAATAATGCATGTTATAATGAGAATAATATAAGTAATAAGTATAATTATTACAGTTCTGGCGATAATAACTGCATTATATGGTTAATAATGCACGTTATATTGCTAATAGTATAAGTAATAAGTATAATTATTACAGTTCTTGCGATAATACCTCCATTATATGGGTAATAATGCATGTTATATTGATAATAATATAAGTAATAAGTATAATTATTACAGTTCTAGAGATAATAACTGCATAATATGGGTAATAATGCATGTTATATTGAGAATAATATAAGCAATAAGTATAATTATTACAGTTCTAGCGATAATAACTGCATTATATGGGTAAAAATGCATGTTATATTGATAATATTGGGAGTAATAAGTATATTTATTATGGTTCTAGCGATAATAATAGTAAAATATGGCAAATAGTGCATGTTATATTGATAATAATAAAAGTAATAAGTATATTTATTACAGTTCTATCGATAATAACTGCATAATATGGGTAATAATGCATGTTATATTGATGATAATAAAGGTAATACGTATATTTATTATAGTTCCAGCGATAATAACTGCATAATATGGGTAATAATGCATGTTATATTGATAATAATATAAGTAATAAGTATAATTATTACAGTTCTAGCGATAATAACTGCATTATATGGGTAATAATGCACGTTATATTGCTAACAATATAAGTAATAAGTATAATTATTACAGTTCTAGCGATAATAACTGCATTATATGGGTAATAATGCATGTTATATTGATAATATCGGGAGTAATAAGTATAATTATTATAGTTCTAGCGATAATAATAGTAAAATATGGCAAATAGTGCATGTTATATTGATAATAATAAAAGTAATAAGTATATTTATTACAGTTCTATCGATAATAACAGCATAATATGGGTAATAATGCATGTTATATTGATGATAATGAAAGTAATACGTATATTTATTATAGTTCTAGCGATAATAACTGCATAATATGGGTAATAATGCATGTTATATTGATAATAATATAAGTAATAAGTATAATTATTACAGTTCTAGAGATAATAACTGCATAATATGGGTAATAATGCATGTTATATTGATAATAATATAAGTAATAAGTATAATTATTACAGTTCTAGCGATAATACCTCAATTATATGGGTAATAATGCATGTTATATTGATGATAATGAAAGTAATACGTATATTTATTATAGTTCTAGCGATAATAACTGCATAATATGGGTAATAATGCATGTTATAATGAGAATAATATAAGTAATAAGTATAATTATTACAGTTCTGGCGATAATAACTGCATTATATGGTTAATAATGCACGTTATATTGCTAATAGTATAAGTAATAAGTATAATTATTACAGTTCTTGCGATAATACCTCCATTATATGGGTAATAATGCATGTTATATTGATAATAATATAAGTAATAAGTATAATTATTACAGTTCTAGAGATAATAACTGCATAATATGGGTAATAATGCATGTTATATTGAGAATAATATAAGCAATAAGTATAATTATTACAGTTCTAGCGATAATAACTGCATTATATGGGTAAAAATGCATGTTATATTGATAATATTGGGAGTAATAAGTATATTTATTATGGTTCTAGCGATAATAATAGTAAAATATGGCAAATAGTGCATGTTATATTGATAATAATAAAAGTAATAAGTATATTTATTACAGTTCTATCGATAATAACTGCATAATATGGGTAATAATGCATGTTATATTGATGATAATAAAGGTAATACGTATATTTATTATAGTTCCAGCGATAATAACTGCATAATATGGGTAATAATGCATGTTATATTGATAATAATATAAGTAATAAGTATAATTATTACAGTTCTAGCGATAATAACTGCATTATATGGGTAATAATGCACGTTATATTGCTAACAATATAAGTAATAAGTATAATTATTACAGTTCTAGCGATAATAACTGCATTATATGGGTAAAAATGCATGTTATATTGATAATATTGGGAGTAATAAGTATAATTATTACAGTTCTAGCGATAATAAGTGCATTATATGGGTAATAATGCATGTTATATTGATAATATTGGGAGTAATAAGTATACTTATTATGGTTCTAGAGATAATAACTGCATAATATGGGTAATAATGCATGTTATATTGATAATAATATAAGTAATAAGTATAATTATTACAGTTCTAGCGATAATACCTCCATTATATGGGTAATAATGCGTGTTATATTGATGATATTGAAAGTAATACGTATATTTATTATAGTTCTAGCGATAATAACTGCATAGTATGGGTAATAATGCATGTTATATTGAGAATAATATAAGTAATAAGTATAATTATTACAGTTCTGGCGATAATAACTGCATTATATGGGTAATAATGCACGTTATATTGCTAATAGTATAAGTAATAAGTATAATTATTACAGTTCTTGCGATAATACCTCCATTATATGGGTAATAATGCATGTTATATTGATAATAATATAAGTAATAAGTATAATTATTACAGTTCTAGCGATAATAACTGCATTATATGGGTAATAATGCACGTTATATTGCTAATAATATAAGTAATAAGTATAATTGTTACAGTTCTAGCGATAATAACTGCATTATATGGGTAATAATGCATGTTATATTGATAATATCGGGAGTAATAAGTATACTTATTATGGTTCTAGAGATAATAACTGCATAATATGGGTAATAATGCATGTTATATTGATAATAATATAAGTAATAAGTATAATTATTACAGTTCTAGCGATAATACCTCCATTATATGGGTAATAATGCGTGTTATATTGATGATATTGAAAGTAATACGTATATTTATTATAGTTCTAGCGATAATAACTGCATAGTATGGGTAATAATGCATGTTATATTGAGAATAATATAAGTAATAAGTATAATTATTACAGTTCTGGCGATAATAACTGCATTATATGGGTAATAATGCACGTTATATTGCTAATAGTATAAGTAATAAGTATAATTATTACAGTTCTAGCGATAATAACTGCATTATATGGGTAATAATGCTTGTTATATTAATAATAATATAAGTAATAAGTATAATTATTACAGTTCTAGCGATAATAACTGCATTATATGGGTAATAATGCACGTTATATTGCTAATAATATAAGTAATAAGTATAATTGTTACAGTTCTAGCGATAATAACTGCATTATATGGGTAATAATGCATGTTATATTGATAATATCGGGAGTAATAAGTATAATTATTATAGTTCTAGCGATAATAATAGTAAAATATGGCAAATAGTGCATGTTATATTGATAATAATAAAAGTAATAAGTATATTTATTACAGTTCTATCGATAATAACAGCATAATATGGGTAATAATGCATGTTATATTGATGATAATGAAAGTAATACGTATATTTATTATAGTTCTAGCGATAATAACTGCATAATATGGGTAATAATGCATGTTATATTGATAATAATATAAGTAATAAGTATAATTATTACAGTTCTAGAGATAATAACTGCATAATATGGGTAATAATGCATGTTATATTGATAAGAATATAAGTAATAAGTATAATTATTACAGTTCTAGCGATAATACCTCAATTATATGGGTAATAATGCATGTTATATTGATGATAATGAAAGTAATACGTATATTTATTATAGTTCTAGCGATAATAACTGCATAATATGGGTAATAATGCATGTTATAATGAGAATAATATAAGTAATAAGTATAATTATTACAGTTCTGGCGATAATAACTGCATTATATGGTTAATAATGCACGTTATATTGCTAATAGTATAAGTAATAAGTATAATTATTACAGTTCTTGCGATAATACCTCCATTATATGGGTAATAATGCATGTTATATTGATAATAATATAAGTAATAAGTATAATTATTACAGTTCTAGAGATAATAACTGCATAATATGGGTAATAATGCATGTTATATTGAGAATAATATAAGCAATAAGTATAATTATTACAGTTCTAGCGATAATAACTGCATTATATGGGTAAAAATGCATGTTATATTGATAATATTGGGAGTAATAAGTATATTTATTATGGTTCTAGCGATAATAATAGTAAAATATGGCAAATAGTGCATGTTATATTGATAATAATAAAAGTAATAAGTATATTTATTACAGTTCTATCGATAATAACTGCATAATATGGGTAATAATGCATGTTATATTGATGATAATAAAGGTAATACGTATATTTATTATAGTTCCAGCGATAATAACTGCATAATATGGGTAATAATGCATGTTATATTGATAATAATATAAGTAATAAGTATAATTATTACAGTTCTAGCGATAATAACTGCATTATATGGGTAATAATGCACGTTATATTGCTAACAATATAAGTAATAAGTATAATTATTACAGTTCTAGCGATAATAACTGCATTATATGGGTAAAAATGCATGTTATATTGATAATATTGGGAGTAATAAGTATAATTATTACAGTTCTAGCGATAATAAGTGCATTATATGGGTAATAATGCATGTTATATTGATAATATTGGGAGTAATAAGTATACTTATTATGGTTCTAGAGATAATAACTGCATAATATGGGTAATAATGCATGTTATATTGATAATAATATAAGTAATAAGTATAATTATTACAGTTCTAGCGATAATACCTCCATTATATGGGTAATAATGCGTGTTATATTGATGATATTGAAAGTAATACGTATATTTATTATAGTTCTAGCGATAATAACTGCATAGTATGGGTAATAATGCATGTTATATTGAGAATAATATAAGTAATAAGTATAATTATTACAGTTCTGGCGATAATAACTGCATTATATGGGTAATAATGCACGTTATATTGCTAATAGTATAAGTAATAAGTATAATTATTACAGTTCTTGCGATAATACCTCCATTATATGGGTAATAATGCATGTTATATTGATAATAATATAAGTAATAAGTATAATTATTACAGTTCTAGCGATAATAACTGCATTATATGGGTAATAATGCACGTTATATTGCTAATAGTATAAGTAATAAGTATAATTATTACAGTTCTAGCGATAATAACTGCATTATATGGGTAATAATGCTTGTTATATTGATAATAATATAAGTAATAAGTATAATTATTACAGTTCTAGCGATAATAACTGCATTATATGGGTAATAATGCACGTTATATTGCTAATAATATAAGTAATAAGTATAATTATTACAGTTCTAGCGATAATAACTGCATTATATGGGTAATAATGCATGTTATATTGATAATATCGGGAGTAATAAGTATAATTATTATAGTTCTAGCGATAATAATAGTAAAATATGGCAAATAGTGCATGTTATATTGATAATAATAAAAGTAATAAGTATATTTATTACAGTTCTATCGATAATAACAGCATAATATGGGTAATAATGCATGTTATATTGATGATAATGAAAGTAATACGTATATTTATTATAGTTCTAGCGATAATAACTGCATAATATGGGTAATAATGCATGTTATATTGATAATAATATAAGTAATAAGTATAATTATTACAGTTCTAGAGATAATAACTGCATAATATGGGTAATAATGCATGTTATATTGATAATAATATAAGTAATAAGTATAATTATTACAGTTCTAGCGATAATACCTCAATTATATGGGTAATAATGCATGTTATATTGATGATAATGAAAGTAATACGTATATTTATTATAGTTCTAGCGATAATAACTGCATAATATGGGTAATAATGCATGTTATAATGAGAATAATATAAGTAATAAGTATAATTATTACAGTTCTGGCGATAATAACTGCATTATATGGTTAATAATGCACGTTATATTGCTAATAGTATAAGTAATAAGTATAATTATTACAGTTCTTGCGATAATACCTCCATTATATGGGTAATAATGCATGTTATATTGATAATAATATAAGTAATAAGTATAATTATTACAGTTCTAGAGATAATAACTGCATAATATGGGTAATAATGCATGTTATATTGAGAATAATATAAGCAATAAGTATAATTATTACAGTTCTAGCGATAATAACTGCATTATATGGGTAAAAATGCATGTTATATTGATAATATTGGGAGTAATAAGTATATTTATTATGGTTCTAGCGATAATAATAGTAAAATATGGCAAATAGTGCATGTTATATTGATAATAATAAAAGTAATAAGTATATTTATTACAGTTCTATCGATAATAACTGCATAATATGGGTAATAATGCATGTTATATTGATGATAATAAAGGTAATACGTATATTTATTATAGTTCCAGCGATAATAACTGCATAATATGGGTAATAATGCATGTTATATTGATAATAATATAAGTAATAAGTATAATTATTACAGTTCTAGCGATAATAACTGCATTATATGGGTAATAATGCACGTTATATTGCTAACAATATAAGTAATAAGTATAATTATTACAGTTCTAGCGATAATAACTGCATTATATGGGTAATAATGCATGTTATATTGATAATATCGGGAGTAATAAGTATAATTATTATAGTTCTAGCGATAATAATAGTAAAATATGGCAAATAGTGCATGTTATATTGATAATAATAAAAGTAATAAGTATATTTATTACAGTTCTATCGATAATAACAGCATAATATGGGTAATAATGCATGTTATATTGATGATAATGAAAGTAATACGTATATTTATTATAGTTCTAGCGATAATAACTGCATAATATGGGTAATAATGCATGTTATATTGATAATAATATAAGTAATAAGTATAATTATTACAGTTCTAGAGATAATAACTGCATAATATGGGTAATAATGCATGTTATATTGATAATAATATAAGTAATAAGTATAATTATTACAGTTCTAGCGATAATACCTCAATTATATGGGTAATAATGCATGTTATATTGATGATAATGAAAGTAATACGTATATTTATTATAGTTCTAGCGATAATAACTGCATAATATGGGTAATAATGCATGTTATAATGAGAATAATATAAGTAATAAGTATAATTATTACAGTTCTGGCGATAATAACTGCATTATATGGTTAATAATGCACGTTATATTGCTAATAGTATAAGTAATAAGTATAATTATTACAGTTCTTGCGATAATACCTCCATTATATGGGTAATAATGCATGTTATATTGATAATAATATAAGTAATAAGTATAATTATTACAGTTCTAGAGATAATAACTGCATAATATGGGTAATAATGCATGTTATATTGAGAATAATATAAGCAATAAGTATAATTATTACAGTTCTAGCGATAATAACTGCATTATATGGGTAAAAATGCATGTTATATTGATAATATTGGGAGTAATAAGTATATTTATTATGGTTCTAGCGATAATAATAGTAAAATATGGCAAATAGTGCATGTTATATTGATAATAATAAAAGTAATAAGTATATTTATTACAGTTCTATCGATAATAACTGCATAATATGGGTAATAATGCATGTTATATTGATGATAATAAAGGTAATACGTATATTTATTATAGTTCCAGCGATAATAACTGCATAATATGGGTAATAATGCATGTTATATTGATAATAATATAAGTAATAAGTATAATTATTACAGTTCTAGCGATAATAACTGCATTATATGGGTAATAATGCACGTTATATTGCTAACAATATAAGTAATAAGTATAATTATTACAGTTCTAGCGATAATAACTGCATTATATGGGTAAAAATGCATGTTATATTGATAATATTGGGAGTAATAAGTATAATTATTACAGTTCTAGCGATAATAAGTGCATTATATGGGTAATAATGCATGTTATATTGATAATATTGGGAGTAATAAGTATACTTATTATGGTTCTAGAGATAATAACTGCATAATATGGGTAATAATGCATGTTATATTGATAATAATATAAGTAATAAGTATAATTATTACAGTTCTAGCGATAATACCTCCATTATATGGGTAATAATGCGTGTTATATTGATGATATTGAAAGTAATACGTATATTTATTATAGTTCTAGCGATAATAACTGCATAGTATGGGTAATAATGCATGTTATATTGAGAATAATATAAGTAATAAGTATAATTATTACAGTTCTGGCGATAATAACTGCATTATATGGGTAATAATGCACGTTATATTGCTAATAGTATAAGTAATAAGTATAATTATTACAGTTCTTGCGATAATACCTCCATTATATGGGTAATAATGCATGTTATATTGATAATAATATAAGTAATAAGTATAATTATTACAGTTCTAGCGATAATAACTGCATTATATGGGTAATAATGCACGTTATATTGCTAATAATATAAGTAATAAGTATAATTGTTACAGTTCTAGCGATAATAACTGCATTATATGGGTAATAATGCATGTTATATTGATAATATCGGGAGTAATAAGTATACTTATTATGGTTCTAGAGATAATAACTGCATAATATGGGTAATAATGCATGTTATATTGATAATAATATAAGTAATAAGTATAATTATTACAGTTCTAGCGATAATACCTCCATTATATGGGTAATAATGCGTGTTATATTGATGATATTGAAAGTAATACGTATATTTATTATAGTTCTAGCGATAATAACTGCATAGTATGGGTAATAATGCATGTTATATTGAGAATAATATAAGTAATAAGTATAATTATTACAGTTCTGGCGATAATAACTGCATTATATGGGTAATAATGCACGTTATATTGCTAATAGTATAAGTAATAAGTATAATTATTACAGTTCTAGCGATAATAACTGCATTATATGGGTAATAATGCTTGTTATATTAATAATAATATAAGTAATAAGTATAATTATTACAGTTCTAGCGATAATAACTGCATTATATGGGTAATAATGCACGTTATATTGCTAATAATATAAGTAATAAGTATAATTGTTACAGTTCTAGCGATAATAACTGCATTATATGGGTAATAATGCATGTTATATTGATAATATCGGGAGTAATAAGTATAATTATTATAGTTCTAGCGATAATAATAGTAAAATATGGCAAATAGTGCATGTTATATTGATAATAATAAAAGTAATAAGTATATTTATTACAGTTCTATCGATAATAACAGCATAATATGGGTAATAATGCATGTTATATTGATGATAATGAAAGTAATACGTATATTTATTATAGTTCTAGCGATAATAACTGCATAATATGGGTAATAATGCATGTTATATTGATAATAATATAAGTAATAAGTATAATTATTACAGTTCTAGAGATAATAACTGCATAATATGGGTAATAATGCATGTTATATTGATAAGAATATAAGTAATAAGTATAATTATTACAGTTCTAGCGATAATACCTCAATTATATGGGTAATAATGCATGTTATATTGATGATAATGAAAGTAATACGTATATTTATTATAGTTCTAGCGATAATAACTGCATAATATGGGTAATAATGCATGTTATAATGAGAATAATATAAGTAATAAGTATAATTATTACAGTTCTGGCGATAATAACTGCATTATATGGTTAATAATGCACGTTATATTGCTAATAGTATAAGTAATAAGTATAATTATTACAGTTCTTGCGATAATACCTCCATTATATGGGTAATAATGCATGTTATATTGATAATAATATAAGTAATAAGAATAATTATTACAGTTCTAGCGATAATAACTGCATTATATGGGTAATAATGCATGTTATATTGATAATATTGGGAGTAATAAGTATATTTATTATGGTTCTAGCGATAATAATAGTAAAATATGGCAAATAGTGCATGTTATATTGATAATAATAAAAGTAATAAGTATATTTATTACAGTTCTATCGATAATAACTGCACAATGTGGGTAATAATGCATGTTATATTGATGATAATAAAAGTAATACGTTTATTTATTATAGTTCTAGCGATAATAACTGCATTATATGGGTAATAATGCACGTTATATTGCTAACAATATAAGTAATAAGTATAATTATTACAGTTCTAGCGATAATAACTGCATTATATGGGTAATAATGCATGTTATATTGATAATATTGGGAGTAATAAGTATACTTATTATGGTTCTAGAGATAATAACTGCATAATATGGGTAATAATGCATGTTATATTGATAATAATATAAGTAATAAGTATAATTATTACAGTTCTAGCGATAATAACTGCATTATATGGGTAATAATGCACGTTATATTGCTAACAATATAAGTAATAAGTATAATTATTACAGTTCTAGCGATAATAACTGCATTATATGGGTAATAATGCACGTTATATTGCTAACAATATAAGTAATAAGTATAATTATTACAGTTCTGGCGATAATAACTGCATTATATGGTTAATAATGCACGTTATATTGCTGATAGTATAAGTAATAAGTATAATTATTACAGTTCTTGCGATAATACCTCCATTATATGGGTAATAATGCATGTTACATTGATAATTTTGGGAGTAATAAGTATATTTATTATAGTTCTAGCGATAATAACTGCATAATATGGGTAATAATGCATGTTATATTGATAATAATATAAGTAATAAGTATAATTATTACAGTTCTAGCGATAATAACTGCATTATATGGGTAATAATGCACGTTATATTGCTAACAATATAAGTAATAAGTATAATTATTACAGTTCTAGCGATAATAACTGCATTATATGGGTAATAATGCATGTTATATTGATGATAATGAAAGTAATACGTATATTTATTATAGTTCTAGCGATAATAACTGCATAATATGGGTAATAATGCATGTTATATTGAGAATAATATAAGTATTAAGTATAATTATTACAGTTCTGGCGATAATAACTGCATAATATGGGTAATAATGGACGTTATATTGCTAATAATATAAGTAATGAGTACAATTATTACAGTTCTAGCGATAATAACTGCATTATATGGGTAATAATGCACGTTATATTGCTAATAATATAAGTAATAAGTATAATTATTACAGTTCTAGCCATAATAACTGCATTATATGGGTAATAATGCATGCTACATTGATAATTTTCGGAGTAATAAGTATATTTATTATAGTTCTAGCGATAATAACTGCATAATATGGGTAATAATGCATGTTATATTGATAATAATATAAGTAATAAGTATAATTATTACAGTTCTAGCGATAATAACTGCATTATATGGGTAATAATGCACGTTATATTGCTAACAATATAAGTAATAAGTATAATTATTACAGTTCTAGCGATAATAACTGCATTATATGGGTAATAATGCATGTTATATTGATGATAATGAAAGTAATACGTATATTTATTATAGTTCTAGCGATAATAACTGCATAATATGGGTAATAATGCATGTTATATTGATAATAATATAAGTAATAAGTATAATTATTACAGTTCTAGCGATAATAACTGCATTATATGGGTAATAATGCACGTTATATTGCTAATAACATAAGTAATAAGTATAATTATTACAGTTCTAGCGATAATAACTGCATTATATGGGTAATAATGCATGTTATATTGATAATATCGGGAGTAATAAGTATAATTATTATAGTTCTAGCGATAATAATAGTAAAATATGGCAAATAGTGCATGTTATATTGATAATAATAAAAGTAATAAGTATATTTATTACAGTCCTATCGATAATAACTGCATAATATGGGTAATAATGCAGTTATATTGATGATAATAACAGTAATACGTTTATTTATTATAGTTCTAGCGATAATAACTGCATAATATGGGTAATAATGCATGTTATATTGATAACAATATAAGTAATAAGTATAATTATTACAGTTCCAGCGATAATAACTGCATTATATGGGTAATAATGCACGTTATATTGCTAACAATATAAGTAATAAGTATAATTATTACAGTTCTAGCGATAATAACTGCATTATATGGGTAATACTGCATGTTATATTGATAATATTGGGAGTAATAAGTATACTTATTATGGTTCTAGAGATAATAACTGCATAATATGGGTAATAATGCATGTTATATTGAGAATAATATAAGCAATAAGTATAATTATTACAGTTCTAGCGATAATACCTCCATTATATGGGTAATAATGCGTGTTATATTGATGATATTGAAAGTAATACGTATATTTATTATAGTTCTAGCGATAATAACTGCATAGTATGGGTAATAATGCATGTTATATTGAGAATAATATAAGTAATAAGTATAATTATTACAGTTCTGGCGATAATAACTGCATTATATGGGTAATAATGCACGTTATATTGCTAATAGTATAAGTAATAAGTATAATTATTACAGTTCTAGCGATAATAACTGCATTATATGGGTAATAATGCTTGTTATATTGATAATAATATAAGTAATAAGTATAATTATTACAGTTCTAGCGATAATAACTGCATTATATGGGTAATAATGCACGTTATATTGCTAATAATATAAGTAATAAGTATAATTATTACAGTTCTAGCGATAATAACTGCATTATATGGGTAATAATGCATGTTATATTGATAATATCGGGAGTAATAAGTATAATTATTATAGTTCTAGCGATAATAATAGTAAAATATGGCAAATAGTGCATGTTATATTGATAATAATAAAAGTAATAAGTATATTTATTACAGTTCTATCGATAATAACAGCATAATATGGGTAATAATGCATGTTATATTGATGATAATGAAAGTAATACGTATATTTATTATAGTTCTAGCGATAATAACTGCATAATATGGGTAATAATGCATGTTATATTGATAATAATATAAGTAATAAGTATAATTATTACAGTTCTAGAGATAATAACTGCATAATATGGGTAATAATGCATGTTATATTGATAATAATATAAGTAATAAGTATAATTATTACAGTTCTAGCGATAATACCTCAATTATATGGGTAATAATGCATGTTATATTGATGATAATGAAAGTAATACGTATATTTATTATAGTTCTAGCGATAATAACTGCATAATATGGGTAATAATGCATGTTATAATGAGAATAATATAAGTAATAAGTATAATTATTACAGTTCTGGCGATAATAACTGCATTATATGGTTAATAATGCACGTTATATTGCTAATAGTATAAGTAATAAGTATAATTATTACAGTTCTTGCGATAATACCTCCATTATATGGGTAATAATGCATGTTATATTGATAATAATATAAGTAATAAGTATAATTATTACAGTTCTAGAGATAATAACTGCATAATATGGGTAATAATGCATGTTATATTGAGAATAATATAAGCAATAAGTATAATTATTACAGTTCTAGCGATAATAACTGCATTATATGGGTAAAAATGCATGTTATATTGATAATATTGGGAGTAATAAGTATATTTATTATGGTTCTAGCGATAATAATAGTAAAATATGGCAAATAGTGCATGTTATATTGATAATAATAAAAGTAATAAGTATATTTATTACAGTTCTATCGATAATAACTGCATAATATGGGTAATAATGCATGTTATATTGATGATAATAAAGGTAATACGTATATTTATTATAGTTCCAGCGATAATAACTGCATAATATGGGTAATAATGCATGTTATATTGATAATAATATAAGTAATAAGTATAATTATTACAGTTCTAGCGATAATAACTGCATTATATGGGTAATAATGCACGTTATATTGCTAACAATATAAGTAATAAGTATAATTATTACAGTTCTAGCGATAATAACTGCATTATATGGGTAAAAATGCATGTTATATTGATAATATTGGGAGTAATAAGTATAATTATTACAGTTCTAGCGATAATAAGTGCATTATATGGGTAATAATGCATGTTATATTGATAATATTGGGAGTAATAAGTATACTTATTATGGTTCTAGAGATAATAACTGCATAATATGGGTAATAATGCATGTTATATTGATAATAATATAAGTAATAAGTATAATTATTACAGTTCTAGCGATAATACCTCCATTATATGGGTAATAATGCGTGTTATATTGATGATATTGAAAGTAATACGTATATTTATTATAGTTCTAGCGATAATAACTGCATAGTATGGGTAATAATGCATGTTATATTGAGAATAATATAAGTAATAAGTATAATTATTACAGTTCTGGCGATAATAACTGCATTATATGGGTAATAATGCACGTTATATTGCTAATAGTATAAGTAATAAGTATAATTATTACAGTTCTTGCGATAATACCTCCATTATATGGGTAATAATGCATGTTATATTGATAATAATATAAGTAATAAGTATAATTATTACAGTTCTAGCGATAATAACTGCATTATATGGGTAATAATGCACGTTATATTGCTAATAATATAAGTAATAAGTATAATTGTTACAGTTCTAGCGATAATAACTGCATTATATGGGTAATAATGCATGTTATATTGATAATATCGGGAGTAATAAGTATACTTATTATGGTTCTAGAGATAATAACTGCATAATATGGGTAATAATGCATGTTATATTGATAATAATATAAGTAATAAGTATAATTATTACAGTTCTAGCGATAATACCTCCATTATATGGGTAATAATGCGTGTTATATTGATGATATTGAAAGTAATACGTATATTTATTATAGTTCTAGCGATAATAACTGCATAGTATGGGTAATAATGCATGTTATATTGAGAATAATATAAGTAATAAGTATAATTATTACAGTTCTGGCGATAATAACTGCATTATATGGGTAATAATGCACGTTATATTGCTAATAGTATAAGTAATAAGTATAATTATTACAGTTCTAGCGATAATAACTGCATTATATGGGTAATAATGCTTGTTATATTAATAATAATATAAGTAATAAGTATAATTATTACAGTTCTAGCGATAATAACTGCATTATATGGGTAATAATGCACGTTATATTGCTAATAATATAAGTAATAAGTATAATTGTTACAGTTCTAGCGATAATAACTGCATTATATGGGTAATAATGCATGTTATATTGATAATATCGGGAGTAATAAGTATAATTATTATAGTTCTAGCGATAATAATAGTAAAATATGGCAAATAGTGCATGTTATATTGATAATAATAAAAGTAATAAGTATATTTATTACAGTTCTATCGATAATAACAGCATAATATGGGTAATAATGCATGTTATATTGATGATAATGAAAGTAATACGTATATTTATTATAGTTCTAGCGATAATAACTGCATAATATGGGTAATAATGCATGTTATATTGATAATAATATAAGTAATAAGTATAATTATTACAGTTCTAGAGATAATAACTGCATAATATGGGTAATAATGCATGTTATATTGATAAGAATATAAGTAATAAGTATAATTATTACAGTTCTAGCGATAATACCTCAATTATATGGGTAATAATGCATGTTATATTGATGATAATGAAAGTAATACGTATATTTATTATAGTTCTAGCGATAATAACTGCATAATATGGGTAATAATGCATGTTATAATGAGAATAATATAAGTAATAAGTATAATTATTACAGTTCTGGCGATAATAACTGCATTATATGGTTAATAATGCACGTTATATTGCTAATAGTATAAGTAATAAGTATAATTATTACAGTTCTTGCGATAATACCTCCATTATATGGGTAATAATGCATGTTATATTGATAATAATATAAGTAATAAGAATAATTATTACAGTTCTAGCGATAATAACTGCATTATATGGGTAATAATGCATGTTATATTGATAATATTGGGAGTAATAAGTATATTTATTATGGTTCTAGAGATAATAACTGCATAATATGGGTAATAATGCATGTTATATTGATAATAATATAAGTAATAAGTACAATTAATACAGTTCTATCGATAATAACTGCATAATATGGGTAATAATGCATGTTATATTGAGAATAATATAAGTAATAAGTATAATTATTACAGTTCTAGCGATAATAACTGCATTATATGGGTAAAAATGCATGTTATATTGATAATATTGGGAGTAATAAGTATATTTATTATGGTTCTAGCGATAATAATAGTAAAATATGGCAAATAGTGCATGTTATATTGATAATAATAAAAGTAATAAGTATATTTATTACAGTTCTATCGATAATAACTGCACAATGTGGGTAATAATGCATGTTATATTGATGATAATAAAAGTAATACGTTTATTTATTATAGTTCTAGCGATAATAACTGCATTATATGGGTAATAATGCACGTTATATTGCTAACAATATAAGTAATAAGTATAATTATTACAGTTCTAGCGATAATAACTGCATTATATGGGTAATAATGCATGTTATATTGATAATATTGGGAGTAATAAGTATACTTATTATGGTTCTAGAGATAATAACTGCATAATATGGGTAATAATGCATGTTATATTGATAATAATATAAGTAATAAGTATAATTATTACAGTTCTAGCGATAATAACTGCATTATATGGGTAATAATGCACGTTATATTGCTAACAATATAAGTAATAAGTATAATTATTACAGTTCTAGCGATAATAACTGCATTATATGGGTAATAATGCATGTTATATTAATAATATTGGGAGTAATAAGTATATTTATTATGGTTCTAGAGATAATAACTGCATAATATGGGTAATAATGCATGTTATATTGATAATAATATAAGTAATAAGTATAATTAATACAGTTCTATCGATAATAACTGCATAATATGGGTAATAATGCATGTTATATTGAGAATAATATAAGTAATAAGTATAATTATTACAGTTCTAGCGATAATAACTGCATTATATGGGTAAAAATGCATGTTATATTGATAATAATAAAAGTAATAAGTATATTTATTACAGTTCTATCGATAATAACTGCATAATATGGGTAATAATGCATGTTATATTGATGATAATAAAGGTAATACGTATATTTATTATAGTTCCAGCGATAATAACTGCATAATATGGGTAATAATGCATGTTATATTGATAATAATATAAGTAATAAGTATAATTATTACAGTTCTAGCGATAATAACTGCATTATATGGGTAATAATGCACGTTATATTGACGATATTGAAAGTAATACGTATATTTATTATAGTTCTAGCGATAATAACTGCATAGTATGGGTAATAATGCATGTTATAATGAGAATAATATAAGTAATAAGTATAATTATTACAGTTCTGGCGATAATAACTGCATTATATGGGTAATAATGCACGTTATATTGCTAATAGTATAAGTAATAAGTATAATTATTACAGTTCTAGCGATAATAACTGCATTATATGGGTAATAATGCATGTTATATTGATAATATCGGGAGTAATAAGTATAATTATTATAGTTCTAGCGATAATAATAGTAAAATATGGCAAATAGTGCATGTTATATTCATAATAATAAAAGTAATAAGTATATTTATTACAGTTCTATCGATAATAACAGCATAATATGGGTAATAATGCATGTTATATTGATGATAATGAAAGTAATACGTATATTTATTATAGTTCTAGCGATAATAACTGCATAATATGGGTAATAATGCATGTTATATTGATAATAATATAAGTAATAAGTATAATTATTACAGTTCTAGAGATAATAACTGCTTAATATGGGTAATAATGCATGTTATATTGATAAGAATATAAGTAATAAGTATAATTATTACAGTTCTAGCGATAATACCTCAATTATATGGGTAATAATGCATGTTATATTGATGATAATGAAAGTAATACGTATATTTATTATAGTTCTAGCGATAATAACTGCATAATATGGGTAATAATGCATGTTATATTGATAATATTGGGAGTAATAAGTATACTTATTATGGTTCTAGAGATAATAACTGCATAATATGGGTAATAATGCATGTTATATTGAGAATAATATAAGCAATAAGTATAATTATTACAGTTCTAGCGATAATACCTCCATTATATGGGTAATAATGCGTGTTATATTGATGATATTGAAAGTAATACGTATATTTATTATAGTTCTAGCGATAATAACTGCATAGTATGGGTAATAATGCATGTTATATTGAGAATAATATAAGTAATAAGTATAATTATTACAGTTCTGGCGATAATAACTGCATTATATGGGTAATAATGCACGTTATATTGCTAATAGTATAAGTAATAAGTATAATTATTACAGTTCTAGCGATAATAACTGCATTATATGGGTAATAATGCTTGTTATATTGATAATAATATAAGTAATAAGTATAATTATTACAGTTCTAGCGATAATAACTGCATTATATGGGTAATAATGCACGTTATATTGCTAATAATATAAGTAATAAGTATAATTATTACAGTTCTAGCGATAATAACTGCATTATATGGGTAATAATGCATGTTATATTGATAATATCGGGAGTAATAAGTATAATTATTATAGTTCTAGCGATAATAATAGTAAAATATGGCAAATAGTGCATGTTATATTGATAATAATAAAAGTAATAAGTATATTTATTACAGTTCTATCGATAATAACAGCATAATATGGGTAATAATGCATGTTATATTGATGATAATGAAAGTAATACGTATATTTATTATAGTTCTAGCGATAATAACTGCATAATATGGGTAATAATGCATGTTATATTGATAATAATATAAGTAATAAGTATAATTATTACAGTTCTAGAGATAATAACTGCATAATATGGGTAATAATGCATGTTATATTGATAATAATATAAGTAATAAGTATAATTATTACAGTTCTAGCGATAATACCTCAATTATATGGGTAATAATGCATGTTATATTGATGATAATGAAAGTAATACGTATATTTATTATAGTTCTAGCGATAATAACTGCATAATATGGGTAATAATGCATGTTATAATGAGAATAATATAAGTAATAAGTATAATTATTACAGTTCTGGCGATAATAACTGCATTATATGGTTAATAATGCACGTTATATTGCTAATAGTATAAGTAATAAGTATAATTATTACAGTTCTTGCGATAATACCTCCATTATATGGGTAATAATGCATGTTATATTGATAATAATATAAGTAATAAGTATAATTATTACAGTTCTAGAGATAATAACTGCATAATATGGGTAATAATGCATGTTATATTGAGAATAATATAAGCAATAAGTATAATTATTACAGTTCTAGCGATAATAACTGCATTATATGGGTAAAAATGCATGTTATATTGATAATATTGGGAGTAATAAGTATATTTATTATGGTTCTAGCGATAATAATAGTAAAATATGGCAAATAGTGCATGTTATATTGATAATAATAAAAGTAATAAGTATATTTATTACAGTTCTATCGATAATAACTGCATAATATGGGTAATAATGCATGTTATATTGATGATAATAAAGGTAATACGTATATTTATTATAGTTCCAGCGATAATAACTGCATAATATGGGTAATAATGCATGTTATATTGATAATAATATAAGTAATAAGTATAATTATTACAGTTCTAGCGATAATAACTGCATTATATGGGTAATAATGCACGTTATATTGCTAACAATATAAGTAATAAGTATAATTATTACAGTTCTAGCGATAATAACTGCATTATATGGGTAAAAATGCATGTTATATTGATAATATTGGGAGTAATAAGTATAATTATTACAGTTCTAGCGATAATAAGTGCATTATATGGGTAATAATGCATGTTATATTGATAATATTGGGAGTAATAAGTATACTTATTATGGTTCTAGAGATAATAACTGCATAATATGGGTAATAATGCATGTTATATTGATAATAATATAAGTAATAAGTATAATTATTACAGTTCTAGCGATAATACCTCCATTATATGGGTAATAATGCGTGTTATATTGATGATATTGAAAGTAATACGTATATTTATTATAGTTCTAGCGATAATAACTGCATAGTATGGGTAATAATGCATGTTATATTGAGAATAATATAAGTAATAAGTATAATTATTACAGTTCTGGCGATAATAACTGCATTATATGGGTAATAATGCACGTTATATTGCTAATAGTATAAGTAATAAGTATAATTATTACAGTTCTTGCGATAATACCTCCATTATATGGGTAATAATGCATGTTATATTGATAATAATATAAGTAATAAGTATAATTATTACAGTTCTAGCGATAATAACTGCATTATATGGGTAATAATGCACGTTATATTGCTAATAATATAAGTAATAAGTATAATTGTTACAGTTCTAGCGATAATAACTGCATTATATGGGTAATAATGCATGTTATATTGATAATATCGGGAGTAATAAGTATACTTATTATGGTTCTAGAGATAATAACTGCATAATATGGGTAATAATGCATGTTATATTGATAATAATATAAGTAATAAGTATAATTATTACAGTTCTAGCGATAATACCTCCATTATATGGGTAATAATGCGTGTTATATTGATGATATTGAAAGTAATACGTATATTTATTATAGTTCTAGCGATAATAACTGCATAGTATGGGTAATAATGCATGTTATATTGAGAATAATATAAGTAATAAGTATAATTATTACAGTTCTGGCGATAATAACTGCATTATATGGGTAATAATGCACGTTATATTGCTAATAGTATAAGTAATAAGTATAATTATTACAGTTCTAGCGATAATAACTGCATTATATGGGTAATAATGCTTGTTATATTAATAATAATATAAGTAATAAGTATAATTATTACAGTTCTAGCGATAATAACTGCATTATATGGGTAATAATGCACGTTATATTGCTAATAATATAAGTAATAAGTATAATTGTTACAGTTCTAGCGATAATAACTGCATTATATGGGTAATAATGCATGTTATATTGATAATATCGGGAGTAATAAGTATAATTATTATAGTTCTAGCGATAATAATAGTAAAATATGGCAAATAGTGCATGTTATATTGATAATAATAAAAGTAATAAGTATATTTATTACAGTTCTATCGATAATAACAGCATAATATGGGTAATAATGCATGTTATATTGATGATAATGAAAGTAATACGTATATTTATTATAGTTCAAGCGATAATAACTGCATAATATGGGTAATAATGCATGTTATATTGATAATAATATAAGTAATAAGTATAATTATTACAGTTCTAGAGATAATAACTGCATAATATGGGTAATAATGCATGTTATATTGATAAGAATATAAGTAATAAGTATAATTATTACAGTTCTAGCGATAATACCTCAATTATATGGGTAATAATGCATGTTATATTGATGATAATGAAAGTAATACGTATATTTATTATAGTTCTAGCGATAATAACTGCATAATATGGGTAATAATGCATGTTATAATGAGAATAATATAAGTAATAAGTATAATTATTACAGTTCTGGCGATAATAACTGCATTATATGGTTAATAATGCACGTTATATTGCTAATAGTATAAGTAATAAGTATAATTATTACAGTTCTTGCGATAATACCTCCATTATATGGGTAATAATGCATGTTATATTGATAATAATATAAGTAATAAGAATAATTATTACAGTTCTAGCGATAATAACTGCATTATATGGGTAATAATGCATGTTATATTGATAATATTGGGAGTAATAAGTATATTTATTATGGTTCTAGAGATAATAACTGCATAATATGGGTAATAATGCATGTTATATTGATAATAATATAAGTAATAAGTACAATTAATACAGTTCTATCGATAATAACTGCATAATATGGGTAATAATGCATGTTATATTGAGAATAATATAAGTAATAAGTATAATTATTACAGTTCTAGCGATAATAACTGCATTATATGGGTAAAAATGCATGTTATATTGATAATATTGGGAGTAATAAGTATATTTATTATGGTTCTAGCGATAATAATAGTAAAATATGGCAAATAGTGCATGTTATATTGATAATAATAAAAGTAATAAGTATATTTATTACAGTTCTATCGATAATAACTGCACAATGTGGGTAATAATGCATGTTATATTGATGATAATAAAAGTAATACGTTTATTTATTATAGTTCTAGCGATAATAACTGCATTATATGGGTAATAATGCACGTTATATTGCTAACAATATAAGTAATAAGTATAATTATTACAGTTCTAGCGATAATAACTGCATTATATGGGTAATAATGCATGTTATATTGATAATATTGGGAGTAATAAGTATACTTATTATGGTTCTAGAGATAATAACTGCATAATATGGGTAATAATGCATGTTATATTGATAATAATATAAGTAATAAGTATAATTATTACAGTTCTAGCGATAATAACTGCATTATATGGGTAATAATGCACGTTATATTGCTAACAATATAAGTAATAAGTATAATTATTACAGTTCTAGCGATAATAACTGCATTATATGGGTAATAATGCATGTTATATTAATAATATTGGGAGTAATAAGTATATTTATTATGGTTCTAGAGATAATAACTGCATAATATGGGTAATAATGCATGTTATATTGATAATAATATAAGTAATAAGTATAATTAATACAGTTCTATCGATAATAACTGCATAATATGGGTAATAATGCATGTTATATTGAGAATAATATAAGTAATAAGTATAATTATTACAGTTCTAGCGATAATAACTGCATTATATGGGTAAAAATGCATGTTATATTGATAATAATAAAAGTAATAAGTATATTTATTACAGTTCTATCGATAATAACTGCATAATATGGGTAATAATGCATGTTATATTGATGATAATAAAGGTAATACGTATATTTATTATAGTTCCAGCGATAATAACTGCATAATATGGGTAATAATGCATGTTATATTGATAATAATATAAGTAATAAGTATAATTATTACAGTTCTAGCGATAATAACTGCATTATATGGGTAATAATGCACGTTATATTGACGATATTGAAAGTAATACGTATATTTATTATAGTTCTAGCGATAATAACTGCATAGTATGGGTAATAATGCATGTTATAATGAGAATAATATAAGTAATAAGTATAATTATTACAGTTCTGGCGATAATAACTGCATTATATGGGTAATAATGCACGTTATATTGCTAATAGTATAAGTAATAAGTATAATTATTACAGTTCTAGCGATAATAACTGCATTATATGGGTAATAATGCATGTTATATTGATAATATCGGGAGTAATAAGTATAATTATTATAGTTCTAGCGATAATAATAGTAAAATATGGCAAATAGTGCATGTTATATTCATAATAATAAAAGTAATAAGTATATTTATTACAGTTCTATCGATAATAACAGCATAATATGGGTAATAATGCATGTTATATTGATGATAATGAAAGTAATACGTATATTTATTATAGTTCTAGCGATAATAACTGCATAATATGGGTAATAATGCATGTTATATTGATAATAATATAAGTAATAAGTATAATTATTACAGTTCTAGAGATAATAACTGCTTAATATGGGTAATAATGCATGTTATATTGATAAGAATATAAGTAATAAGTATAATTATTACAGTTCTAGCGATAATACCTCAATTATATGGGTAATAATGCATGTTATATTGATGATAATGAAAGTAATACGTATATTTATTATAGTTCTAGCGATAATAACTGCATAATATGGGTAATAATGCATGTTATAATGAGAATAATATAAGTAATAAGTATAATTATTACAGTTCTGGCGATAATAACTGCATTATATGGTTAATAATGCACGTTATATTGCTAATAGTATAAGTAATAAGTATAATTATTACAGTTCTTGCGATAATACCTCCATTATATGGGTAATAATGCATGTTATATTGATAATAATATAAGTAATAAGAATAATTATTACAGTTCTAGCGATAATAACTGCATTATATGGGTAATAATGCACGTTATATTGCTAATAATATAAGTAATAAGTATAATTATTACAGTTCTAGCGATAATAACTGCATTGTATGGGTAATAATGCATGTTATATTGATAATATCGGGAGTAATAAGTATAATTATTATAGTTCTAGCGATAATAATAGTAAAATATGGCAAATAGTGCATGTTATATTGATAATAATAAAAGTAATAAGTATATTTATTACAGTTCTATCGATAATAACTGCATAATATGGGTAATAATGCACGTTATATTGATGATAATAAAAGTAATACGTTTATTTATTATAGTTCTAGCGATAATAACTGCATTATATGGGTAATAATGCACGTTATATTGCTAACAATATAAGTAATAAGTATAATTATTACAGTTCTAGCGATAATAATTGCATTATATGGGTAATAATGCATGTTATATTGATAATATTGGGAGTAATAAGTATACTTATTATGGTTCTAGAGATAATAACTGCATAATATGGGTAATAGTGCATGTTATATTGATAATAATATAAGTAATAAGTATAATTATTACAGTTCTAGCGATAATAACTGCATTATATGGGTAATAATGCACGTTATATTGCTAACAATATAAGTAATAAGTATAATTATTACAGTTCTAGCGATAATAACTGCATTATATGGGTAATAATGCACGTTATATTGCTAACAATATAAGTAATAAGTATAATTATTACAGTTCTAGCGATAATAACTGCATTATATGGGTAATAATGCATGTTATATTGATGATAATGAAAGTAATACGTATATTTATTATAGTTCTAGCGATAATAACTGCATATTATGGGTAATAATGCATGTTATATTGAGAATAATATAAGTATTAAGTATAATTATTACAGTTCTGGCGATAATAACTGCATAATATGGGTAATAATGCACGTTATATTGCTAATAATATAAGTAATGAGTACAATTATTACAGTTCTAGCGATAATAACTGCATTATATGGGTAATAATGCACGTTATATTGCTAATAATATAAGTAATAAGTATAATTATTACAGTTCTAGCCATAATAACTGCATTATATGGGTAATAATGCATGTTACATTGATAATTTTGGGAGTAATATGTATATTTATTATAGTTCTAGCGATAATAACTGCATAATATGGGTAATAATGCATGTTATATTGATAATAATATAAGTAATAAGTATAATTATTACAGTTCTAGCGATAATAACTGCATTATATGGGTAATAATGCAGGTTATATTGCTAACAATATAAGTAATAAGTATAATTATTACAGTTCTAGCGATAATAACTGCATTATATGGGTAATAATGCATGTTATATTGATGATAATGAAAGTGATACGTATATTTATTATAGTTCTAGCGATAATAACTGCATAATATGTGTAATAATGCATGTTATATTGATAATAATATAAGTAATAAGTATAATTATTACAGTTCTAGCGATAATAACTGCATTATATGGGTAATAATGCACGTTATATTGCTAATAACATAAGTAATAAGTATAATTATTACAGTTCTAGCGATAATAACTGCATTATATGGGTAATAATGCATGTTATATTGATAATATCGGGAGTAATAAGTATAATTATTATAGTTCTAGCGATAATAATAGTAAAATATGGCAAATAGTGCATGTTATATTGATAATAATAAAAGTAATAAGTATATTTATTACAGTCCTATCGATAATAACTGCATAATATGGGTAATAATGCATGTTATATTGATGATAATAAAAGTAATACGTTTATTTATTATAGTTCTAGCGATAATAACTGCATAATATGGGTAATAATGCATGTTATATTGATAATAATATAAGTAATAAGTATAATTATTACAGTTCTAGAGATAATAACTGCATAATATGGGTAATAATGCATGTTATATTGATAATAATATAAGTAATAAGTATAATTATTACAGTTCTAGCGATAATACCTCAATTATATGGGTAATAATGCATGTTATATTGATGATAATGAAAGTAATACGTATATTTATTATAGTTCTAGCGATAATAACTGCATAATATGGGTAATAATGCATGTTATAATGAGAATAATATAAGTAATAAGTATAATTATTACAGTTCTGGCGATAATAACTGCATTATATGGTTAATAATGCACGTTATATTGCTAATAGTATAAGTAATAAGTATAATTATTACAGTTCTTGCGATAATACCTCCATTATATGGGTAATAATGCATGTTATATTGATAATAATATAAGTAATAAGTATAATTATTACAGTTCTAGCGATAATAACTGCATTATATGGGTAATAATGCACGTTATATTGCTAACAATATAAGTAATAAGTATAATTATTACAGTTCTAGCGATAATAACTGCATTATATGGGTAAAAATGCATGTTATATTGATAATATTGGGAGTAATAAGTATAATTATTACAGTTCTAGCGATAATAAGTGCATTATATGGGTAATAATGCATGTTATAATGAGAATAATATAAGTAATAAGTATAATTATTACAGTTCTGGCGATAATAACTGCATTATATGGTTAATAATGCACGTTATATTGCTAATAGTATAAGTAATAAGTATAATTATTACAGTTCTTGCGATAATACCTCCATTATATGGGTAATAATGCATGTTATATTGATAATAATATAAGTAATAAGTATAATTATTACAGTTCTAGAGATAATAACTGCATAATATGGGTAATAATGCATGTTATATTGAGAATAATATAAGTAATAAGTATAATTATTACAGTTCTAGCGATAATAACTGCATTATATGGGTAAAAATGCATGTTATATTGATAATATTGGGAGTAATAAGTATATTTATTATGGTTCTAGCGATAATAATAGTAAAATATGGCAAATAGTGCATGTTATATTGATAATAATAAAAGTAATAAGTATATTTATTACAGTTCTATCGATAATAACTGCATAATATGGGTAATAATGCATGTTATATTGATGATAATAAAGGTAATACGTATATTTATTATAGTTCCAGCGATAATAACTGCATAATATGGGTAATAATGCATGTTATATTGATAATAATATAAGTAATAAGTATAATTATTACAGTTCTAGCGATAATAACTGCATTATATGGGTAATAATGCACGTTATATTGCTAACAATATAAGTAATAAGTATAATTATTACAGTTCTAGCGATAATAACTGCATTATATGGGTAAAAATGCATGTTATATTGATAATATTGGGAGTAATAAGTATAATTATTACAGTTCTAGCGATAATAAGTGCATTATATGGGTAATAATGCATGTTATATTGATAATATTGGGAGTAATAAGTATACTTATTATGGTTCTAGAGATAATAACTGCATAATATGGGTAATAATGCATGTTATATTGATAATAATATAAGTAATAAGTATAATTATTACAGTTCTAGCGATAATACCTCCATTATATGGGTAATAATGCGTGTTATATTGATGATATTGAAAGTAATACGTATATTTATTATAGTTCTAGCGATAATAACTGCATAGTATGGGTAATAATGCATGTTATATTGAGAATAATATAAGTAATAAGTATAATTATTACAGTTCTGGCGATAATAACTGCATTATATGGGTAATAATGCACGTTATATTGCTAATAGTATAAGTAATAAGTATAATTATTACAGTTCTTGCGATAATACCTCCATTATATGGGTAATAATGCATGTTATATTGATAATAATATAAGTAATAAGTATAATTATTACAGTTCTAGCGATAATAACTGCATTATATGGGTAATAATGCACGTTATATTGCTAATAAGATAAGTAATAAGTATAATTATTACAGTTCTAGCGATAATAACTGCATTATATGGGTAATAATGCATGTTATATTGATAATATCGGGAGTAATAAGTATAATTATTATAGTTCTAGCGATAATAATAGTAAAATGTGGCAAATAGTGCATGTTATATTGATAATAATAAAAGTAATAAGTATATTTATTACAGTTCTATCGATAATAACAGCATAATATGGGTAATAATGCATGTTATATTGATGATAATGAAAGTAATACGTATATTTATTATAGTTCTAGCGATAATAACTGCATAATATGGGTAATAATGCATGTTATATTGATAATAATATAAGTAATAAGTATAATTATTACAGTTCTAGAGATAATAACTGCATAATATGGGTAATAATGCATGTTATATTGATAATAATATAAGTAATAAGTATAATTATTACAGTTCTAGCGATAATACCTCAATTATATGGGTAATAATGCATGTTATATTGATGATAATAAAAGTAATACGTATATTTATTATAGTTCTAGCGATAATAACTGCATAATATGGGTAATAATGCATGTTATAATGAGAATAATATAAGTAATAAGTATAATTATTACAGTTCTGGCGATAATAACTGCATTATATGGTTAATAATGCACGTTATATTGCTAATAGTATAAGTAATAAGTATAATTATTACAGTTCTTGCGATAATACCTCCATTATATGGGTAATAATGCATGTTATATTGATAATAATATAAGTAATAAGAATAATTATTACAGTTCTAGCGATAATAACTGCATTATATGGGTAATAATGCACGTTATATTGCTAATAATATAAGTAATAAGTATAATTATTACAGTTCTAGCGATAATAACTGCATTGTATGGGTAATAATGCATGTTATATTGATAATATCGGGAGTAATAAGTATAATTATTATAGTTCTAGCGATAATAATAGTAAAATATGGCAAATAGTGCATGTTATATTGATAATAATAAAAGTAATAAGTATATTTATTACAGTTCTATCGATAATAACTGCATAATATGGGTAATAATGCACGTTATATTGATGATAATAAAAGTAATACGTTTATTTATTATAGTTCTAGCGATAATAACTGCATTATATGGGTAATAATGCACGTTATATTGCTAACAATATAAGTAATAAGTATAATTATTACAGTTCTAGCGATAATAACTGCATTATATGGGTAATAATGCATGTTATATTGATAATATTGGGAGTAATAAGTATACTTATTATGGTTCTAGAGATAATAACTGCATAATATGGGTAATAGTGCATGTTATATTGATAATAATATAAGTAATAAGTATAATTATTACAGTTCTAGCGATAATAACTGCATTATATGGGTAATAATGCACGTTATATTGCTAACAATATAAGTAATAAGTATAATTATTACAGTTCTAGCGATAATAACTGCATTATATGGGTAATAATGCACGTTATATTGCTAATAATACAAGTAATGAGTATATTTATTACAGTTCTATCGATAATAACTGCATAATATGGGTAATACTGCATGTTATATTGATGATAATAAAAGTAATACGTATATTTATTATAGTTCTAGCGATAATAACTGCATAATATGGGTAATAATGCATGTTATATTGATAATAATATAAGTAATAAGTATAATTATTACAGTTCTAGCGATAATAATAGTAAAATATGGCTAATAGTGCATGATATATTGATAATAGTAAAAGTAATAAGTATATTTATTACAGTTCTATCGATAATAACTGCATAATATGGGTAATAATGCATGTTGTATTGATGATAATGAAAGTAGTAAGTATATTTATTACAGTTCTAGCGATAATAACTGCATTATATGCGTAATAATGCACGTTATATTGCTAATAATACAAGTAATGAGTATAATTATTACAGTTCTAGCGATAATAACTGCATTATATGGGTAATAATGCATGTTATATTGATAATAATATAAGTAATAAGTATAATTATTACAGTTCTAGCGATAATACCTCAATTATATGGGTAATAATGCATGTTATATTGATGATAATGAAAGTAATACGTATATTTATTATAGTTCTAGCGATAATAACTGCATAATATGGGTAATAATGCATGTTATAATGAGAATAATATAAGTAATAAGTATAATTATTACAGTTCTGGCGATAATAACTGCATTATATGGTTAATAATGCACGTTATATTGCTGATAGTATAAGTAATAAGTATAATTATTACAGTTCTTGCGATAATACCTCCATTATATGGGTAATAATGCATGTTACATTGATAATTTTGGGAGTAATAAGTATATTTATTATAGTTCTAGCGATAATAACTGCATAATATGGGCAATAATGCATGTTATATTGATAATAATATAAGTAATAAGTATAATTATTACAGTTCTAGCGATAATAACTGCATTATATGGGTAATAATGCACGTTATATTGCTAACAATATAAGTAATAAGTATAATTATTACAGTTCTAGCGATAATAACTGCATTATATGGGTAATAATGCATGTTATATTGATGATAATGAAAGTAATACGTATATTTATTATAGTTCTAGCGATAATAACTGCACATTATGGGTAATAATGCATGTTATATTGAGAATAATATAAGTATTAAGTATAATTATTACAGTTCTGGCGATAATAACTGCATAATATGGGTAATAATGCACGTTATATTGCTAATAATATAAGTAATGAGTACAATTATTACAGTTCTAGCGATAATAACTGCATTATATGGGTAATAATGCACGTTATATTGCTAATAATATAAGTAATAAGTATAATTATTACAGTTCTAGCCATAATAACTGCATTATATGGGTAATAATGCATGTTACATTGATAATTTTGGGAGTAATAAGTATATTTATTATAGTTCTAGCGATAATAACTGCATAATATGGGTAATAATGCATGTTATATTGATAATAATATAAGTAATAAGTATAATTATTACAGTTCTAGCGATAATAACTGCATTATATGGGTAATAATGCACGTTATATTGCTAATAACATAAGTAATAAGTATAATTATTACAGTTCTAGCGATAATAACTGCATTATATGGGTAATAATGCATGTTATATTGATAATATCGGGAGTAATAAGTATAATTATTATAGTTCTAGCGATAATAATAGTAAAATATGGCAAATAGTGCATGTTATATTGATAATAATAAAAGTAATAAGTATATTTATTACAGTCCTATCGATAATAACTGCATAATATGGGTAATAATGCATGTTATATTGATGATAATAAAAGTAATACGTTTATTTATTATAGTTCTAGCGATAATAACTGCATAATATGGGTAATAATGCATGTTATATTGATAATAATATAAGTAATAAGTATAATTATTACAGTTCTAGAGATAATAACTGCATAATATGGGTAATAATGCATGTTATATTGATAATAATATAAGTAATAAGTATAATTATTACAGTTCTAGCGATAATACCTCAATTATATGGGTAATAATGCATGTTATATTGATGATAATGAAAGTAATACGTATATTTATTATAGTTCTAGCGATAATAACTGCATAATATGGGTAATAATGCATGTTATAATGAGAATAATATAAGTAATAAGTATAATTATTACAGTTCTGGCGATAATAACTGCATTATATGGTTAATAATGCACGTTATATTGCTAATAGTATAAGTAATAAGTATAATTATTACAGTTCTTGCGATAATACCTCCATTATATGGGTAATAATGCATGTTATATTGATAATATCGGGAGTAATAAGTATAATTATTATAGTTCTAGCGATAATAATAGTAAAATATGGCAAATAGTGCATGTTATATTGATAATAATAAAAGTAATAAGTATATTTATTACAGTCCTATCGATAATAACTGCATAATATGGGTAATAATGCATGTTATATTGATGATAATAAAAGTAATACGTTTATTTATTATAGTTCTAGCGATAATAACTGCATAATATGGGTAATAATGCATGTTATATTGATAATAATATAAGTAATAAGTATAATTATTACAGTTCTAGAGATAATAACTGCATAATATGGGTAATAATGCATGTTATATTGATAATAATATAAGTAATAAGTATAATTATTACAGTTCTAGCGATAATACCTCAATTATATGGGTAATAATGCATGTTATATTGATGATAATGAAAGTAATACGTATATTTATTATAGTTCTAGCGATAATAACTGCACATTATGGGTAATAATGCATGTTATATTGAGAATAATATAAGTATTAAGTATAATTATTACAGTTCTGGCGATAATAACTGCATAATATGGGTAATAATGCACGTTATATTGCTAATAATATAAGTAATGAGTACAATTATTACAGTTCTAGCGATAATAACTGCATTATATGGGTAATAATGCACGTTATATTGCTAATAATATAAGTAATAAGTATAATTATTACAGTTCTAGCCATAATAACTGCATTATATGGGTAATAATGCATGTTACATTGATAATTTTGGGAGTAATAAGTATATTTATTATAGTTCTAGCGATAATAACTGCATAATATGGGTAATAATGCATGTTATATTGATAATAATATAAGTAATAAGTATAATTATTACAGTTCTAGCGATAATAACTGCATTATATGGGTAATAATGCAGGTTATATTGCTAACAATATAAGTAATAAGTATAATTATTACAGTTCTAGCGATAATAACTGCATTATATGGGTAATAATGCATGTTATATTGATGATAATGAAAGTGATACGTATATTTATTATAGTTCTAGCGATAATAACTGCATAATATGTGTAATAATGCATGTTATATTGATAATAATATAAGTAATAAGTATAATTATTACAGTTCTAGCGATAATAACTGCATTATATGGGTAATAATGCACGTTATATTGCTAATAACATAAGTAATAAGTATAATTATTACAGTTCTAGCGATAATAACTGCATTATATGGGTAATAATGCATGTTATATTGATAATATCGGGAGTAATAAGTATAATTATTATAGTTCTAGCGATAATAATAGTAAAATATGGCAAATAGTGCATGTTATATTGATAATAATAAAAGTAATAAGTATATTTATTACAGTCCTATCGATAATAACTGCATAATATGGGTAATAATGCATGTTATATTGATGATAATAAAAGTAATACGTTTATTTATTATAGTTCTAGCGATAATAACTGCATAATATGGGTAATAATGCATGTTATATTGATAATAATATAAGTAATAAGTATAATTATTACAGTTCTAGAGATAATAACTGCATAATATGGGTAATAATGCATGTTATATTGATAATAATATAAGTAATAAGTATAATTATTACAGTTCTAGCGATAATACCTCAATTATATGGGTAATAATGCATGTTATATTGATGATAATGAAAGTAATACGTATATTTATTATAGTTCTAGCGATAATAACTGCATAATATGGGTAATAATGCATGTTATAATGAGAATAATATAAGTAATAAGTATAATTATTACAGTTCTGGCGATAATAACTGCATTATATGGTTAATAATGCACGTTATATTGCTAATAGTATAAGTAATAAGTATAATTATTACAGTTCTTGCGATAATACCTCCATTATATGGGTAATAATGCATGTTATATTGATAATAATATAAGTAATAAGTATAATTATTACAGTTCTAGAGATAATAACTGCATAATATGGGTAATAATGCATGTTATATTGAGAATAATATAAGTAATAAGTATAATTATTACAGTTCTAGCGATAATAACTGCATTATATGGGTAAAAATGCATGTTATATTGATAATATTGGGAGTAATAAGTATATTTATTATGGTTCTAGCGATAATAATAGTAAAATATGGCAAATAGTGCATGTTATATTGATAATAATAAAAGTAATAAGTATATTTATTACAGTTCTATCGATAATAACTGCATAATATGGGTAATAATGCATGTTATATTGATGATAATAAAGGTAATACGTATATTTATTATAGTTCCAGCGATAATAACTGCATAATATGGGTAATAATGCATGTTATATTGATAATAATATAAGTAATAAGTATAATTATTACAGTTCTAGCGATAATAACTGCATTATATGGGTAATAATGCACGTTATATTGCTAACAATATAAGTAATAAGTATAATTATTACAGTTCTAGCGATAATAACTGCATTATATGGGTAAAAATGCATGTTATATTGATAATATTGGGAGTAATAAGTATAATTATTACAGTTCTAGCGATAATAAGTGCATTATATGGGTAATAATGCATGTTATAATGAGAATAATATAAGTAATAAGTATAATTATTACAGTTCTGGCGATAATAACTGCATTATATGGTTAATAATGCACGTTATATTGCTAATAGTATAAGTAATAAGTATAATTATTACAGTTCTTGCGATAATACCTCCATTATATGGGTAATAATGCATGTTATATTGATAATAATATAAGTAATAAGTATAATTATTACAGTTCTAGAGATAATAACTGCATAATATGGGTAATAATGCATGTTATATTGAGAATAATATAAGTAATAAGTATAATTATTACAGTTCTAGCGATAATAACTGCATTATATGGGTAAAAATGCATGTTATATTGATAATATTGGGAGTAATAAGTATATTTATTATGGTTCTAGCGATAATAATAGTAAAATATGGCAAATAGTGCATGTTATATTGATAATAATAAAAGTAATAAGTATATTTATTACAGTTCTATCGATAATAACTGCATAATATGGGTAATAATGCATGTTATATTGATGATAATAAAGGTAATACGTATATTTATTATAGTTCCAGCGATAATAACTGCATAATATGGGTAATAATGCATGTTATATTGATAATAATATAAGTAATAAGTATAATTATTACAGTTCTAGCGATAATAACTGCATTATATGGGTAATAATGCACGTTATATTGCTAACAATATAAGTAATAAGTATAATTATTACAGTTCTAGCGATAATAACTGCATTATATGGGTAAAAATGCATGTTATATTGATAATATTGGGAGTAATAAGTATAATTATTACAGTTCTAGCGATAATAAGTGCATTATATGGGTAATAATGCATGTTATATTGATAATATTGGGAGTAATAAGTATACTTATTATGGTTCTAGAGATAATAACTGCATAATATGGGTAATAATGCATGTTATATTGATAATAATATAAGTAATAAGTATAATTATTACAGTTCTAGCGATAATACCTCCATTATATGGGTAATAATGCGTGTTATATTGATGATATTGAAAGTAATACGTATATTTATTATAGTTCTAGCGATAATAACTGCATAGTATGGGTAATAATGCATGTTATATTGAGAATAATATAAGTAATAAGTATAATTATTACAGTTCTGGCGATAATAACTGCATTATATGGGTAATAATGCACGTTATATTGCTAATAGTATAAGTAATAAGTATAATTATTACAGTTCTTGCGATAATACCTCCATTATATGGGTAATAATGCATGTTATATTGATAATAATATAAGTAATAAGTATAATTATTACAGTTCTAGCGATAATAACTGCATTATATGGGTAATAATGCACGTTATATTGCTAATAAGATAAGTAATAAATATAATTATTACAGTTCTAGCGATAATAACTGCATTATATGGGTAATAATGCATGTTATATTGATAATATCGGGAGTAATAAGTATAATTATTATAGTTCTAGCGATAATAATAGTAAAATGTGGCAAATAGTGCATGTTATATTGATAATAATAAAAGTAATAAGTATATTTATTACAGTTCTATCGATAATAACAGCATAATATGGGTAATAATGCATGTTATATTGATGACAATGAAAGTAGTACGTATATTTATTATAGTTCTAGCGATAATAACTGCATAATATGGGTAATAATGCATGTTATATTGATAATAATATAAGTAATAAGTATAATTATTACAGTTCTAGAGATAATAACTGCATAATATGGGTAATAATGCATGTTATATTGATAATAATATAAGTAATAAGTATAATTATTACAGTTCTAGCGATAATACCTCAATTATATGGGTAATAATGCATGTTATATTGATGATAATAAAAGTAATACGTATATTTATTATAGTTCTAGCGATAATAACTGCATAATATGGGTAATAATGCATGTTATAATGAGAATAATATAAGTAATAAGTATAATTATTACAGTTCTAGCGATAATAACTGCATTATATGGGTAATAATGCACGTTATATTGCTAACAATATAAGTAATAAGTATAATTATTACAGTTCTAGCGATAATAACTGAATTATATGGGTAATAATGCATGTTATATTGATAATATTGGGAGTAATAAGTATACTTATTATGGTTCTAGAGATAATAACTGCATAATATGGGTAATAATGCATGTTATATTGATAATAATATAAGTAATAAGTATAATTATTACAGTTCTAGCGATAATACCTCCATTATATGGGTAATAATGCGTGTTATATTGATGATATTGAAAGTAATACGTATATTTATTATAGTTCTAGCGATAATAACTGCATAGTATGGGTAATAATGCATGTTATATTGAGAATAATATAAGTAATAAGTATAATTATTACAGTTCTGGCGATAATAACTGCATTATATGGGTAATAATGCACGTTATATTGCTAATAGTATAAGTAATAAGTATAATTATTACAGTTCTAGCGATAATAACTGCATTATATGGGTAATAATGCTTGTTATATTAATAATAATATAAGTAATAAGTATAATTATTACAGTTCTAGCGATAATAACTGCATTATATGGGTAATAATGCACGTTATATTGCTAATAATATAAGTAATAAGTATAATTGTTACAGTTCTAGCGATAATAACTGCATTATATGGGTAATAATGCATGTTATATTGATAATATCGGGAGTAATAAGTATACTTATTATGGTTCTAGAGATAATAACTGCATAATATGGGTAATAATGCATGTTATATTGATAATAATATAAGTAATAAGTATAATTATTACAGTTCTAGCGATAATACCTCCATTATATGGGTAATAATGCGTGTTATATTGATGATATTGAAAGTAATACGTATATTTATTATAGTTCTAGCGATAATAACTGCATAGTATGGGTAATAATGCATGTTATATTGAGAATAATATAAGTAATAAGTATAATTATTACAGTTCTGGCGATAATAACTGCATAATATGGGTAATAATGCATGTTATATTGATAATAATATAAGTAATAAGTATAATTATTACAGTTCTAGCGATAATAACTGCATTATATGGGTAATAATGCACGTTATATTGCTAACAATATAAGTAATAAGTATAATTATTACAGTTCTAGCGATAATAACTGCATTATATGGGTAATAATGCATGTTATATTGATAATAATATAAGTAATAAGTATAATTATTACAGTTCTAGCGATAATAACTGCATTATATGGGTAATAATGCACGTTATATTGCTAACAATATAAGTAATAAGTATAATTATTACAGTTCTGGGGATAATAACTGCATTATATGGTTAATAATGCACGTTATATTGCTGATAGTATAAGTAATAAGTATAATTATTACAGTTCTTGCGATAATACCTCCATTATATGGGTAATAATGCATGTTACATTGATAATTTTGGGAGTAATAAGTATATTTATTATAGTTCTAGCGATAATAACTGCATAATATGGGTAATAATGCATGTTATATTGATAATAATATAAGTAATAAGTATAATTATTACAGTTCTAGCGATAATAACTGCATTATATGGGTAATAATGCACGTTATATTGCTAACAATATAAGTAATAAGTATAATTATTACAGTTCTAGCGATAATAACTGCATTATATGGGTAATAATGCATGTTATATTGATGATAATGAAAGTAATACGTATATTTATTATAGTTCTAGCGATAATAACTGCATAATATGGGTAATAATGCATGTTACATTGATAATTTTGGGAGTAATAAGTATATTTATTATAGTTCTAGCGATAATAACTGCATAATATGGGTAATAATGCATGTTATATTGATAATAATATAAGTAATAAGTATAATTATTACAGTTCTAGCGATAATAACTGCATTATATGGGTAATAATGCACGTTATATTGCTAACAATATAAGTAATAAGTATAATTATTACAGTTCTAGCGATAATAACTGCATTATATGGGTAATAATGCATGTTATATTGATGATAATGAAAGTAATACGTATATTTATTATAGTTCTAGCGATAATAACTGCATAATATGGGTAATAATGCATGTTATATTGATAATAATATAAGTAATAAGTATAATTATTACAGTTCTAGCGATAGTAACTGCATTATATGGGTAATAATGCACGTTATATTGCTAATAACATAAGTAATAAGTATAATTATTACAGTTCTAGCGATAATAACTGCATTATATGGGTAATAATGCATGTTATATTGATGATATCGGGAGTAATAAGTATAATTATTATAGTTCTAGCGATAATAATAGTAAAATATGGCAAATAGTGCATGTTATATTGATAATAATAAAAGTAATAAGTATATTTATTACAGTCCTATCGATAATAACTGCATAATATGGGTAATAATGCAAGTTATATTGATGATAATAAAAGTAATACGTTTATTTATTATAGTTCTAGCGATAATAACTGCATAATATGGGTAATAATGCATGTTATATTGATAACAATATAAGTAATAAGTATAATTATTACAGTTCTAGCGATAATAACTGCATTATATGGGTAATAATGCACGTTATATTGCTAACAATATAAGTAATAAGTATAATTATTACAGTTCTAGCGATAATAACTGCATTATATGGGTAATACTGCATGTTATATTGATAATATTGGGAGTAATAAGTATACTTATTATGGTTCTAGAGATAATAACTGCATAATATGGGTAATAATGCATGTTATATTGAGAATAATATAAGCAATAAGTATAATTATTACAGTTCTAGCGATAATACCTCCATTATATGGGTAATAATGCGTGTTATATTGATGATATTGAAAGTAATACGTATATTTATTATAGTTCTAGCGATAATAACTGCATAGTATGGGTAATAATGCATGTTATATTGAGAATAATATAAGTAATAAGTATAATTATTACAGTTCTGGCGATAATAACTGCATTATATGGGTAATAATGCACGTTATATTGCTAATAGTATAAGTAATAAGTATAATTATTACAGTTCTAGCGATAATAACTGCATTATATGGGTAATAATGCTTGTTATATTGATAATAATATAAGTAATAAGTATAATTATTACAGTTCTAGCGATAATAACTGCATTATATGGGTAATAATGCACGTTATATTGCTAATAATATAAGTAATAAGTATAATTATTACAGTTCTAGCGATAATAACTGCATTATATGGGTAATAATGCATGTTATATTGATAATATCGGGAGTAATAGGTATAATTATTATAGTTCTAGCGATAATAATAGTAAAATATGGCAAATAGTGCATGTTATATTGATAATAATAAAAGTAATAAGTATATTTATTACAGTTCTATCGATAATAACAGCATAATATGGGTAATAATGCATGTTATATTGATGATAATGAAAGTAATACGTATATTTATTATACTTCTAGCGATAATAACTGCATAA